>WAAB01025010.1:27801-86695 GCA_013389865.1 Piaya cayana
AGCAACAAAGCTGGTGAAGGAGTTGAAGAACAGGCCTTATGAGGTGCGGCTGAGAGAGCTGGGGTTGTTTAGCCTGGAGAAGAGGAGGCTGAGTGGAGACCTCATTGCTCTCTATAACTACCTGAGGGGAGGTTGTAGAGAGGAGTGAGCTGGCCTCTTCTCTCAACTGACAGGGGACAAGACAAGAAGCAGTGACCTCAAGCTCTGCCAGGGGAGGTTTAGGTTAGACATCAGGAAAAATTTTTTTCACAGAAAGGGATGTTGAGCCCTGGAACAGGCTACCCAGGGAGGTGGTTGATTCACCTTTCCCTGGAGGTGTTTAAGGCACAGGTGGATGAGGTGCTGAGGGGCATGGTTTAGTGTTTGATAGGAATGGTTGGACTCAGTGATCTGGTGGGTCTCTTCCAACATGGTGATTCTATGTAGACACATCCTCAGACATACACTTAGAACCTCAGATTTAGAAGTCTCAGTTCATATATCTGCAAATAGTTATTATCAGATTCTCTAAACAATGAACAAGTTATTTTTTAAAGAAAGAAAAAGGACATAAATCAGACATCTGAAAAAATGCTCTTGTAATATTAAGATCAACTGCATTGTGGAGAAGGCGTGAAAAAGATATATAAGCCTGTCACCTTAGTAATGATATTATTGGAACTGTTACATCCTGAATTTTTACCAACTCATTTATATAATATTCAAGTTTTTAATGTTTTGCTATATCATGACTGTCACCTTGGTACTTTGATCTTGAAATAAACACTGCTGTCCTACCTAAAAGGAATTCATAAACAAACCTGTTCCCTCCACTAAAACAAAACTTACATTCACAGTTATAGGTACAAAGTATTATCAAATTACTCTGAATGTTACTTTTAAATTGCAAAATATCTAAAGTAAGTATGACTATAAATGTAAAAGTAACTCTGAATAGTGAAATCATTCCCACAGCAAGTCTCCTTATTTGTTAGCAATGACTGAAAAGATTACTGCTAATTAAAAATACTTCAGTTATCTGAGTATGTGGTTGTTTCATGGCCCGTGCTAATGAAGTTTCACGCCAAAGACAAACATTTTTTTTTTAGGACAGCTTTACATAAATATTATCATAAAAATCTACTAAAACACACTGTAAACTCATTCTTGGTGTCACTAAGTTACTTTGCTTGAATCTTTTCTCCAGATCTTACTAAGCATAAGTTTCCAGCAACATTTGTGCATGACATATTTTAAGTACTGTATCCATATAATTGCCTAGGACTGACTACTACAGAAATCTTTTTTTCCATATTTATCATGCAAATTACCTTGCTTGTCGTTTGCTCCATGAAGATAAGTAGGCAGTTGAGAAAAAGAAACAATTTAAAAAACTAATGCAAACTAAAAATAAATGTGCAAACTAAGAAAAAACCCAAAACAACTGCCTTTCAGGCTGGTTCATCCAATTTTTGCAACAGCTGTAAGCTTTGTATAGCCAGGATTTAGCCACTTGGCTAAAGATTTTATGGTTTTCATGGTCTTTCTTCTAAGGTGAAATTTTTTCTCTAAAACATGCATATGATGTATACTGGTAATCCCAATAGTGGAAGATAAATATATATATAAATACATAAATATAAGAGAAGGAATGCCATTGAAGGAAGAACTAGCTCTATCTGAATTGGTAAATATGGGCCTTATTTTATACTTCTTTAAAGCTGGAGTTTTTAACCTGTGGAAGTGAGGCTTCTGCAAACATTGCATTTGAGTTCCTCCACAACTGTTTTGAATATTTTTCCCATTTTTAATAACTAGTGAATATTTATGATATTGAATTTCCCACATCACCAGCTGAACAGGCAATTCCTATTAAGGAACAGCTTGAGAATTACTTCTGGTGCTCAGAATGCCAGTTACTCTATGCAAGGTCCCAAAGAAGCTTAAGAATACATCTTCCCTCATCCATCTGGTTGTGAAGAGGTACGGGAATTGGCTAAACACACTGCCAGGAGTTTAGAAAGTGCAGGGGTAGGACCCTGAAAGTACTTTAAAAAAAGTGAAATCTAAGGATTTTGAGAAATGGGGAAATGATGTGTGATTATAGCAACATATGTTTTCGAGAGTAACCCAAAGGGACAGAGCAGTCTTCAATACAGCATCTTAATCATACCAAAATGGTCTCTGAAGTCACTGGAGAACTAAAACACATTAAAGATAATTCCATACATTCCTAGTTCTGCTTCCAAGAATTCCCATCCCAAATCTGACTGAAACGACTACTTTTCCCCTAAGTTCCTATAGAGAAGAGGAGACCCAAAACTGAATGACAATCATTTGAACTCCTATACCTAATGTTTGCCATGCCACTGTTCAGAGACATTCCTGCACTGCCTGCAGTGTAGTCTACACAAAGAGAATGCTTTAGTTGTCTTCCTAAGACATGTGCTAAAAAAAGCTTACAGAAAGAATAATTAAGCAGCTTGGTCTTAGATAACGACTAGCTAAAAACTGTACTAATGATTTCTTAATAGTTTGCAGTGGATAATCACCGCATTTTTTGTGTTATGAATAATTTTAGAGAACTTCTTCATGAGAATTCATCAGACACTTTAAAGAGTTGGTAAAAAGCAATTAAACTACATTGGGTTTTCAAAACCTGATATAATACACAATGGGCAGCGCTTTAGAGGATGCATTATCTCTATTACATTCTCATTTGAGGAATTACAGCATACTTTTTAGAGTGAGTAGGCAAAAGTGCTGGCACCTACCTCTTCCCAATCCCCAATCTTTAAAAAGCCCCCAAAACAACAGCATTACTAGTATCTGCTGATAAAAAAAGAAAACACAAACCCTGAAAGTTTTCATTTAAAAAATGTTTAAGATTTTTGTTGAAATTTTATTTTAATTCATGGTTTTGAAATCGTTGTATGCAAGCATCAATTTTGTTATGCAAGTAAAAAAAACCCTCTCAAATTAACACTTGATTTTTTTTTTTCTTAAGCATCTAAGGAATGACTCCACACAGCTATGCAGAAACAAAAATGACAGAAATAAAGTGTCTTATTTCCTACTCATCATACAAACAAATATCCAGTTCTGCTGCATGAAAAATTAGTTTTCCAATTTAGAAAAATGTCACAAACTGTTAAGTTGCAGGAAGAACTAGTAGAGCACACAGACATCTCTTGAGCAGTCTTAATTCAGTAGAGTTCAGGAAATGTCAAAAAGCACAGCTCCTTACATTCTTAGGTGACCAAAGGTCTGCAGGATTTCTAGTTATATTCCTAAGTAACTTTTCACTAATAGAAGCACTGCGTATGTTTAGGAACTGCAGATTCTTGCTTCAGCTGTGTTTTCACAATTTATTGAAAACCTGATGCAAACACAGTGATTGTAAACACAATTTTTATTTGAATTATTGGATGAAATGCATGTGCTGAAAGCAAGGACTGAAAACAGTCTGCTCCTGCATAAAGAATTGCCTTCCTCATTAGCTGACAAAAATCATGCTCTTTCTAGCACTATGTACTTTTATCTTTTTGTAAAACATCCTGGGTTCTGAACAGCAGATGCTTAGAATATCCCTTACCAGCTAAGGACAAACCTATCTGTTAAAGCAGTCTTTTAGGGCAAGGATTTGAACTCTGTGATAACTGGGAGAAACATTTGTGGTGATCAAATATTGAGCAGGTTTTCAAAGTAACAGGTACCACACAAAGCCTCACCTCACTGAGAGGTGCTGAGTCTGTAATCTGAAACTTCTTTTGAAAAGTTACAGCTTACATTGTGCTCAAAAATAAACCACCACTACCCCGCCAAAAAACCCCATACCCTCCACCTGTATTTTGCACCACATTACTGGTCAATCTTAGAATATGCCTCTGCCCACAAGGTCTGGTTCTATGGCAATCTAAGCCAGTCTAATTGATTGCTGCTGCAGTTCCATTCCACTGTCCTTCCCTCTCTTCCTCCTTTGCATTAAGACTTGTCAGTTCCCAAGGACATGCTACTTCACCAGAGATATTACAGACATAAGCAATAAAATAATTTTTTTAAAAATGCTTTGCATGTTTTGTTAATGTATCTGCAAATTTGGTGCCCTGAAGTAGCTAAGACTAAGCACAGAGGTAGACAAGCATTTATGGATGACACACAACTCCCGTTCGTGTCTAGGAAGAAGACAGAAGGCATACATCAGTCACATAAGCTGCTATGGAACAGCAGTTACAAAGCAACTGCAATTCTACTATTAAAAAAAGCAAAATATGTATATGAAGTTGAACAATACATGTTTTAAGAAGTTAAATAGTTGAAAAATGACAGAGAATACTAGTATTCAGTACCATTACATTAACCGATTTTTGTGGTAAATATTTTTGACGACATCTGTTGTGCTTAGCTACTGCTAGTACTGAGTAAGCAGAAGACTAGCACAAGTAGGAGGGGTAGAAGACAGAATGGAAACATATGCTGACAATGTGATGAAATGTCTAGTTTCTCCGAGGTTCTTATTTCTCAAGAACGCTGTCCATGTTTTCAGAAGTCTACTTTTTCCTTATTTGGAAGATGCATTTCAATCTAGGTCTTTTCATGAATCAAAACTAAGCGGGTAGACAAATGAAAATTTAAGTTTGTATTACCTAGAAAAGTAACTTTTTGTTTGTTTTTCAAACTACCTCCCACTTTTTGTGCCACATTGAGTGCACCCCTAGTAAATTTGCAGGTGACACTAAGCTGGGAGGTAGTGTTGATCTGCTGGAGGTTAAAGCGGCTCTCCAAAGGGATCTAAACAGGATGGACCACTGGGCTGAGACCAATGGCATGAGGTTCTACAAGGTCAAATACCAGGTCCTGCAACTGGGGCACAGCAACCATATGCAGTGCTACAGACTAAGACAAGGCTGACTAGAAAGCTTCCTGGAGGAGAAGGACCTGTGGGTGTTGGTTGACAGCTGACTGAATATGAGCCAGCAGTGTGCCCAAGTGGCAAAGAAGGCCAATGGAATCTTGGCTTGTATCTTGGCAGAAATGGCATGCCACCAGGTTCAGAGAGGTTATTCTGCCCCATACTTGGCACTGGAGAGACCACACCTCAAATACTGTTCAGTTCTGGGCCCCTCACTACAAGAAGGGTGTTGAGGTTCTGCAGCGAGTCCAGAGAAAAACAATGAAGCTGGTGAAGAGGCTGGAGAACAAGTCTTATGAGGAACGGCTGAGCGAGTTGTTTAGCCTTGAGAAGAGGAGGCTGAGGGGAGACCTTATAGCTCTCTACAACTACCTGAAGGGAGGTTGTAAAGAGGAGATAGCTGGCCTCTTCTCCAAAGTGACAGGGGACAGGACAAGAGGCAATGGCCTCAAGCTCTGCCAAGGGAGGTTCAAACTAGATATCAGAAAAAAATTTTCACAGAAAGGGTCATTGTGCACTGGAACAAGCTGCCTAGAGAGGTGGCTGAACATCTCCAGGGATGGTGATTCAAGGGACAGGTTGACGAAGTGCTCAGGGACATGGTTTAGGGCAGATAGGAATAGCTGGACTCAATGATCCAAGAGGTCTTTTGCAACCTGGTTATTTTATGGATCTATGATATTGAACTACCTTCCAGCTTGAATGAATATTTGACTCAGTAAACATATGAATCTTTGAGATATTACTTCACATGAAAGGTCACAAGGGGTGAAAACAAACAAACAAAAAAACAAGTTATAGAAGGTGCTGTAGATCTCCTGCTGTCTGTAAAGCAGGGATCAGATTAAAACAGCTTCAAAAAGTTTTCCTGCAGAATAGTTTCCAGTTGAATGGAATGACTGCACTGTGAACTCCTGTTTATGAAGAAAGTAAGCTTTAGAAAATGTCAAAACTTCTGCGAACAGAACTACTGCAAACTGGTAAGGGAGAAAAGAATTCAGAGAGGTAGAAAATTCAATGCTTCAGGGCTTTTTTGTGGTCATAGACTTTAGGACTAGCTAAACATTCAGACTTTTCTCTAAAACCAAGTTTTCTGCCTTTTATATGGGTTGCACTGACAGCTGGAATAAAAAGAGTTGTTCTAATTAAAACTCTACTCTAGGGAAGATCTTGTAGAGCCAGCATCTGTAGCTGGCCTGATGAATCTCCAGTAAACAAACAGACAGGGTATTTTAGTACAAGTGCCAGTGTTGTAAAGGATTACAAAAAGCAATTTTGCTGGCATTTCTGAATATAGAGCAGTACAGAGTTACATCTAAAATGCAACTATTTCAGGAAAAACAAATACAACTGAAATATGAGCTGTCCTATCCGTATACTTGCTAAAAACATTCTGAATTATCAAGATATGGTTTATTCATATGTATATTCTAACACATTTTGCATTTATCTGACTCAAAACAACATAAGGTTTAACACACACAATAACAGAAAACTAAATCTGAAGTTGGTTTTTTTTGAGGGTAAAACAGTACTTTGGAAACACATTAGTCAGCTTGAAATATTCCTACATGAGAGTTGGCATTTGGTAAAAAGCCCTCCAGTTTAGACCATAATGAGACAGCTGCATTTAAAAAAAAACAAAACAAAACAGCCCAAAAGCATGCATATATCTTTAAACATACCATTAGCTGGCATATCTGGAAGAAAAAATGGAAGAAAAAATGATGGCTTAGGATAGCCACTTACAGATTCTATCACTGGTATTCAGATAACAACGTACTACAAATTTCATAACAATAGTTATGGCACAAAAAGCATTTACTGCCTCTTCTGCTTAGCCTTGAGCTACTGATGTTCTTGGAATTCTGCATTTTCAGTACTTTCCTCATACTTTTAATTTGATGCTAGACTTCTAGACAGGATAGCGCCTACATTACCTTGCACACTCTCAACAAAGATGATATTTAAGAAAAAAAAAAAATCCAAACTATAGTATAAAATAACTTATAATATAAAAATAATAAAACACTTCACAACTAAAGGCCTTGATAGTACATGCTGACCAATGTAGACAAATGGAGCAATACTACACACAGTGTGCCTCTCAACAGACCTGAGGATCTACACGTATAAAATCTGATTACAAGATCGGAGCTTGAATGTAGGATAATATTGCAGTGCAAACATCTTCAGACTCTAAGACAGAACTCATCTAGCACAATACACAGATAGCTGAGGAGGCACAGCACCAGAAATATACCCTAATAGTACAGAAATGTCATAGTACATTCAGTAGTAAAAAAAAAACAAACACAAACCCGAAGTTTTAATATGTATTTATTTAAAAGCACAATGTGTATAATGTGCATTAGTAGTAAAAGAATAACAAGGTAAGAGTAAAGAATGAAATATAGTTTTGGAATTCAAATACTTGTGATTTCTATTTTTCAACATCAACAATGAATCATCATAGCACATAATACAGAAGTACTTAATAAATGTACTCTATCTGTTCCCTGAAGCTATTCATGTAGACTTTGAGAAGAACACATTTCCAAATAATAGTGTTCCTATCAATATAGCCTCTATTAGTATAATCTCATTAGAGATAAGGCACATGGTAAATTAACCTAAGCTTAAAATTCCACACAACGATTGCGTAACACACATTCAGCTCAGCTTCTGAACTTACAGAAGGTACACATTTTGTCATATTAGAACTTCTTTGAAACAGGTGTGATCTGGTTAGACTGTAAAGGTTGCTGGTAGATGGATGCAGACATGCTTGAAATATCATAAAGTCTTAAGGCTTTTCCCACTGTTACTGATGCTGTAAAACATGACCTAATAACTTCATTACAGGGAACACCATTGGACTTCAAAGCTCACCAAAAATGTTGTTACAATCAGGAAGTAAGAGTCATTGACACATGCTGTTTTGTCATATATTTCTTTCTCTCAATACTTTCTTCTTTCATTAATGTAAACACAAGACATTCCTGCGTATACACTTGCGTGCTGCAAAGCTACTGCAACAAAGAAATTGTTAACATCCTCACTATTATCTTCAAAGGTCTGTGCCCAGGATTCTTCCACGTATTTTTGTCTACCACTGCACCACTTTATACTGAGAAACTGTTTCTTAAACAAATACAAATATTTATGAGTGTATTAGGTTTAGTTCAGTGGAAGCCTTTTACCTTTTCTTGTTTAATAGTATATTTTGCATTATATACCTAAATAAGAATATTACTCACTTTGAATTTAGTTAAGATTACTTATTGAAGGGTATAGTTACCCCTAAATTTACCATAAATATATTCCTTAGTACTTGTCAAACTCTTTTCCTCCTGTGGTTTTGAATGGGAGGCACTGCAATGGAAAAAAAACATCATATAGTTCTACTCATAGAGTTTTCACAGACATCATTTTCTTTTATACAGGAATGGATCCTGATATCTTTCCAACTTACAGCCAACTGAAACAGTTGTTCCTGTCACAAAAATATCACGAACTCTTTTCTTCTGCCAATACACTCCTATGTGCAATAACTATCTACGGATTTTGGGAAGAATTAGTAAAGAAACAAGCTGTTGATTGTTATAGTTCTTTATGATAAGTAAGTAAATTTAAATGAGGTGAGAAAAATAAGTTAACTGATTTGAAGATTTGCCCACCTACCAATGCTAAAACACACAGAAGATAATAGCAATAGTTTTCCAAACCAGGAGCACACAGGAGTATGCAAGTGCATTTTATGCATTCTATAATTTTAGAGTTGTTTTAGACTTGTTCCTACAAGTCAAGACAGGAGCACTGGGATAATGGAAATCACTACTAGAAGCCTGTAGTAATCCATCTTTCCACAGACCACTCAAAGGTGCCCTAACATTCCAACTTCTTACACTCCTGTCCGCAGAAATTAGAATAAAGTAAACCATGGAAAGAAATTAAATTGTAAATAAACCATGTTTATACTACAGAGAGAAGGAGAGAGAAGAGGTGGACGAATGTGTGATCAGATTTGTCTCTGGAGCTTTTTTTTTNNNGGGGGGGGGAGGGTGGCGGTGGTGGGTGGAAAGGGGAGAGAGAGAGAGAGAAGAGATATTAAAGCCAGACTCCTGTCTAAGGAGAGAGCTCCTAGTCCTAGCTATTCTTAATATCTGGTCATCACTTCTTAGAATGTTGTAGTTCAAGAAATATACTTGTATTTCAATAGAGCTTTCCATAGAACATTAAAAAAAAAAGCCATTTTCATTGGCTTACCATTACATAATATTTACTTTTAGGAATCCTCTTTAAAGCCTTTACATATTTTCAGTTCAGTCACAGTGATTAGCTTCTTTGTGTACAAATTAAGAAATAAGTCTTCATCATTCAGCAACTCACATTGCACTGTAAATCTCATCACAACCTAAGAAAAACTTGGCTGTTCTTGTCTTACTTAATTTGACATGTTTAAAAAAGATTCAGCCTGACATGTTATACAGTTGTGTCTTTTCAGACAGAAAACACAGCACTACATTACAGCTGTAATGCTGTCTGCAACACAAGCAGAAATAAATTGAATGTTAACAGAAGGGAAAGCATAATATCCTTTAGATTAAGCTTAACAAATCACAACCAAAGGTAAGCATTTTCTATTTTACCGATTTCCAAAGTATTATACAACTATTATTATACTACATTAATATACAAATTAATCTGTTGTAACACAAAATTTGCCTTTCCCCTCAGTACTTCATTAGTAATATAGGGAAACCAACATTTTAGAGTATTAATTTCTAAACACTTTTGAGATGAGTGAACACATTTTCATTCTGACCTTTATCTACATCATTTTTGTAACTACACATGTATGCCAGGTACATAAAATTGATAGGTATGATGAACATGTAAAAGAGTGTAGGACAAATGGCAGAGAATTACAATGAATGCAAGACACTAGCCCTTCTGCCGCACTGAAAGCTACGTTATCTCTGTGCTTTCATACTAAGTATATACATATGTCTGCTAGCATTGTGCTGAAGATCTTTTGCAAAATATTTGTTCATCCTGTTCACCCAGCTAGGAGACAACAGTAAAAAAAAAAAAGTTATTCTCAAGCTGTACTTCCATAACTGTGAATACTGTATCTGTGTACAGCAATATAGATTTGATTTGTATTAGATATGAGAATACAACAATATTTTTCCCTCAAATTAGATGTTGCAGACAATACAGACTCTGTAATAGCTTTATGCCTTATACTGGTTACATGACAGCTATAGAAGAGCTTATAGTCAATTTGGCATAGAGCCCAACAATAACGTTAACTTGTCAAAATTCCCAGAAAACTGTTGAGTTAGCAGAATATGTTTCTACTGTATGATCAGTGCTTACCATCATGTAGCTACAACATTCCTGATTAAAAGTAAGAGCCCTAAAGCCAGATCGAGTCTCTGTTGAACTATGGCCCTGGAACAGTTTATTGCAATTAGAGTGCAGCACTGTGAGCTGAGGCTTGCTCCTGTTGAGCCAGTTTACACAGACACCCAGCTTTTCTGCCTGCGATCTATGGAGGCTGAACCACACAAAACCCAAAAGCTTAAAGTAGAAGCAATCACTTACTTGTTGTGTCTCTTAATTTGCGCTAACACAAAGCACATTATGGGTAATTTAACAGGTGAGTGTATATAAGTGTTTCACTACTTAGCTTTCTTGAGCTACAGTGATACCTAATTTACCCTGAAGTTCAGCTGTACAGGAATTGAAGCTAAGAAGACAGTAAACAAATGAACATTTATTATGCCTCACAAAATAACAGTTTCTTTGACTACACAAACCCAAACACAAACAACTAACATTACACGTTGATCTAAGAAGAAAAGACAGTTTTCTTTTTAAATTATATTACAGAACCTACAACTAGCCCTGAAATTTTCTTTGTTAAATTTCAGAGGTTCACGTATCAAGCTGTGAATAAGTTTATCTTGCATATACTGTAAAGAAAGCCCCATTTTTTGGTAGGATTTCACTTCAGAAGCACAAAACACTTTTTAAAGAGTAAGAACACAGAACTCCTGAAAAATTTGCTTGCATTTCAGAAATTTACATGGACTTTAAATTAGTGAAAAAATACAAACAAAACTTTGTTGAAGACTCAGACATTCCAAGGCAGTAGTTCATCAGAAGTACACACTCCCATTCTTAAAATAAAAACACAGTTCATCTGAGAACCATGGATTAAGGGAATAATGAGCAATTTCACGATGTGAAATCAATTTTGGTCTTTTTAGGCTGTAAAATTATTTTCTAATTTTTTGGGTGTTAACTTTTAAATTAATACAGAACAATATCACCACAAATGAATTAATATTAAATTTTGAGTGAGCATATTTTACATACACATTTGTGCACACATATGGTTTAGGATTACTGAGAAAGAGCAAACAAAGTTAAAGTAGTTCCATAATACATTTCCCAGTCACCATTTTAAAGAACTCTACCTCAATTTGGTATCTGACTTTTTTTTTCCCCCAAGCCCAGCTAAAAGGCTCTTATTTAACTTACCTTGTTTCTATTATTTGTTACCAGCATTTTGGTCTGTTGGCTTTAACAGTCCCAAAAGTCACAATTACTATGTGAGTAATTACCTTTGTTATGCTAACCTCATGCAAGTTCCTAGAATAAAAGATTCTCTCTGAGCTGAAGTCCATACTCCCTATGACCAGTGTATCAAAAAACACCTTCCCCTGCCCCATCATGTTTCCAGAGGTAAAGGGCTGAATTCAGGTGTTGCTCTGCAGTGTTTTTGACAAGCAGCGTTCTTGAGAACATCCCCTATTCCCTTGAGAGTGCAGGCTACATAAAACCAAGCAGAGCAAGGTTGGTCACATTTCTAAGAGACATGTTCCACTCCAGACAGTTTGAATTATCAAAGAAAATCCTATACTGACTAGTACTTAATAACAGTTTAAAGGAAGTGAATGGTAGTTGTATTTTCAACTAGCAAACACACACACAGCAGAAGTGATTTGCCCAAAGCAAAACCGACAGCAAAGCCAAACAACCTAATGAAATACCATTACTTTCAGAGCATAACAAGAACTGAGGTAGTTGGAACTTTTCAATGAGCAGACATTTCTGACCCTATGTGGACATATATACACATTTATATAATGCAATTTTCTGTCCAACAGAAACCTCTTTTAGGCATGTCCACAATACCTACTACTATTTAGTGACCTAAATGCTGCAGGTCATTTTGTATTTGCATCTAGAGTAAGTATAGATCCAAATCTCTAAAAACAGATTACTATTATATCATTATCTTTCAAGTAAGCTACTGTTTTCTTTGACTTGGGAAAGTGAAGAATTGGGGAGGAAAAGACAAAACAAAGGAAAAAAAGCCTTCATGCACTTGTCTTTGAAATACCATATAAAAAGCCTGAGTTAGTGTATTATGTGGATTTTTTTAGTACACACAAAAACTACTCAAGTTCACACAAAACAGGATCTTTGTTGCTTGTCTTTCAGTTTATCTTCAGAGGACTTGCTTTTATACCAACTAATTTGCTTCTGACATAGAACGCAGGGCTGCTTGAAAGATTTTGCCCACCTCTGAAGTGAAGCACCTTACTAAGATGAAGCCCATCAGATACAACACATACCACAGACACAGCCTCAATTAGAAAAAAAAATGTTGATTTTTTTTCCTCTTTTGTTTAAAAGTATTGTTTTGTATTGCAGATCAATAAACCCATACACCCCCATCCTTCACTTGCTAAAGAAAATGGGATATGGCAGCAGACATTTGGAAACTGCATAGCAAAAATAATATATTTAAAAGAAATCAGAAACAGTAATTACAAGAGCAACAGTTTTAAGGAATAATACTATATGTCTAAATTAACTCCGCTGTACATTAAGCAATGTATATTGCATTAGTGGAAATACTATTGTTAACCACAGAGGTTGGGTCAGACCTCAGTTTAGTGTTAGCCAGAATATTTTCAGTAGCTCCATATCTAATAAAAAAAATTAGGACTTCTTTCCCCAGCCTCCTAAGGATGACACATGGTACAGAAAGAGGTATCTTATGCTTTTACACCAAGGAAAGTGACTTAGTCTCCTTTTTGCAGAATTCTGAAGCAATCTCCATGAATTAGCATGCAACACTACCAATTCTCATACATTAAAATATTTTCCATATTTTTTATTAAAAAACCCCTCCCTCCAATTGTTTCTTTTTAGAGTCGTGCTTCATATTGAAAAAAATTCTTACAAATATAAAAGTTGCTCTGCAGAAGGTCTGGTGCTATAATTCCAAGATGTGAAGAGCTGCATTCAGTTCTATTAACTGAGACTATTTCACTTATATACTTAAAGACAACTTATCAGCATTATTTTATTCCTCAAGAAAGAAAGGCTATTAAGGTATTTTTAAGTTTTACCTTGAAAATAAGTATTACTGCAATATGTATAAACATTAAGACATGTATTATTGTTCGTGATTTGATGAAAATGTGATAAGTATGAAAATAACAGATGTTTCTTTAGAACATGTTGCATTGTCAAAAAAAGAACCAGCCTAACACTTCTGCACAGCTAAGTTATGAAAAATATTTTTTTTATTGTTCGTGATTTGAAAAGGGATGAGCACTATCTTGAGCTCCTGATTTTTGCTAATGGAGAATCTGGGACTGTTGTAACAATCTGCATATAAATAACTTAAAAATATTCAGCTTCATTTAACCTGACAACTCAATAATTTACCTGTTGACTGTTCTCACTTTGAATACTTGGAATTTAGCAACATCTCTGTACTTCTACTTAGATATTCTAACTTTAAAACACATAATGCAAACCACATTTAAGTCCAAATGGAGTTTTAAGAGAATGATCTGAAAATCTTTAAAATCTATTAAGTGAATTGCATAAGGGGAGTATAATTCAATGAAAAGTATTCCCAAGCTTACCTTGGCTTGCAAGGAGTCACAAGTTTTAAAATATAGTATGGTGTTGTAAGTTTTGAATATATATTTCCAAAAATCATTTGAGCTGGTAGAACAACTCATCTGCAGTATGTTGAGTCCACTTTGCTCTCAGAATAGAGAATCTTTGAATAGTGATGGATGGAAGACCACTGACAGAGCTGTTACACAATGTAAGAGACTGAATAAAACTGTATTTGTACTTCTCAACCTTTTCAAACTGACCAGGTTGCTGCACTGCCATACCTGTCTAGCCATTAGACAGCTGTGGAGTGAGAACATAATTTATCTCATGGACAGGAAAGTCAGACTATGTCTTAATGTTATGGTTCTTAATATAGAACCATGTGAAATTTCTCTTATAAAATGCTTTTACAGATCATGGGTGGGTTTTTTTTGCCAGTTCCTCTTTTATTTCTTTTGTTCTTCTGAAAGAAGCTGTAGCTTTCTAGAATAACCACTCTCCCCCTGCCCTCAACCACCTGATCTTGCTGCATTTCAAAAAGAAGGGAGAATAAATGCAAGGAAGAGAAAACTAAGATACTACAAAAAGCATTAATTCATAAAAAGTGTCTTTTTTTTTGGTCATGTACGCTTGCAATCTTTTGAGACAATAAGAAAAAAAAACCCTTGAAATTCTGTATCCAAAACAAGCCGGTAATAGAAAGCAGAAGTTTAATTTATCCACAGTTACAAAACTTGCTATAGGACAGACCCTTTTTACATTAAACTAACAGCGATATGACTCCTGTGAGAATTCTTATGAAATAATTTAAAACTGAAATGGCGATTATTTATGAGCACATGCCTCATTGCTCCTTGAATCTTTTCTACAAGTATACTGTCACCCTAAGATTCCAAGAACATTCCAGCTGATAAAGAAAAAATAAAATCACCCTTGAGAAAAAAATATGCTGTCTCATATCTCTTAATTTTCTCATCTGAATGTAGTTTTGATTTGTCTTGGAAAACATTCTCATGCCTGCTTGAATATGTTACATTGCAAGACAAGCTTTCAAGTACAGTGGAATGAACTGATTGTTGGAAATCCTTGAACATGTCAAACAATTACAAATGGATATACCTATTTACTCATGTGCAATAAACATGAACGCGAGAATACTCAAGTATGGAATACCAATGATTTTTAAAGCTCAGGTCTCAAGAAAGAAAAAAAGGGAGTTTACAGATTTTAGAGGAAAAGACCTCAAGACTGTGCTTCAGACAACAGATGACTATAATCTAGAACATATTTTTTAATATATGTATAATTGCAGTACGGAACACACCTAGAAGAGATCTATGCTGCACTTGTACTAACTTTCATAATACTCGTCTTGCAGTATTTTGAGTTTAGGTGAAAACATTTCTTCCTCTCACTGCAGGTGTAAGTACCTGACTTAGCAGCTTGCCTCTCACTGAATAATTCCCATACATCCTTTCTTCAGGTACTAGAACATCAGCAGCCTGGAGATTTGAAATGCTTTTAAAGATACTGCATTCAAATCTTAGCCACTGCTCTTCTTCCAACTTGTCTTTAAAGAGAACTTACATTTAAATAGTAGAAAAAAATAACTTCTGTAGCTTCTCAGTTTTGAGTTAAAGTAGAAGTCTATGTACACCAAACAAAAATAGAATTTTGTTTTGTGGAATTATTCTTTGTTTATGTGTCTTGCAAAAAATTTAATATAATAAGTCAAGTCTACTTAAACACATTTCTTTCATCACAAATATCATAATTAATCCACTAGACTTCACATAAATCTCTGTACTTATGTAATATCCAACACAAGAGACCTGGAAGCAGGGAAATGTACACAGGAATGTTTCAACAAGGATTCAGGTCATAGTTGAAGCAATTTAAGCAGTATTTTGCTGGTTGAGCCTCCACAATCACATAAGCTGGTAAAATAACTAATACTGTACATTAGCAGCTAAAAGAAGAACAACTAGGAAAATGAGGACAAGTCATAGTTAAGAAGTACTAACCTCCAACAGGAGTGATTTCCCTTCAGATTCTACCACCATCTTGAGATGCACTATCTATATACATCCATGGACATGACAAACTGTAATGCCCCCTTGTTCACCATAAGGAAGGAGAAACAAATTGCTCTATACGTCACTTCCAAGCCTAGACATGTCCCCTTAAATGGTTGAAAAAAACATTCACAATAGTTTCTTGACAACTCTGAGAACAGCCCTACATCTGTTATATTGTAAATGCCACTCTCCTCATAAATAGGTTTTAGGTTAGGGATGGACAAATGATACATTTTCTTGTTCAGCACAGGAAGAGAGCAGTAAGATATATGAAACAAAAATAACTTCTGTGGATATGTAGCAGAACTTGAAAAACTCAAAATGAAATACTCACACGTTACTTTTTGCTTATCTGAGACAGAATCATTTAACTCTCTAGTGAGTGGGGCTTGTTTAGGCTGGGTTTTATTGCAATAAGCCTTTAGATCTTTTAGACTGGAAGATAAATCCCAACTGAGCATTCCATTCAGCATAAAAATCAGAAAACTGTCAAAATGAAGCATTTTCTCAATAACTATTTGCAAATGAAAAGCAAGGCAGTTTGCTAAACTTTTCCCTGTAAACTACTAGCTCATAGGATCAAACCACCCTGTGACAGGGACCTCATATTTCAGTAGACTTTGTATTTAGTTTAACCCTTTATGCAAAGAGCCTATGGTATTTCTTTGGTTTTTTTTCACTCCATCAGTGGAGCTTGTCTAAACCAGGACATTGAAATCTGAAGTTGCCCAGACAGCAATGAAATCCTTTGTAAAGGAATCTTCCCAGTTTACTTTCATATTTTCATAAGCATTGAAGTAGTTAACACTGCCTCAGTTACCAGCCTTTTACATTAATCCTCCACAGAATTCCATACACTTGAGGGTGAAAATTCTGTCCTTAGCAACATCTTTGCCTCCTGAGACTCTTCCCCTCTGCCTGACAATTAGCTGAGGCAGCTTTCTGTTCTTGGTAACTCCTCCTGTTTTGCACTGAAATATTTTATGAGTTTGTTAGTAGCTTTCCCACTGCAGTAACATTTCTGTTATTTGGAATATGTGGATCTTCACATTAGAAAGAAGAGAAGTAGCTTATTATTCACAACACAAAATACTAAAAGCTCATGGAACACAACACAAACCCCAGAAGTTTAAACATAATAAAAGACAACAAAACCTGAAAACCAATAAGCCAAATCTATCCTAGGATACAAGGTGAATTTGGTTGAACAGATAAGTCGATTGATAATGGTGAAACTGCAAGGTATGACACAACTATTACACCACTTCATATCCTGGGTAAATATTGATGCAGTCATTATGTAGTGGCAAAAGTTATAGATTTGCATCCCATGGCTGCTTATACAGAACCTGGCATATTCTGAGTAGACTACCTTACAGTGACTTCAGTCTAGTTTACCATAGTTATAATAAAAGTCAATGCCAGAAATACTGGAAAAAGAAAACACAACTCTCAATGTTCAGCTAAAGTTACTGTTCACCTACATATACTTCAGAAGACTGTCAGCCTTCTACAGTCTACTTCTCTAGCATTTGTCTTATTTGATTTCCTTAACTCTAAAACCAAAATGCAAATTAAGAAGCAAACAAGCATTTATAGATTATGTTTATTAACAAATAATCCCTCTAAAAGAGTCTATGTCTAGTGTTACCTCTGTAGAGGTTTTCAGGTTTGATAAGTTATTGACCATTAAACCAGTAACCTCAAACCCAGCCATTAAGTGTTAAAGAAGGTACAGTGCCCAATTTAAACCACCACCAACATAAAAATCTTGTTAACTCACTAATAATTAAGGAATTGTCTAAAAACAATTTTAGTGTGCTAAAAGCGTAAAACAATAAAAATAAGAACCAAGAAAATAGAACATTGAATAGCTCAGCTAAAGCCGTAATGCTTCTGGAAAATAGAAGCACTACTTAGTCTGTCATTTACATTTGTGTGCTGGTAATTCTCATTAGGTTTCATTGATATCTGTATGCATATACTGTTGATAAGCAGCGTCTTAAGGAACAACTCCATTACTTGTGGACAAAGATCCAGTACTACTCGCTGTCTTCATAATATAAGGTCATTCTAATTACCTCCTCCACACTTTATTCTCCCCTCTGTGGCCCTAGTAATCATGAGGACTCTTTGAAATGCTGATGCAGCATTATGCTGATTTATTTTTTATTACGCTATATGTTACACTAATCGTTGGAATTGCATATTGGATATTTGCTGAGGTTATCTTTAAAATTATTAGGCTCCATACTATGAACAATGATATCCCACATATTTGAATGCTACATAAGCAATATTTTCTGTTACTAACAATTGAGAAAGTTATAAATAGTTTCTAAAAAGTCCTGGTACGGTACTGGTTTGCTAAAAAACCAAACAAAAAACCAATAAAAAATAATCAGCCTCTAGTGACTGGAGGCAATTTGCTCATGCTTCCTAGTGAAGTTAAGGACTTCACCACAGGTAAGTGCTACAAGCTCTCCAGGCAAAGCCACTATTTCTGTACTTCCCATCTTGTGTTTTATACTACACAAGGTTAAGTAAACTAGCCTTTATGGCACTCTGAGTCAATAGGATTCTCTCTGTTTGACACACAAACCATGCGTCGCCTCTACTAGGTGTACTCCATCAGATTAAGGTAAAAAAAATACTCTCCACCTAGAAAAAGGGGAAACATTGTAGCTCACCCTTCATACACTTATTGGGATTCTTGAGGGGAAAATATCAGATGATCTGTAAAGATCAAAATCTCACCATTTAACTCAACATTGTAGCTAATTGGAAATGACAACACACACTGTAACATCATTCCTATAATTGCCACTATATAACAAAGGACTTCCAGAAGGGAAGCAGTAATTAAAATGTATTTTTACTACAGCAATTGGGAATATGATAATATTTTCCCCTGTGATAATATTCATATGCAGTGAATCAAAGGTCTGCCTTGTCCAGCAAATGAAAGCTGAAGCTGATATTAATTTTGAATTTTATATTACGTATCGCGAGCTTTCCATTCAATCTTTCAGCCAGCAGTGGCCTCTTCATTACTATGATATAAGAGGATAAAATATCTTATGTTAAATCAGAATGAGTTAATTTGCAATAGCTTCATATATATTAAAAAATCACTTTATATATAAAGCTATGAACAAGAAGATTCAATATATGACTATTATTCACAAACATGATTTAGAGACCAGTTATTTTTCCTCCTGTTCTGTCCCTACTAAAACCAAGATTTCTTTAATTGCTCTGTGGTAGCTTAATTCCATTTTATTTCAAGATAAAAAGCCTAATTCATTACATTTCACTTCATTCTATTTGATACAGTTTTTCTCATAATGGAGCAACTCATTCTCCTCTAACTGGGAAAACATTCCTTTCCTAGGAACAGTCACAGTATGCTCAGCTCTGGGCAGTACCAAGACAAACAATCTCTGAGACACTTTAAAACCTCAAGACTGACCCCTTGTCCCCTATGCAATCAGAAAGGCAGCTGTAATAATGAAACTTTAGGACAACTCTCTTGCATATGATGTTTGTGCACAAAGCAGCCTGACACCTAGCAGAAAACCAGCTGCACCACTAGTTAAACATGTATATTCATCAAAACATCAAAAGATACAGAAGTTCTTACACAGTGGACTATTTTGCTTAGAGTGGACTTATTTTTGGTCAAGTGAAAAGGACTTAAAAAAAAAAAAAGAGCTGCAACAACAATTCTCATTCAAATAGAAAGGGAGTGAAAGTATTTCAGTTTAGGAAAAAAAAGGTAGAAAAACAGTTTATGAGTTGACAGATCTGATTCAGTCTTCAGGTTATAGATGGTTATTATCTAGTCCAGAAGCACCTACACCTGAAAGCCTTTTGAGTTACTGATGATACAAAACCACATCTTGCAACTGATCTGTACAAATGCAATATTGGTAAACAGGCAGATATTATTTCAGTTTCTCCACCTATCATATGTTAAGGTCCGTGTATGTGTGCGTGTGTATATATATGTGAACATGCAGTATACATGCCAGATGCAGTTCTCAATGTTTACTTTATCTTTGCTAGAGTTAACTGAACAAATAAAAGGCTCCACTAGAATTTTCATTCCCATTAGAACATGAACTCAATTCTCCAAAGATGGAGAACACTTTATTCTCAAACAAGAGTATAAGTTTCTTCTCATAAGCCTGAACACTTACTATTACATTAAATTCTATGCTGCAAATCAGCAAAATTTTAAAGGAAACAATACAAGTGGCTAAATAATCAAGGTATACATGAAAGTGGTAAAACAGAGAGGAATAAGACAGAAAAGATATTACCACAATTCTGTTATTTAGGCCAACTGTTCTTCTAAGATTATCTTTTATGCTTTCATTTTCTTTGATCTGCCAACACCAACTTTTTGTTTGTTCTTCCAGTTTAATATGTTCTGTGCTAGTTGAAGAGCTTTTAGTTATGAACTTCATTTATGAAAGTTACCCTTAAAAGCATGTCTCCCAGACTATCATCATCATTTTTATTCCATACTATTTATGCTTCTTTTATGTGAAAAAACTAAACTCCCCAGATGCACACACATCATGTGCTTATCTCAAAGCTCATCTGGTTGAGTAGCATGACAGCTCTTTTCCATTTATTGCTCTACAAAAGTCTCATCTATGTGAACTGGAGTATACCAACTATTTTACATCTGAAAGTAAAATAAGAGTGATGTCTCCAAAATTACTTAATTTATCATCATTTAGAAAGTTTGTATTTACATATGGCACTGCATTTCTGCACTCTGGGCCTACCTGTAAAAACAGGCTTTTGAACAACAAGCATCATGAACAGATGGATTACTCTGGAAGACATAGGGGATAGTTATTCTGTAGAAACAAACAACTAATGGATTTTCCAGTTTCCTATATTTTAGAAGTGTAAAATTCAAGGGAGAAGCACATTTGTGTCAACATGTTGATATACATAAATGTTAGTTCTTCATGCATGAAATAATCTTCGTAATTTCTCACTCGCAGTCAAATGTGTATTATGAAAAAACAAAGAGTATCCAACACAATTTTCTTCCCTGTAGTCCAGGATGAGCTGAGAATGTGAAGAGCTCTGTCAAACTTTTATCAAAGATAAACTAACAAATCACTAGAAAGAGGAAAAAAAGAACAAAACCAAAACCAAACAGAAACTGATGGTTTATATTAAAAGGAAAAGTAATAGCAACAGCCATCCTAATTCAATGAAAACAATTTACAGTACTGTGTAACATACTGAAAATGCACTATCCCTTCTACTAATCAGCTTTTGCAGTGAAATGAGTACTCGTAAGAATGACAATTTAAATAGAGAGTCAGATAATGGGTTCCCTGCTGCTCTTCATCTCCTTCAGGTCATAGGTTATTTCTACATATACGAGAATTATAGCTGAACACAGAAAACACAAACAGAAGTCACTCCTACACAATGGAGCGATCCTCAAAGGGTCTCTTTAAACCCCATGGATTAGAATAGCTGAGCCTTCAGAATACACTATGCTTAGTTGTGTAGATGTATTAAGAATTGAGAAAAAGTGACAGAGTTGCTTCAGTATCTCTGTTATTTTGGTTTAAGCATTGAACTTTAGGACACATTCCTGAAAAGTCACGTAAAAATATTTATACATAATAGACTTTAAAATAAAACACCAATTTCTTTACTGATGGTGAAGCAAGTGCATTTCAGCATTACATCTAGGAAAGCAATGCAGTCCTCCCTTTTTATCCAAGTGATAGAATCGTGATTAAGCAAAAAAAGTTTTTTTCAATTCAAGATGAAATTATGCCTCTCCTGTGAACCCTTAAAATTGCCTCTATATTGAAACTAAGTATCATCTCTGCATCTAGCAGATACTATTTTCTTTGACATTTCTTCACTGCTTAGTCAAGAGGCAAGTGATATGCCTTGGCTTAGTAATATACTATGATGTGGGGACAAGCATATTATCCAGCTAATAATAAAAGCTGGTATTCAAGGAAAAAAAAATACAGTTTATAGCAAAGCTCTAAAATGAATGCCCAATTCTTCCTATTGATTTTTCCGTAACTCAAGTCCAAAATTTACTTAAGAAGAGACACAATAGCTTGAGCAAACAGTTATGGTAAGTTTTTGCGCCTCCCACCCCCAGTTTCATTTCAATTGTACAAATGAAATAAGAAATAAAACCTGAACACCCTCAGCATAGTAAAAAAAAAAAAAAAAANAAAAAAAAAAGTCACGTGATGCAGAAAGACCATTTTTCCCCCACTTAAGACCACACTGTCACAGAGAAGCAAGTAGAAACATATTTGAGATGATAAGGGTAGGTTTAATTTAAATTTAGGTAAATGTTTATACAGAATCCTCCAAAAGTTCTCAGCTGCTTTAAAGTAGAACAGACGTGCTGCACTCTACATCAGCCCAAAATTTTCATGCTGCAAATTAAAGCCTTCTGTCAGCAAGATCTTGTCCAGCAAGATCACTGACTCTTTACTTAATAGAATAGCAAAAAACTGCTTCAATATATGCATCAACTTACATATTCATCAAAACTGCTGGAAGTAAGTTGATTTAAGAATACTCAATATACCCCTTTATTAAAAGCTTTAATTAGATTTATATTTCAAGTCAGTGTACCATGACTTGTAGAAATAGAAGATTAGCATAATTGATTTTAGTAACAGGTAGATATGAGTTTAGAAAAACAGGTAGACACTTAATACTAAGTTGAGAAAGAAATAATTGAAAATAGTCTTAATAATGCAGTTTTGTAATGACACTGATTGTTACAGACCCCTCGGAATACCACAGGGTGCACTCTTATGATCTTGCACAAATATTGCCCCAAGCTATGATGTCCCGAGGCCAGAAACACTCTCCAGCAGCAAACGCTGCTTTTCAGTGCAAGACTGCCTGCCTCCCTCCAACAATCCTTCTTCAACATCTAATGAAAACTGAAGCCAAACTGGAAGGTAATAAAACATAAGCTTCCCAAATCAATCCCTTGGTGATAAATACAGCAACTGGTATGCACTTTTATATTCAATGGTATAACACATGTGTTTAAAATTCATTTAGAAAGGCTATAAAGTCTTAATGTGCATATTAATTTCACATTGCATTGCTTTGCTTGGAGACTGTTAAAAGCTATTAACAACAACAGAGAAAGAAAGAAGCTATTAAGAATAGTGTCTTCATGAGGAGACAAAGAAGACTTCTTAGAATTATTATTGATGATGCATCCAGTGCTATTTTTAACTTCAGTTGCACAAAACCAAATGCAATAACGCGGAAATATCTTATCATGAACCAGTTTCATATCTTTGATTCACCTTTCAGAACACTGACACACATCGTACTTCTAAAATTACAATTTACTTCTTTCCGGTTTCCATTTGCCCATTAAAATATAGTTAAACTATTCATAAAGGTATAGTAATTCTCCCACTTTAACTTCTGATAATTTTAATAACTTCAATAAATTGTTCAATAAACACAATTATGGCATTCAATAAAAGCACAAAGAATTATAGCCAACTGAAATGAATGCCTTTACTCTGATGTAGTTGTGCTTTTTTTGAAAGAGAACTAAATATTCCGAAGAACTTGATCCACCAGAGAACCTACTTGTAGCATTTCTGTATCAGTCATACCTGGCTTTCCAGAAGACATGTAGAGTAATTGTTACAAAGACTTACAAAAACATTGCAAAACATACATAAGCACTTACTGTTACTTCCTTGCTGTAGAATCTATGTTCTCAATGAAAGCATGAAGCAAGAGTTTGAAGTTATTGTCTGTTAAGAAGTCAAAGCAACATGAATGTTAATTTAATATAGCATAAACTTTGAATTGCAACAGCTAATAAGAACCTTTTCACAAAATAAATTAATACATATACCCACAATACAGTCTATGTATTTTTGTGGGGTTTTTGTGTTTGTTTTTTTTTTTTCTTCCACTTCCTCTCTCCCCCGAAATTAAAATTCACAAATGCAGGACAAGTAGAAATTATGACTTAATAGAGACAGACACTGTCACAGAATGAGCTAAGGAATGCCACCTTGGGACCATAGGAAAATATTTCAGAATGTGCACAAATAAAAGTCTAATGAAATGAAAAACAAGCTCTAATTCATTCTAGTACTCTAGCAGTAGACAAAAATTATTACAATAAGACACATTCCCTTATTACAGGCAAGGTAAAAATCCAAAATCTTTGCTGACTTTTAAAATTTGAAATCAAGGAGATAGTATTTCCAGTTTATCATGCATTCCATTAGACTTAAGTGTATCAGACCTGAGAAAAATGTAAAACTGATCAGACTGCCAGTTGTCTTCTACCTAGAACCAGCAATTAAATAGCACAAAAGTAGGTTCTCTTACATTGTTATTTTCCAATTTTTATCTAAATAGACGTATTGCTACAGCAGAAAGAAATAAACAGAAAATCAAAACAATATTGTATTACTCGCTTACATTACAGGTAACACTACTTTTATTTTCTCTTCCTTATATTGAAATATCAATTTCTAGTAACCAAAATAGCAAATAATGAATTTTATTAAAGACCTGACTTTGTCAGGATACAAGATCCATGAAAATAGTTAATCCCATAGGTAACTGTTCTAATATATAAAGGGATTCTGAATCTGTAGCATGACTCCTTACATGCTGCAGTATTATAAAAAAATCCATGACCATGTGCTCTCTGTTACTGAGATCCAAAAACCATATAGGCAATATAAATAAAGTTAAAAGTTGTCATTATTGGCTAAACTGATCTTTAAAAGTAAATATGTATTTACATCCATTAAAATACTTTAGTTTCAAGTACTTTTTTACTCCCCTCCCCACGTGCAAATACTAAGGTTACATAGAATTATATTTTATTTTAAGCTCCACCAGGCTGTTATATTCTTCATATAACACAAAAGGTGAGATACAGTTATCCTGCAAAGGAAAGGCCTTATTTGCAGGTTTATCAAGAAAATAATTGAGATAGAAGTCCATGGTTAATTTCATCTGTGGAGAGTTTTGGATGAAAGACTGCTTAGACCAGCAGAACTTTGAGCGAGTGACAGGATAATTGCATCATAGGAAGTGATAAGTAAGAGTCATAAATTGCTCAGGAATAAAGAAATATAATTAAAACCTGCTTTTTCTGTTAACATATTTACCACTATAAGAAAACCTAGAAGCAGCTTCCAAGTTAAGACCATTTTGCCCATTTCAAAGGCTAGTATTATGAGGAATTAGTCTTCTAAAACATAAAAGAAACTATCAGTTATTTTTCTTGTACGGGTTGAGAAACAAATTATAAATAACACACATATACACAGTATTTTTTTCTAATATTCCACAGTAATATTCACTCAGATCACACAACCTAAATAATTTAAATTAGAGATGTTTTGGTACAGTCTGAGATGCCTGAATGCAGGAGAAAGTCTCTGTCTCTCACAGGTAAGGTGTGGTTGCTTGGTTTTTTTTGATATTCTTACTTAACTATTACTGTGAAGCAAGAACCAGATTTTATTCAACTTTTGAATTAATAAAAGATAACTCTTGTTCTTTATAACATTTGCATTATCTGTAATAGTATCTGTAATAATTATTAAAATAATGCAAATATTTTTTACTCTGTTGATTAAGGAAAACCACTGCTAAAGCTTTCCTGTGAACATACATGTCTCAGTAGAACTCTGAGTCAGTGCATGCAGTTACCTTTCTTTTTTTTTGACTGTTTTATAGGATTGGACTATGACAGAAAGATAGTTGCCTAATAGCAAAAAAAAAAAAAAAAAAAAAACCTCAAAGCAAAGAATTCTGTAAACTATATACAGTGACAAACGATTCACAAATCCAAAAGAATTCAAAGCATCTGAGTTGCATCCACCTGGGACTGCCTGCATGTAATAGTGCCCTTACACCACAAGATATACACACTTAAAATATGATTAGCAAAGTAGAACGCGTTTCATGTTAGCTCACTTTTCATACTGTAACAAAAAGAATAGACATACTTAAAAACAGCAACTAAAATTGCACACCAGGTCTAGAAGACACACTAGCCATGAGTAGAAGCTTAAACTATTTTGCCTATACGAGAAGGTTAAGAGAAAAATTATATCAACTTGAGAAGAGATGGTTCTCTAATCTTGTTAATATGCTTAAAGGAATAATGTCCAGAACTAGAAGTTAAATAAAAGGTAAAAACTGTATACAACAGATCACGATTAATAACCAATGGAATGATTAATCAATATACTGGGAAGATTCTCCATCCATCTGGACCTTATTTCTAGATAAGATCTTTTCTCAAAGGTACACTTCAATTTAGACACAATGTTAGGACTTCATGGAGGAGTTACTCAAGGTATTCTGTTTTGATAATCACACAGACCATTTTGTTGTTATGTAACACACCTCTGACAAATAACAATAATGATAAACACCACCACCTGCTATGCAGGTCTACAGCTTTGTGTTCTAGGTAGAGGGTTGGCAGCAGAGAAACTGGTTAAGTAAGAAGTATCTGCCAATGACTGGTAACCATAAAAGGCTGACAGGTTTTAACATATCAAAGTGAATACAGCATGCTGCTCCAACAGGCTTGAAACACCTTAAAAAAGTGTGCTTTGAAAGGAAATAGTTAACTATAGAATAACCAATTCTTTTCTTCATGTCTGCTGCTGGCAGGAGCTTACAGCAGGTGGTAAGCTAGATCACTGGTCAAAAGAGATCCAGTTATTTAACACCTATCCAGTCCTGAACTTGAGGATATAAAAACATACACATAAAATCATGCTGAATAAGCATAAGTAGATAGATATCAAATTTGCTAATCAATGGTTTATTAAATCAGTTAAAAACTTAAGAGATATTAAATAGTTTCTGGAGATTACTCTCATAATTTTTTTCATGCAATTGTTAAGAACAATGGCAGAAAAAAATTCCAGTGCTTTAAGGAAAAATTTAAGGATGAACTAGATCTATAAAGCAGTAATAAAAGCACACAAGAGTCAGAAAAAGAGTTATATGGAAATCAGGTTTTATATAGTGAACCATAAAGGGGTGAAACTTTTATTATGCATAGGCAATTTATTGCATTTAGATGAGCAAACATATGCACCTACGTGACAGGACACTGAAAGGGAGACTTCACACTATTTCTGACCAAATACAGGCCCTGCTAGTGCTTCAGTTCCATTTTACATTTACTCATTTAATGCAGTCCCTCAGTCACAGATATTTCATTCACAAAGCTCAAACACAGGCTTGGGTACCAACTGGGTAAAAATTTCTTGCATATTTTTTAATACACACATTGTTAAATGGAAACAACTAAATAGGAATAAACAAAACCCAGAAAATATGTCAGAGACAATTTCTGAGGCCAAACAAGATCTGGAAAAGGGTTTGCAAAAGCAAGCACATCCTTGGTACAACACAGAGTACTGGAGACTGTAGCCTCCAGGAGATTCAAAGTTATTTATTACTATAGAAATCTCATCAGTACAAATCTGCATCTGACATAACAAATCTTACACTTCAGGAGCAAGGCTTATTTTACTGCATATCCATTACATCAGTAAGGCAGATGTACTATCATTACACCGTATAATCATACTGCAATATACTGCACAGAATCATAAAGATAAATGAACTCAGGCTAGCACTAGCTCATATGTCCATACTACCTTCCACTGAATGATACCAACCTATCTTTTATTCTGTGTTGGGGCTTTTTTTTAATAACCTGGTACGATAATCTGTAACCCAACTGCACCAATAAATACACTATAGCCACAGCACATTGGTGAGAGTAGAAGTAGGAGAACCATCACACCTCTATTAATTTGCTACTGAGAAGATATGACCTGCAGTCAGGAGCAAGATTCTTGGTTATGTTTCCCACATTTTCACATTTCTACCAGTACCCCTTTCCCAGAGGGAGAGAAGGAGGCCTCAGAGGACTGCCAGATGTCAAGGATTGTAAATTAAAAGAACATATTCACTCTTAAAGTTAGCAGCTGTTGAAGTGCAATAGATGTGCTACCCTGTCCCTTACCACCCCACCTCCCCTTTAGAAAGAACTTTAAAGTATTGATGATTAAATAAATAATACTTCTGAAAAAAAAAGTTTCTACTGCATAGGTCAGAGATCTGTAGTGTCATTTATAATAAAATAGGGTTACAAGAAGCAGTGTTATGGTTAGTGATAATTAACAGGAAACAGGAGTGAGGAGAACAAGAAAGTTCATCTTAAAAGCACCAGAAAAGAATATGTAAAGAAATTTCTCTTTCACTTCTTATACATCTGACATTTCCAAAAGTATCCCGATACCTTTGGAAAGTTGATTTTAAAGAGTTTGAAAAAAAGTTTTCTTAAAAAGAAGGACTAATTGGAATGACCCAGCTTTCTATGGTTGCCAGTTTTTTTAATAACTTCTAAAATCATAGACGTAAGAGTGAATTGATACTTACTCTAATTTTGTCACTCAAGTTGCCCTTTATAAAAAGGCTATTTACAGCTATCTTTCTAATTCACACTCTCTCAGGTGTTTTGCATTATTTCAACTTCACTCCCACCAGACAAATATTTGTTGACCAAGTGGCTTTCACTAGACTGAGGTATCAGTTTATTCTGCAGTTTCCATATGGACACCTGCAGTTAGGGTAAAAATACAGGCTTCTTGCAAACTATTACACAGATGTCTTTTGTTAGGTTTGACTACACCATGAATCAACTTATCTTTATATTTAATATTTCATACAGAAATGATTGATAAGTGAGTCACAGGAGAAAATGTGATTTGGTAATTTTTTTTTTTTTTGTAAGTACAACTGGTTAGCTAGTAATTAGACAAAATGCCTTTAGAAGGGAACTGGCCGAGTATTTAGTACTTTTTCTTCTTATCTTAACAAACTCTCCTCAAGAGACATTTAATGAGAACAGAATGAGATAAGAGAACAAGATAAGATGTGGAAAAACAGGAGTAGAAAGTGACACAAGGAGGGAATGGAAAAGAGTTGGAAGCAAGAAAGGAACAGAGATAGGAGAATGTTCTCAAGAAGGAAAATATCAAAAGAGTATGAACATTAAAAAATACATAGAGGAAGAAAGAGTTCAAGAACAAAATAGAAAGGAGACTAGATTAAACTTCTGCAGGGAAGAATGACAAATGTAACAGGGCACAGCGTAATGGAGTGCAAGAATAATAGAAGGCATGCTAGGAATGGTACTTGAAGCAGCAAGCAATAGCAGCAAGGCTCCTCATACTTCATCTATTTGCTAAGCCTCAGAGCTCACTACACGAGAGAACTGTTCCACAAAGCTACACAGCCTGGAAAGGATTCCTGTAACATCACTCGGGCACAGCTAGGTTTATTAATTTCAGAATACTGTATAGAGCAGATCAGCACAAGTTGCAGAATCATGGACTCTAACCTTTAACTCCTGTAACTGACCCAGCAGCTTATCAATCTCTGGTAGTTCTTGTTTACATTTACCTTGTTATTCCCAAAACGTTTGTCAGTTTATGAGAACGGGTTTGCAAACAGTTACTAGACTAAGGAAGAAAGCAGGACAATTTAAAAGCACCTCACCTTCATCCCCCCACTGACTTCCCTTCTTTGCCACAGGCATTTCAGTGCAAGTCTCCATTCACTTGCTTCACACTGAGAATAGCTAAGCAGCTGTAAAGAACTGCTCATGTTCTAAGCTATTTGTAACTCGTGTGCCTCCCCTACCAGCATGAAGACCTCCTATCGTTTTGGTAGCCAATATCTTCCTCTCTGGCAGGACTAAGTAGGGGGAGGACAGGGTAAAACAAGGATGCAAACCTTCCCCTGGGATTCTCCAAGATTTGTATATTAAGTTATATAAAACAAAGTATAGTACCACTTAATTCATTCTACTTACCTCATCATAGCATCAGCTCATTTTGTCATGCAGAGTACTGCTGGCTTAAAGCAACCAGGTTTATCAGCCAGGTCCAGAACTACCTAGACCCATAATGAGCTACGCTTTCTTTGGTCTTCTACCCCACACGTTGCAAGTACTCTGCTACTAACATACTATCTTCTACTTAGCCACAAGACTAATAAAAGCACTAAACCCCAGAAACATGCTTTCCTCAGAGCAATACCTTGTTGGTCTAGCAAAGTGTGCTGGGAAGTGATCTTCCCAGGTGTGCTCAATAAGCCTTGGCAGATATGCCTTCCCAGGTGTGCTCAATGAGCCTTGGATTGCCCTCCCTCTCTCACTTCCTTGTCTTTCATTTCCTCCTCTTTCCTTGCTCCAAGCCTCCCTGTTTGCACCAATAATGCAAGGCACCATCTTGACCCAATCTCCCCTTTGATGAAATGCCACACCACCTGCTCATGTGCAATAACCTTAAGACTTTGTTCACGCAAAAAACCCACCCCACAAATAAATTAAATGCAAGGCTTTACACTAAATTTGCTTTGCAAGGCCATAAAATAGAACATGTATTGTTACAATAAGCATTTTAATATTGTGAACCTGTTTCCTGTTGTAGTATAGCAGTTTTCCTAACCTCCTGGTAAAGGTACTCTTGGGGGATCAGCTGCAGCGTAGCTAGCAGAAGCAGCTGCAGAGGTTGCTTCTGCAGTTACTAAGATGTTTAGACAGAGTGTTTTGCTCTGCTCCACTGCTGACTGTACCAATGCTCTGGAACACCCTTTTTGCCTAAACTTCTGCTTTCTTATCTGGTTTTCCTTCTCATATTTTTTTCTTCTTCTGTCTTATAGTTGCTTTCTAAATTCTTTTTCCATCATGCTTTTTCTAGTTTTTTTTCCTGTATGTATTATTTAATCTAAGACTATTTATAAAATAAAAGAGGAATAAAAAACATAGTATATTCAATCATCACTCTATTCATGATTCTTCTAGTTTTAGCAACCCTTTTTTCACTTGGGTATTTAAACTGACAAGCTCTTAGTACCTTGTTATATCACAGCCTGGAGCCCTGATCTTCACTGGAGTGCAATAGCAGCAAAATTATACTAATAAATAGTTATGTGCTATCTCTTTTCTGCAGTTATTTAACACAATTATTACCAGAGAAATACCATTACATGTCTATCTCCAGATGCTTTTCTGAGAAAATGGAAACAATAATGTGAAGCATGGCTTACCATTAAGCAAAGTGACAATATATTGTTGGTAAAGAATTACAGTAATTACAGCCAGAGCTGCAACATAGCTCATCACATACATTAAAAAAGATAATTTCTTTTACATTGGATGTAGGAAGGTTGAGGTTTCAGATAATTCCTGTCGTTACTAATAGGAGAACCTTTATAATACTTTGAGTAACATGGAAAGCTGCCTATAAAAAAAGGATTCATTTGTTTTAGATTATTCATGCTCATAAACTCCCTCCAAGAATATATATTTCTTCATGTAAACATACTATACTCTTGTAAATGAAAGGATCTGAGTGTCTTCTATTCGTCTTTTCCCAAAACAAAATTTCTCTTCAGAAACAATTCAAATGTATAAAGTTTTAACTAACTTTTTAACTGTTAGGAAAGAAAAGGAAAAAAAAAATGCTGAGTTTTTTCCTCCCTGACAACATCACATATGCAGCTGTATCCTACTTTCCTTTTCCTGAGGTATTCAGAGAAAGTGGGTTCCTGCTATCTCTTCTCTCAGAGCTCCAAAGTAAAATGAAAAATATTTCCTACAAATTGCTTGGGTTCAGAATTTATTCAAGCTTTAATCTTGATGAAAAGAACTATAATTACAAATGTCAGTATGATACAGAAAATCAGTTAAAGTGGTTTTACATTTTGTAAAGTACTTGTCTTACTGATCAAACAGTTCTGACTATTCATGAGAAGCTTTTTGTCTTTGTAGGTAACAGTGATGGCAAGGATAGGCATTCATAAAATACATGCCAAAAATATTTGAACTGAAGAAGGAAATGTATTTGAACAGAAAAAGAAAAAAAAATTCTAAGTATCTCTGTATTTGTGACACACATGGAACTGCTACCAGTTCTGCTTTTCCCTCATTTTGTGACATCAACTTTTGTCTATGCACATGAGCATTGACACAGTCTTAGAGAGAGCTTTAAATTGGTTATCATATAATCTATGCTTATTCCTTTGATCATGTCTAGCTTTCTTACTTGACCACGTTATGCATTTCCTAGGGAATTAATCTTACCTAAATTTATAATAGTCCATTACCATCGGAGAATTCAACCTAGATTGCTCTTCCAAGCAGATTCAATGAAAAAAACCCCCCCTCTGTGTATGTTTTCTAAAGGAGTTTACATAAATGTTTCTCAATAACAGATCCAGTAAATGTGCACATTTTGTTTTATAATATGCAATATTTCATCTCACATACTCTGACCATCAGCAGTGAAGAAGCAGCAGGCCTAGAGCATTTATTTGTTTGCAGATCTGTATGTTTTCCTGAACTTTTCTAGTTGTGAGACACTGTTTTGATGAGAATGTCTCAAACATTTTTCTGAACAGGATGTTCTGTGGTTAGTTTGCTACACTTTGCCATTAGGTTGCTGTGATGACAGGAACTGCACTGAGGAACAGTATCATGAAGGTTTAACTCTGTATCCAGAACTGAGTTCCCATAAGTCAGCCAGTTAGAATACAAGAGAAATCACACTTAACTGATTTATGAACTCTTAACTGAGCATCTGGGGGCTAAAGAATATGAAAGATCCTCTGGAACCCCCAGTAGACCCCTGCCTGACATGCACAGAAAGAATTACAGAATCATAGAATCACTAGACTGAAAAAGAACTTTGAGATCATCAAGTCCATCTGTACCTCTTCACTACTAAATCACATCACTGAGCATTTAGTCTACCCATCTTTTAAATACCCCCAGGGATGGTGACTCAACCACCTCCTTAGGCAATCTGTTCCACTTCCTGATAAACCTTTTGGTGAAGAAGTTCTTCCTAATGTCCAATCTGAACCTTCCCTGTCGCAGCTTGAAGCCATTCCCTCTCATCCAATCACCTACTGCTTGAATAAAGAGACCAACACCCACCTCTCTACAACCTCCTGCATCTCTACAACCTCCTTTCAGGTAGTTTTAGAAAGTGATAAGTTCTCTCCTCAGCCTCCTTTTCTCTAGCCTAAACAGACCCAGTTCCCTCGGTTGCTCCTCATAAGACCTGTTCCCTAGCCCCTTCACCAGCTTCACTGCTCTTCTGTACCATACTCCTTGATAAATAGCCCCTCCACAGCTTTCCTGTAGGCCCCCTTTAAGTCACAGAAGGCTGCTATAAGGTCTCCCTGGAACCTTCTCTTCTCTAGGCTAAGCTGTCTAAGCTTTTCTGTATATGGGAGGTGCTTCAGCCCTCTGATCATTTTCATGGCCCTCCACTGGACTCAACAGATCCATGTCCTCAAACAGAAGCCAACCTCAACCATGCTTCCTTCTGCCTTTGATGCTAATGAGGAGGAAGTGGCATGGAAGTACTCCATAAAAGTTGTCTTCCAAGCAGCCAGGCATGCTCCCACCACCCAAGGACCTTGATGACAAATGGACAAGCCATTGAAACCAAGGGTAGTGATACTTATCTTTCTCCCTCTTTCTCTTTATTTTTTCTCTCCCTCTTTTGTTCCTTTTCTCCTATAACAAATATAAGCTTCCAAATAGCCACAGCTTAAGAAATAAAAAATAAAATGAATTGTTGAAAAGGATTGTTGCTGTCAGTTTCACCTTAACTTGAACCAATCAGGACTTATGAACCTTTTAAGACTCCTTTAAAGAGAGTAAATGGGGCCTTTGCAACACACTACTCCCTTAAAGACCTATTTCAAAACCTTGATATGTGTCCAAATTGTATGACTTTCCATTTAAAAATTAAAACTAACATCTAACACTAAAATCTCCCTTTATAGTCAATGTCAGCTGCAATGAGTAGATGTTTACATACTGAGTAAGTATTACTAATAAGCTGTTAGTATATATTTATAGATGAGCTACTCAATATTTTTTGAGATTGAAAAAAAGTTTTTAAAATGGTTTGTCTACCATAGCCACTAATACTCACTATGCAACCATATTTTGATCAGGAATTAAATAATACTAATTGAGGGCTTTGCTTATGGAGAAAAATGAAGAATCAGTTCTAAGGACTTCACCATTATTACATGGGAATGGTCTCTGCATTCTTACCAACTCCTCTTCCATATCAGAAAAATAATACTTTTGCTCTTAAAAAGAGTATGTTGTACTATTATTAGTTCTGTATTAGAGATAACTGAAAAGAGAGAAAATGAAAAAAATACTTGGATAGGGGAGTGAACAATTCATGAAATGATCATTGTAATTACAAAATTTCAAGACACAATGCACAGTTTTAGAAAGTAAAAACATGTCGAAGATATTAGTTCTGACACCTGAACTTTAGGAAAGTACTTTGAAATTTTTGCCCATTTAACAAAATTTGAAATTATATTTTATGCTTTGGTGTGCTTCGGAGGTAATTAGTAAAGTAAGTAATGCAAAGGTTAGTTTCTTAAATGCTGTATCTGCATTAATTCAAAACATAAATAATTACTTTTAAATTCTGCATACCAAAACTGCCTTTGACAAAGTTAGGTAAGCTTTTCTGCAAAAACGTCTCTTTTAAAAACTCAGAAGAATAAGATTTATATTTTACTAAGTATTGCCTTTGCTCTCTTACTTTTCCCCCTCTCGTATTTCTCCTTCTGCAAATCTTGGAAGGAAAGGATGAATGAATAGTGAGGCTTTTACTACAAAAAGTCTGGCTTACTATTTTTTAAAAGTATAATTTTATACAGTATTTTTTTTAAAAATACTTCATATAATCTCTATCTTTTGGTGTAAGTTGCTCAGATGAATGCTGGTTCGGTGTTCCCTTGGATGAATTCCTCCTCTAAATCAGATGACACTATTTTACTTCATACTCATAACCTTTTGAATCAAGCAGCTTTGTTCAAGGCACTCAGAAGGTATGGAAAGCTAGATCAAATGCATTCTACTTCTTTATTTTTGAATAACTTAATTATTAACTTGAAAGGAACTTTTATGTTCAAAGACTCTGAAATTTGTAAGCAGCCTTCCTAGTGAACATCAGCTTCTTCAAAACAGAGGTCATGTCTGGAGAGTCATTCAATTTATGTATCTAATCCTGGACTCATTCACAACATGTCAGCTAACTACTGCCACACCAGTAGGTTAGTAGGTACCTGGCCCATTACTATTGCCAAAGAACAGAAAGAACTCTGGCAAGCTAACAAAAATTGTCCCTTTGTTCATCGTGTGGACCAACAGGCCCATGCTTAGAAGCATGAAGCTACCAAGATGTAGCAGCAATGCATTAATCTCCTGAAAAACAGGTTAAGAGGCTGTTCCTCACCATATTCTATCTGAAACATATTGACTAGTGTTTTAAATTGTCCTCTTTGACCTTCACACTAAAATGGACTGCACTTATTGTCAGTTATAACCCAAAAAAATGTAATTACAAGATGTTACACATATAAATGGTTATTTAATCTCAGTGCTTGCATATGGCTACACCTCTTCAGGAGATTTAGTTTGTGTATCCTTATCAAGGATTAAAGAATATGACATGTGGATGCTGTGTGAGTGTGGTCATTAGTACAGGATTAGAACCATACTAAAAAGGATTCTGTTGCTGCTCACTGAATTTCTTCTTTAGGAGCACACCCAAAGATTCAGCAGTTTACAAGAAAAGCTTAAAAAATTCTAAGTCTTACAAATTACTCATTGTAAGAGGAGTCAACATAAAATCTTTTGTTTTAAATGTGAAAGATATATTAAGCACAGGTACAAAGAAGACAGCTGTGTGATTAGGAGCTTCGAGCAACCAAAGCATTCTATCAGTCTATGATGCAAAAAACCTGAAAACAATTCTTCTAACATCCTGAGTGTGAAGATGGGAGATACATGCCTCCCACATCCTAGCACTGTACTTGTAAAAAAATATTATTATACTAAAGAAAAACCAATGCAAACTATTCCTCATCAACCAAAATTGTATTGAAAGGGTCCAACAAAACAGGGTAAGGATGAGTCTGCCTGGTTGGTGTTAATTCTATTGTCCTCTTAACTCTGCTTTCTCTATTAAGACTTCCTCCTAAGTAGTGCAGCTTAGGATCATTGATATTCAGTGCCTTTAGAAAAGCATCACAAAAGAAAACAAGGGAGAAATTGGTATTTAACTAACTCATACATTTCTACAATACTACATTTTCTAAACAAAGGCTATAGATATTCTCCTTTGGATTCTGAGTACAAACTTTATCCTGTGGCAATGATTGCTTTGTGAAAAAAATATATTTCCTGACATATCAGCAAACTCTCAGATTTAAAGTTTCTTACTCAGAAAGTAAAATTATTTTCATTATCTTTCTTACATAATAATAACTGGCAGGAAATTACAGACTTCTATGTCCACAATTTCAGCCATAAATTTATTTCTGATCCTCTGACTACTTGAAGAAGCTCAGACAATTCTTTCCCTTTTCAAAAGCAGTATACAAATAATAGCGATTTTATTTACACATTTGTTTAGAAATACTTATGCGTAAGACACGCACACACCTTTGAAGTTTTCTGTTTCCCTAATTTCCCAAGGACTTTGAGAGACACAGAAATGAAAAGCCACCTTCTCATCTTATAATTATGTCTGTGACCTCACAAGTTGTGTTTCTTTCTTATAAGGGGTACAATAAAAAAGAAAATACGAAATGTACACAGTAGCAGAACAGAAAAACATAACAATAAAGAATAATGAGAAGCAGAAAAATAAAGCAGAAAGGATGGTAAGACGGAGAACCAATCTAGAAAGAAAAGAAGAGAAGATATAGAAATGAAAGCATAGATACATAAGGTAGGAAATGGAGTAAAAGTCAAACAGGAATCAACTGGAAGAAAAAACCGAGAATTGATTAAATAAGACAACTTGTGAGAATAACATACAAATCTATGAAACAGGAATGGTAGGCAGCAAGAATTAGCCTAAAAGAAATCTGTAGAACCAAAAATGAAGAGAGAATATGTCCATATTTTTGAAGTAAGATTAGAAGAAGAAAAATCAGGACAACTTGACTGCAACCAATCTTGGAAATAATTGCCAGAAATCTTCTGGTGCTTCCATCCCTAACATTCAGTTATTCTCCATCGATACTTTTCCACAAATTGAACAGATAACACAGTATTTCAAAATCCAATAAAGTATTATATGGTCAGAAATAAGCTATATTAACTACTGCAAGAAATGCTGAAGCAATTACGATAATGACTTATTAAAATTATTCTTCCTTTCTAAAGTGGTCATAGCTGCAAACAGCTTATGATTATCTGAAAGTAGCCTGCCTTCAAAAGAAAGGGTAAAAGTATTTTTGTTTAAGAAGTCAATTGAGTGCCTATTGTGCTTTTCCTACCTCAGAAGGGTTAGTTCCTCCTTTGTCACCTCATTTATATTCCATGTTATAAGGTTCATTGATTACAATCAGGAGAAAAATTTACAATGAAGTGAATTATAAGTTTTATTCACAAAGGCCTTTAGACTTGCAGTAAAAGTTGCAGATAATATCCCTAAGGCTTCTGAGATATAGCATGGCAGAAAATTGCTTCATATTGCTTAATTTGGAAACATTAACATAATGGAAGACAATCAATAGGCTCTAATAATTACAGCAAAACCACACAATTCCCACAAGTAAACATGTGCTTTATGTGGTATACAAATTGCAATCCTGTAAAATGCATAATTACATTCTCTGTAAAGCAATTCATCAGGAAACACAACTATCTTGTTATGCTCTTGAGAGTATTTCAAAAACTTTATTCCGTAATACCAGCAGTATCAGTTAAAACAAGTTCTAAAAGCAAACAACAGCAAGCAGGAGCTGTGATAGTTCCCTTTTCAGGTACCTGGATACAATAAACAAACATAACATGAATAGAATTCCTAAACTCACTTCTATCTGTAACTAAACAGAAAGAGAAGAAACAATTTTAGAGCAAATGCTTGGATCTGGCAATGGGAGGAATTCCCTTTGCAACCAGTGCTGATGGATGGCTTACAGAGGCACCTCCTGAGTGAAGCAAAGATGGTTCCTTGTGCCATTAAAAAACAGTGAAAGATCTGGAAATACTTTTCTGGGAACAGGCTTACAGTGTCAAAGATGAGTAATAAGTGATGCAGCTTTTTTTCTCTCAGTATAAAACCTTTGCTTCTCCATATTCTTGTCACAGGAACTGAGGACATTCGTAGTGGTTTTATGTACTATGAACTTTTACTTTATTATAAAAATACTGCTGGAACAGTCCAGTAACCATAAAAAGACTTACTCACTGCAATACCCCTAATTTTGATGAATTGCAGTTAATCAAAAGTTACAATGTAGTTAAAAATAGAGTGCTAGGTTTTATCCTTAATATGTGAGCTGAATGCAGAAGCACTTCTGCACTTAAATTTACTAGCCTGACTAGAGTCAGGGCATGTTAAGGGAAGTGATACAGGAAAATAATTATGATATGTCTCACAAGTGCATATCATAGAAGTCATTCTTCGAGGCTCCAATGAAATCGTCTAAACACATACAGAGGGTAACTATTTTTGTATAAGCAGTACCCATGTAGTGAAGCTGTAGGCTTTTTTCCAGCTTATAATACAGCTAATAATATTACTGATCTGTGACTTAGTCAGTCATTTGCCTGTTGTCAGAAGTCCTGTGTCACGTCTACTCTGTCAGCTATCACAACATAATTAGTTTTACAGATCCTAAAGAATCCTTCTTTAAAGTATGGATAAGTTGAAGTGCAAAAAAAATATGTATTACACCTGACTTATGAGAGCAAATCTGAGGTTGGAAATCACAACAATTTCCTAATATTACAACTGAGTACATGGTTTTACTTTGGTTATTTTCCTGCCGCATTTTTCTGCAGCTTACAGTTATTCAATCTGATAAAAACTTTGTTCAGGATTCCCTGGCCTGCACTATCCTAAGTGCTGTCTTGACCTCTGAANCTAAAGAATCCTTCTTTAAAGTATGGATAAGTTGAAGTGCAAAAAAAATATGTATTACACCTGACTTATGAGAGCAAATCTGAGGTTGGAAATCACAACAATTTCCTAATATTACAACTGAGTACATGGTTTTACTTTGGTTATTTTCCTGCCGCATTTTTCTGCAGCTTACAGTTATTCAATCTGATAAAAACTTTGTTCAGGATTCCCTGGCCTGCACTATCCTAAGTGCTGTCTTGACCTCTGAAGCACATGTACATGTGGGCTACCTGTATCCAAGCATCTTCCTGACCTTTAAGTTCTCGGCTTTGCGATTGTAGAATTGCAAATTTGTAATAATAAATAACATGCTGATTTTTGCATAAGAAATATAAGGCAATGCCCTAGAAATATGACCTTTTGACTATACTTAACCCTCAATGATTATAAAGAAGACTGGAACTTTTAGATTTGCATTCCTGCCTGCTGCTATTTAAACTAACGTATTAACTTAAAACAGTCACTGACGTCAGAGGAAACACAATTGTACCAGGAATTATGAAAGTAGCAGGGATCTTGGATTTGGTTCCTGAACAGGCAATGATCTTTAAGAGACTGGTGTCTAAGACTATCTAATGCTCTTGAAGACTATCTGTTTCTCAAAAATCCATTCCACATGCCCAAGTCCACATTTATTTTTTTCTCTATTCCTGGTTCTTCACCTTTGCCTTACTTGAACCCAGCTACTTCTCTGCTGCTTCCTGTCTTGTTTATCCCCTCCATGCCTCTTTCCTATTCTTGCTCACCTTCTACCGTGCTAGTGGTGCTCTTCTGCTGGATTCATGCTCAATTTTAATCTCATATAGTGTCCTTAACACCTTTCCCATTCTTCCTTTCTGCCGTTTTACCACTTCCCCAGCAGAATAAATTTTCTAACTTTCTAAGAAAGAATGTTCTAAAAAATTTTATCTTCTGAAATGGTTTTTTAGACAGTGTCCATCCCTAGAAGTGGTAATGTTTAAAATATATGATTACAGCCAAAGCAGTGGGGCAATGCTATGCAGAAAGGCCATTGCTCATACTTATTTCTATGGAGACCAAGGCCATTCTAGTTGTGCAGTGCTCTAAGTTAAAGGAGCCAAAAAGATCACACTTGCATGAAGAAGCAGACAGGACAAGTGATGTAAAACTGACCAACAGAGTATTCCATTCTGCATACATCATACTCAGTGTAAAACTGAGGAACAGTGAGAGTCAGGGCCCTCTTCTTTAATGACCTGCTTCTAATAAAACCCTCAGACATACTTCTGACCCTGACCCTGGATCAGTGCATTCCTGAGTGAGTCCAGCTCATGTCTTCTGCTGTGTCCAGTCTGGGACCTTTGCCATGCCAGCTCTGAAGCATCAGTGGTGATATATAGTCATAGCGGCTTTCAATTTTGTATATTTGTACATTACTATTACTATTATTATTATTATTTCATTAAAGCTGTTTTAATTTCCAATCTACAAGTCTCTCTCTCATTTCCATTTCCACTTTCCCCAGGGAGGGAGGGTGGGTTGATATTACGACTTCCTGTGTTTAGCTGCCAACCAAGGTGCAGACAAATACACACAAAGGAACTAAATCGCGACAATGGTGCAGCACATTTAAGTACAATCACGATCACAGGAAAAGACAAGAACTAGCCAGTGGAAGACAGACAGCAGTTCTTANAGCGGCTTTCAATTTTGTATATTTGTACATTACTATTACTATTATTATTATTATTTCATTAAAGCTGTTTTAATTTCCAATCTACAAGTCTCTCTCTCATTTCCATTTCCACTTTCCCCAGGGAGGGAGGGTGGGTTGATATTACGACTTCCTGTGTTTAGCTGCCAACCAAGGTGCAGACAAATACACACAAAGGAACTAAATTGCGACAATGGTGCAGCACATTTAAGTACAATCACGATCACAGGAAAAGACAAGAACTAGCCAGTGGAAGACAGACAGCAGTTCTTACCTGATAAATGTGTGAGGACAAGCAACCATCCAGTGTTTACCTGGTGCTTGACCTGTTATAGTACAGTGCACATTTCACGGAGGTATGGCATGGGCGTAGAAAGGCCAAATCTGTTAGCATGTCTTTTTTATAGCAATGTAACTGATAGAATATAGGAATTTGACTGATTCTGATTGTAGTACCTTTTTGTCCTCTTCACAATGTCTGTCCTCACTACCCAATTTATCTCTCTAAAACTATAATAATAATAATAATAGTAACAACAACCACCACCAATAGTACATAGCTTTTACACACCCTGCTGCTCTTGCTGTGGTGAAATTCCATTTGATCTCAATGGGAGTTTTGACTGAACAAGCACTACAGGATTCTCTCCTTGATTTATAATAAACAACTCATCACAGCATCTAGATGCTATTTTGAAAAATTAAAAAAAAACAAACACCAAGCTACTCACAATGAATGCTATTTAACAGACTACTATTATCACTAAGGATATATTGGGAATCTTGGAGCTAGTGGCAGCAGGGGCATTTGGTTTTTCTATTTTTATTAATCTCAGTAGGAAATATTTTGCTTTTTTCCTGAGTATGTCTATTTTACAGACTTCTCATAAGTTAACAAGACCGTTACTGAAGAGTGATCTCTGTAGGTTTATTCTTCAAAGTGCAGTAAAACTTAATTTAATCACAGCTTCAAAATACCATACAATAAAACTAATTTAATTACACTTAGTAATGGCCACTAGTCTCATTAAAATGCAAATGAGGCTTATAATTATGAAATTGCTTAATGATTGTTAATAGAAATAAATGACAAAATAAAGCTTAAGCATAAAGTCAGAATGCCCTCAGGTAATTTTTCTTAGTGTCAATTTCACATGATATAATTTCTTTCCAATATTCAGAAAAATAAGCTAGAATAAAGTTTGAGGCAAGAGGACACAAAAGAGAAGAATGCAATTGGACATGCAGCAAATTCCTTGTCTCTTCTTAAAGTACCTGAATATAGCTGATGTAAACTTAGATTGTCTGGAATAATTTAGAATATTTGTTTTCCTATCATGTGCCAAATACAGAATAATTGAATGTATAAAACTTACATATAATCCAATTCACAAGAAATATATTTCTGACAGTATTTGGTAAGTAGTGTCATACTATTAGCATCAGTATGAAAAATCATCATAATGGAGAATAAAAATGAGATCTGTAAATGCTCTAGAGACAGAGATAAAGATTATTGTGAATTATTTAAAAAAAATCTAATGGATACAGGTACTGACTGTAAGATCCACTCCCATGGTGAGGAGGAAAAGGAATTTAGTCACTAAGTTATGAGAAAAGGAGAGCCATAATCTTTGCGTCTTTCCTATTTATACAAACATTTCCAGGAAAAGTGCAAAATATGTTCTTTTTTCAAGGCAAATTATTAATGGAGATGAGGCAATTTTGATGAAACTTATGATAGGGTATAAGGTGAGAGATTGGGTGTTTTGGAAATGAGAAATATTTGATTCAAATGAAAAACAGCATTTGCATACACAATTTGCAACCTATTCAAAACATGCTGTTCATGTACCAAACTGCAAACACATTTCAAACCCTTAAAACAAGGATGTTGCCATTTGGCCAAATGTTCAGCAGCCTCGTGTATCCCCACATTTTGACAGCTGTTCTGTGGCTCCAGGAGTGTCAGGTAAAGAGAAATATGAACAGCTCCAGATCAGAAACATACAGTAGCACTGAGCCTTACTGTGATAGCTCACTGGGTTAATGGTGAGGAATTCCCTGAGCTCTTATTAAGGGGAGTTTCAGAGCCAGCAAGCAGCCAGCGAGCTTCTCCTGAAACCTTACGAATAGTGACAAGGAAGGAAAAGCAAAGGCCCAAAGCAAATCAAAGCCAAGAAACCTTGATTGCTTTTTGGGTCTTCTAAAATGACTGCGCTGACAAAAATGGCTTCTCTAATCCTCCGGTAGGATATACTTAGGTCCTCAGGATGTAATGTTAATTTAGAGCATATTCCAAACATGCATATTATCCATAACTAAAACAGAAAATGGAAGGCACAGATTTGACAGGCAAAAGCAACAATCGCCACTGCAATGGCTGACAATTGGCTTTTCCAGCAGTCAGGCCTTACTAATGAGAAATGAAACCTTTCACAGATTCAGAAAATAAGTCTCCCTCCTTTTCAAGACCCCCTTTTATAAGACAGATGCATGTATCATTACTTCTTCGTTCCTATAAAGCACTGTTCCTTGCTGAAGTACATTCAGTGATCCTTCTAATCAAGAGAACATTGTCACGCATCAGTTCCTCATCAAAGAGGAGAAAAAGTTATAAAATCAAAGTCTCTGTATGAGTAAACAACAGAAAAAAAAGTAGTACACATTAATTTAGCAATATAAATCTGCAGTTATTCAAAAACCCCTCACTTTAAGAGACATCAATAAGACAAATAAACTTAGTATTCACATTTCTAAACTTTTCTACTCTGCTTTCCAATCTGTTAGTTTTCTTTGCCATTGTGATGGGTTTGATTTTGGACTCTCCTGAATAGCCAGGTTGTGGCTGAGAAAGAACTACATCTCCCAGTATTCCATGCGATTTTCTATGTAAAATCTGAAGTATAAATCAGGGAGTCAGACACTCCCCTGGGGGCTCTCATCTTCCGGTTCCCGTGTGGGAAAGGTCTGGTGCTGATGTCGGTCTGCTGGTGTGTGGGAGTCAGGCCCGGTGAGGCCTTGTGGACTCCGGGCGGCGTGGAGTGCCGGGTGGTTGATTAATGAAGTCCTCCTATCTAAAAGGAGAGTAGGATTTTCTCTTGTATGCTTTTATTGATCTTTTTCTGGATTCTTACTTCCCTTCGGGGCAGGGGGAGGTTCTCGGGGGTCTCTGATTCTGTGTATATGGTATTTTAGTTGCATATAAGTGTTAATACATGTGTATATATCATACAGCTTTGGTCGGCTTGCCTTCAGCATTTTCAGTCTTTCTTTCCTTCTACCTTTCCCTTGGGCTCATACAGGGGGGTGGAGGGGGGCAAGACTGCTCTACTGTGGGAGTTTGGGTGGTCGGTAGGTGGGTTCCACTCAAACCATCACTGCCATCTGCAACACTTCCTAGGTCAAAGTTCTCTTGACATCAAAATATAACATTGAATGTCAGGTTAATCTCAGAGCTAGTAATTTTGCATAAGCCTTAGCACTTGCCATCCCTGTATCATGTTTTTGAAACACTGAAAAATAAATGCTTTGGGTGCATTCCTAGTCAGACACAACCAGAATCCATTTTGATTACACTAGAATGCAAACAGAGTTATCTTGGGGAAAAGTATTAGTTAATTAAGAGTTTTCCAGGATATCCTACTTATTCCTATTTATGGAATAATTCACTCATTAACTTTATTCATTTATAGCAGACAGCAACTGGAATAGCTGTTATCTGCCTTTAGCAATTCATCTGTAGAGAAAATTCATAAACAGATTTATTTCTGTTGGCTAGAGATTACCTGTTGGCTTTCAGATATTTGGAGTTTTATGTGTGGGAAGCAAGAAGAGGGATCAGTGTGAAGACAGGTGTATGGTAAAAATTTTATTTGTGGTATAACAGAGGAATAAAAATGTTGATACCTAAGATGTCCTCACTCATGGTTAATATAAAGTAGACAAATGCAAATGTCTATAGCAAGGAAATTTGTGGCTTTGTGGGATAATATACTTACTGCTGGACAAAATCGAACAGAAACTTTCCTTATGATAGGGCAATTCAGAGTTTTGCTTTCCCTTCTCTGTACCCAGGAAAGCATGACCTGCTATCTCCATCTTGGTGGTTTATTTTATTACTCCTGAAGCCTTGGAAACTTTCTGAGTACTCTGGCCTACCATTTAGTGACTGATCAAACGTTAGGTTGGCTATTTGCTATGTTAAATGAGCTTAGACTGTATATTTATGGATCAAAGCTTGTGTTTTATTTCCAGTGGAAAGTTGTTTTTCTGTAATAATCCTACTTAGAAGTGGTAAAATAATTAGCTGTCTACAGACAAATCTTTATCCAGTTTTACTGGTAGATATATAGCACACTTAATTGTTAATGTATATTTTCACTAAAATCTGAAAATACAAGGCAGAGGTGGGGGTAATTGCATTACACAAGTGTCGTGACATTGAGTTATTGCACCAGGCTGCTTGTCCTCTTTAGATGTTATGTATCGATGGAAAAAGTTATCTGCAGTGCTAAGATTATAAGGTCAGTAGAAAAAAAATGTTACAGTCAAGGCCTTGTATTCAACAATATAGTTCCCTTTCATAAATCAGAATGATTTGAAGATAAATGAGATTTTTTTCCCAAAGAATTTGCATTCCCTTTGCAATAATTACTGATTCTTAGAATGTTTTCCTTAAGAACAGAAATATTTTGTTTCATATTGTCAAATTTTAGAATAAAAAATATAAAAGAATTGATAATGATAGCTTATTTTCTAATTTCTTTCTTTAATGAAATCAATATCTGTTGAGATTACTCTTGACAAAGAACTTTCCCTGCAAATAATGTATTTCAGGTTAAGTATGATGAGGTTAAGGTGCTTTAAGGCCAGTTTATGGGGGTATTTACATGGACTTCTACACACAGTAGAAATTCAGAAAGAGAGTGGTGGCTTATGTCTCTGTAGGGAGAAATCAGTGGCGGTGCTATTTCCAGAAAGAGGAAGAAAGCTTGAGCTCAAGAGGTCCACAACAGAACATACAAAATAGCACAGCTTAAGAAAAAAGAAGGTAAAATGAAGAAAATGAAGAAAAAAAGGTAAAATCTTTTGAAAATTTCATTAGCTAAATAAAATAAAAAATAATTGGGAAGCTGTGTTGCTTTCAGAAATTCTGAATGACTATTCCTTAAGTGCAAAAAAAAAAGCTGAGGTGAGGACAGGGATACACCATCTCATCGACAAGGGCCACATCTACTTACAACTGATATAAGGTTCTGCCTGCTGCACCATCCTGGCATGTTTATTCCTAAGGATGCTTCTGTTAGAAACAATCAATATGTAAGCCAATGGTATGACTTTCAGTAATCAAAACACTCTGTCAGGATTTCTTAAAAAACAATTTATATATAAAATCAATTCAGTTATTCTAAATCCTGCCTTGCAGACTATTTATCTTACTTCACAGACTTCCTCCAATGGCCTTGCCTTTGGAAGTTCAGTGGCATGGAGATTTTAGCATAGGTCCTCCATGCGGTGAGAGGAGAAGCACACATAATGATTTAATTCTGAAAATAGATTCAGTGAAACCGAGTGGTAATTGATCAGAAGTAATTACATTCTGAATAAAAATATGCAGGTAAATCTCATTCACTTCTGTGCAGTGAGCTTGTATATTAATTATAACTCATCAAAAAACCTACTTAAATAATTTGTTTTAAATCTTAGATGAGGCTTAAGTGATGCACGTTTCTTTGCATTCTCCAAGTACGGTCCTTGGCAAAAGATCCATTTACTTCTAAGACTTCACTACTGAAGAAGTGAGCAAAAAATAAGCTGTTGCACATTGTGTCAATAAGTAGATAAAATAAGTTCTGCTATGCATTTGCAGAGTGAAGAAAAGAATAGATATATATTAATGTTTTGAAATAAAGAAACTAATTACATTAATTATTTGACAGAGCCATAGATACAGGTCTCTCCAGATACACACATACAGGAGATTCCAGGTTTACTGGAAACTACTGAGATTCCAAGTTTTACAGCATCAAAAATACACTACAAATTTTTAAATACAACATGTTTTCTTCTACATGTGGCTTAAGTTACTTAAACAAGATTAGATTTTAGAAGACAAAGAAGTCTTCTGAACTATGTTCTGAAAGTGTCGAAACTTTAAAAGATATACAGAATATATGTCTGCTTAGATGAAATCAGGGACACACTTTCATTCCTGCTATTAAAAAAAAAAAGATAAAATATTAAATTGAAAAGCAGACCCAGAAGAACCTCCGAAGGACATTATGTAACCTGCATGTTTATGAATACCTTTTACCCAGTAGCATGTATTTTAATTATAAAGTCATGGAACTGAACCCTATTTTGGCAAGCACTAGACCAATACAAAGCAAAAATACCTGTTGTGGATTGGTTTTTATTATTAGTTTTATATGCTGAGGCAAAGCAGGAAGGTAAAGGAAAACTATGATGAATGAGGAAACAATAACACATTATTAATATACATGATGATAATCAGCGCTTTCAAGACAGCAGTAGACTAATTATTGTCAAGTAAACACTACTATAGATATTTATAGGAAAGTGCTCTCATGCGAGAAAGCACAGAAGCTTTTGAAAACGTAACAAGAAGGTGATGGAAGCCAGCATCATCACATATTATTTCTCTTTTTTTTTTTCACTTTTATGGAGCGTGAATACAACGATTGAGTGTGGCACAGATCCTTCAGTTCTCACTGTCCCAGTTAGTCAGTACGGCATCCCATCACACTGCTTGAGTCTGGAAGCAGCATGTGTCCATTGCTGTACTTCAGCTTATAAATTCTATTTCCTCCTTGAGAACATGAAAGTCTTTTTTGATCTACACTGCTGCTGCCTAAGAGCTGTGCCTGTCCACTCACTGTACTCCCTGCTGCTTCCAGTACCAAGTTTAGTTTCCAGTTTACTTGGAATTGACTTGCAGCAAATATTCACAGGTCCCTTTGCTGTGATTGTAAATATGTTTCTCCGTCTCCCTATATCTTGTAACCAAGCTGTAACTTGTATTTATTTGATAGTTTATAAAAAATATTCTTGACACACTGATTCAGCATGCCTTTCAGTCAGTATTTAACTGAGAAGCAGGATGAAGGTGTCAGATATTGACAGCAGTGCCCAGCAGCAGCTGAGATAGAAAACACATTTGGAGCACAGAGTTACTGTTGAATAAGAGAGGGGAAAAAAAACCCAAAACAAATTATTAGGGGGCATCTCCTCAGATGTACCAATACTAAATTGTACCTTAGGTATGACTATATTTTGGCATTTCCACATCATTGCTGAAAAAACCTAACTTTTAAAAAATTATTATTAGTTTTCATAGCTACAGTGCAGTGATGGTTTGTATCTGTTGAATACCTATTTAACTGCAGAAATTTTCCATTCAGTCCCTAGATACATGATGGTACACTCAACACTACTAATTGATTTCTCACATAGTTTTTAATCCTGGTCCTTACCCAGGGAGATTCTCAAACCTGGACTATTATAAAACACTACAGCTTGTTTCTACCTTCTGTGATATTCTCCATGAAAACACTAATCAACCATTCAAGTTTTTAGAAAATTTGCTAGTTAAGCTCTCTTCAGTAAGAGAAAATTAAAACCAAAAACTAGAGTGTTGCCTTGCCATTTCTTTTGCTCACAACTCTATCTACAGTACTTGTTCTAACTTCTATATTTACTAATTTTCTATCAGTGCATACTTTAATTGTATTCAGTAAGGCATCACTACATTAAATGCTTTGTGGAAGACCAGATTCATAAGATCTTTTTTGTCTATTCTAGAAATTGGTTCAAATAAATGTTGTGTATACAGATGTGTGCATAATTTCATTTTATTGCAAATTGCCAATGGGCCCTCAGGTCTAAATCCAGATATAGCTGAAAGCATTATTTTGTTTCATTTTAAAACTGTATTTCGCATCTCACATTTCAGTGTTTTTACAGCAGTATGTAAACCAATGCAACTATATAATATCACAGAACACAGTAATGAAAACCATACAAGTGTAATTTCATGCATCTGTGTGTATATACACTTACTTTATGATTCATATTTTAAAATTCATGGATCTTTTAGGATATCTGAAGAGGCAACACTTATTTTAAGAATCGCTACAATACAAATAAATTCCTGCCTATAGCACTAACATGGGGAAAGCTATGATGAAACCAGAGGAAGTAGGATTTATCTATCTAATTTAAAAAAAACATATCCAAACAAAAAGTATCATACAATCTGATTCACAACAGTAGGCTTATGTAAAATATGCAGATCACAATGCAAAAAGTCCATATTAACCAGGATTATGTTCATGTTCACAACTACTTACGTGGTTGGTTTTTATTTGATTCAGAACAAGGGTATATTACAAAGTTTTGATTGTATTTCAAGTTTCAAGCTATTACCTAATGGCAAGGAACACAGTAGTTTTCACCAGGGTATTTTGAAGATTCTTTTTAAACACTTCACTCAATAGATCTGCAGACTTAAGCTTGGATTTGGTCAACATATCAAGATGTAATATGCAATAGTTTGAGAAAAAAAATAGAAATAAACAATTTTCTGTGTTTTCCCTACTTCTATATTGACTATGGAAAATGATTTTTTATTTTCATGCTCTTTTATCTTCCATCTTTTCTAAATCTAAGATCAACCTTAGCACACAGCAAAAATAAGTACAGTACGATGTTCCTCATTCATTGAACAACTGGGCACAGTTTTATGCAAGTAGTTTCATTCTAGTCCAGGCATTTATGCCAGTGTTTAAAAAGTAATGTATTTCTGTTTGTTTCTGTATAAATTAACATCTTCTTCCAATTGAGTTGTGAAAATTTTCTAAACATTGTTTCTAAAAAAACCCAAAGAACAATGGTTTGTTTTTGATGTTTTGTTTCATTTGAGAGCAGAGGTTGAGGAATCCCAGGTTTGCTATGGAACAAGCAATAAATCACTACAATGTGTGAGTCTATGAATGTGACCATTTTCTTGATATACTTGCACCAGTTTCAGGAACAACTGAGTAGAATAAAAAACATTTGTCTCCACAGGCCCTGAATAAGGGCCTATAAATTCATCCTTCCAGAGGGAGGCTTTAATTTTCACTTTTTACTTTCTTTTTTTTTTTTTCCCTACTTCTTTTCCTAGGCTTTTAAAGTAACCAAGTATGTAAGTTGCTAGAGATCGAGAAATTAAATTTTCTGGGATTTGGTGGTTGCTCGCACATAGCATACTGAATGTGAAATAAGATATGAAAAAGAGAAATCTAATTTAGTACGACAGAATATTGAGTACTATCCTTCAGTGTCATGGATATAAGTCATCAATTCTAACATATCCTGCAAAAGAAACAGATTTTCTAATAGTTGGTCAGAAATCTAAATGAAGGAGGATGATGATCTCAGTTTAAATTCCTAAAGGGTAAGAGAAAGTATAAGTAAATCTTTTCCTTATGAGTAGCCCTAGTGAATAGACAGGGCAGAATAAGGATTAAAATGAAACCACCAACTCATCTTTTAAGTGATACTTGAAAAAAATAGGACACAATTCTCAGAATAAAGAAACTTGCACTATCAGTTCTTCTACTGCAGTTATAGACACTGATGAGGCAGTGGGAGTCTATCAACACATCTAATGACAGCTCTGTCACACTTTGAAGACAGACAGTAAGATGAGATCTACTTTAATGACTTCTTTCTATCCTGCCTGATTCACTTACATAATTTCTTTTTTTTAGGAACCACAGAGTTCTCCTACCACAGCTTGTGAGTTAGAGATGAAATAGAGGTGTAGTTGTTACAAAGCATCCCAGGAATTCTTTCACATAGGATGTAAGAAATTAATGATGTTAATATCATGATTTACCTTTATCAAACTTACTTTTCTCATATCTGAAATATACTCTAGCAATCATCCCAGGGATAAGTATGATAGAAAAAAATTAAATAATATTTTAACTCCCACATTTTCTAATATGTTTGGACTAAGAGTTTCTTTAGCAAACACTGATTAGTATTCTCTGATTGTACAAGGGCTAGTGCTGCAGGGATGATCTTAATGTGAACCTTTTAGATTTTATTGGAATATAAACAGCAATATTATAAATGAGTCTTTTATAGCTTTGCATCATAATGCAGTGTAACTAATCAACTCTCCTCACTCATCTCTGCCTCATCTAAACCTAAGATTACTTTCAACACAACTTCAGTATGACATTTGACATGACTGTTACTCTTAACTGATATAAATCTAATCAAATTATAAAACCTTTACTAAAACTACCTGTACAAGTAAGATTATTCCTGGATGTATGGATCTTTAGTATAAAGTAGCAGAGATTAGTTTGCTATTTTTAAGTGAATTTTTCTCTAACATGAAAATCTTTTTTGATATAATCATAAACAAAGGAAAATTACTGCATTGTCTAGGGAATCTAAACATTTTGGAACATGTTCTATAAAGTGTTGAAAATGATTCATATTTTCAGGGGCTAAGTTGTTAATGCAAAGTCTACCTTGAAAAAGTAGCCAATTTCTCGTTGCCTAAGAAGTAAGGAATCATCATTGGCACCAAGAGGTGATTCATGAAGATAGCTTTTGACTGATGACAGATGAACAACTTAACTGAAATGCATACTGGCCAAGATTATAAAAAGCAAAGCAATAAAGACATTTTTTGTGCAAACGTCTCAATGAACAGAAAATCAAATCCCAGTAGAAAAAAACCACAGGTTTAGTTTAGTTTAGCATAATCCTAAATTCTTAAATAAGATTCTTCAAGTCTGAAGAACATGAAACAACAACAAAAGGTAGAGCTTGTCATTTTTTCCCATGTTTTCTATTGTTTCCTTATAAATTTTTAAGCAGCATGAAAGAAAGTTCCTCTGTCTTTCTCCTGGTTTTTTAAATGGCAAAAATTATAATTTAGTTTATAGAATTAAGAACATGAAGTTCTTTACTGCCCCCGTCCTCTCCATATTGCTATATTAACTAAAGAATCCAGAGATTCTCATGAATAGTTATGTTTTTTCTGCTCTCAATTACAGCTGAAGATTAAGTGGAGCTCACATAATGACTTTTATTAAACTTACTATAAAGTATTACTCTACATATTTCTACCAACCTTCCTTTTTCTACCCCTTCCAAACTACTGCTTAGTTAAAGTCTGATTTTAATTCTTCCCCAGGAAGTTCCAGTATCAGATCCAAAGTCTTTTTGATACAGCTCAGCTGTAAAACCTCAACTCAGAGAAAATGGTTTAATTATGAAGAATAACTTCTAGAAAGTCCACAGAAAGCAGCCATGAACAGCAGGAAAGGCAATACTGCAAGTAGAAGTTAGACTGTTGAGATAAAGCTAGTTGCCCAAGGATTCAAGTACAACAATACTGTTAGAGAAAAGTGTGAAATCCTGAAGAGAACTGAAAGAGTTGCAAGACAACAACTCAGAAGCATCCAAGGTCAGTCTGAGTAAACAGACATTAGGTCTCACACTGGGGCATATTGATGGTTACACTACAGGCTCATTAGTCCTAGCAAGGTGTTGTTTATACCAGGTAATAACTAACTGCTTTAGACTTTTAATTTGTGTATATCCCATTAAGTGAGTTTCTTTGTAAAAGGGAAAAAATAATTATGNTCCTAAGCATGTAATTAGAAAGAACAGAAGAAAAACCTTAAGTAGTACTGAATACCGGAGAGTATCTACAGACTTAACCAAAACACTTAGTAGAGCTTGGCAATGATTTTGCACTGCATACTTGTCAATGACTTGACTATTAGCATAATATCTCAAAGGTCTTTTATTTAGAAGATAAATCCCAGCATTTTAGGAAAAATGCTGGGATTTCCATATAGTATTTAGGGAAATAAGTATATCATTCATTTTAAGGAATTTCATTAAAGTGAAGTGGTATATCAGAAACTGTTCAGCATACTGTACTCCTTGGTTGAACTGATATTTTGAATTATAACCTTATAATAAAGTATCTACAGTTCAATGACATGAAATGATCAAAAATTACAAGCTACTTCAGGTCTATTGAAAATACCACAGAACAGGTCAATAGTTCAGGGTTTTTTATGTATGTGTGAAAGAGCAGTTTATTTATTCTGAAAAAAATGTATTTGTTTTAGAAGTGTAGTAATATAATTGCTACAATGTTGTTCTAGGCAATAATCAAATCATGCTATCCTAATACAATACTTAGCCTGTGGTCTTACAGTTCAGCCACTTGGAAATCAGATTATTTTCACGTAAACAGAGGTGCAATTACATAACTATTCTTGTACAACACAGGCACCACCCCCCCATATAGTTCTAATGGAAATACAGAGGAACATGGGATAAGAAGTGGATCTTTTATTTATGTTTCCATCTGCAAATTTTTGCCCTTTCTCAGGTTGAATTTTTTTTGGTATTATTTAGATGATTCAAAGTTCCCAAATTACAGCAGCCTCTGCCAGGATTTTCTTGGGCAATCAGAATTGTCATAGCAGCCTATATTGCTTTAGGCTCTAAAAATGTACGATAACTCCCCTACACTAGGCTAGCAGTAAGTGATATTTCACTGACAAAGACAAATGCACCACAGCCTCATTGCTAGAAGCAATCTTGACAGGTTGTTCGTGTGCTTTAGTGATAGAAAATAGTGTACCTTCCCAAAGCTTTCACCCCTCAGTTCTTCCAGTATGGGAACTTGACCATGAGTGCATCATTATAGGTATGTCGTGGGGTTTTCGTAACGTATTTCTTATATGAAAAATATCTAAAATCATTTTCAAACCTAACAGTAATGCACTGTGAAACAACAACAACAAAAAAATATAGAGGAACTAGTTTCCCAAAATGTAATTTAGAATATTGACATTATTTCTCTGTTGTATTTTATGCTTTGTAATGATGAATTTATAGTACTATAGATCAAGTAGAAAAACATTGACTGATATGGATACAAAGAATCTCTTCCTGGTGATCAGCTGCCTAGACATATAATAAGAGTATCTTCAGAACTGAAAAAAATTCAATCAATACTGAAGAAAGATATTTTAGTACTGCAAAATTCCTGATAAAAGAAAGTATACTTTTGAATTAACACCCCAATATACATTAACTTAAAAGATATTGCTCAGTAATTTAGAGTTCTGAGTGAGTTTGCACAAAGCATGAGGAAAGTCTCACTGGGCAGAACAGCTTTCAAAGTGTCTGCTTGAAACTTCCTGCAATGTCATGCACTCCTTGTGAATAGAGACACTGCTTCCTACAGATTGCTTGTTCCAGAAAATTTCAGCAAAATCTATACATCAAGGGAACACTGTTGAACATAGAGTCTGTAAAAAGTTTAATTTTAATCTCAAATGTTGTATTGAAGAAATAAAAACTTCACATAGAGAGGGACAATCTTCAAATTCGAAGAAACAAAACTCTTCCAGTAAAACTGTAAAAATATGCTGTCCTAGACTACGGTGGTGATTAGTTTAGATTTCTGGAGTACTAACACAACCTAACACAGTCCCTTGCATGTATCATAATTCTGAGAAATTGTATTATTTTTCCCGTAAATTAATTAAAAATAATTATTATTTTTGAAAAAAAGAACTGTGGCCCAACTGAATATATAGCTACACGATCAGCTGTTATAAATTTTATTCTTGTTACATCTGACTTCTCTATAGCTTTATTTCATGCATAAAATCACACTAGAGTTACCTAGTGTGGGTTTTATGAGAACTAAGCATTAGCCTCAAGGCTTGCAAGGACCTTCAATTTAGGGATCTCTAAGGCTAGACGAGACATATAATTTCTGGGTTGCTTTTGTACTTAAATGTTAAAATCTCACCAAATCTGCAAAGTGGTTACAGAAGCTCTTCCCTAGAGGGGTCTGTCGCAATGTGCTTTGATGGGGCTCTACTCTACTCTTCATCCATAAAACATTTCATCTTCAAAACTATATTAGAATCTAGTCCTCACATTGTAGTAAAACCCAAGTGTATCTACAAACATATTTGCATACATATGACAGTATGTAAAGATAACCTTTCTATATAGCACCCATTTCTTTTTCGACAATACCAGTTTATCTTTTTTTTTATATGCATGTATTAGCTCAGAATTTTAAAAGCAAATGCTGAGGATTCCCTGTGGCCACAGTTCTCCTCCCCTTGGTGGAAATCTGTTTCTAAAATAACTCACATTCAATTACACAGGTCACTTGTGATAGTGGCTTTTCTTGGTGAGCCTGAAGAAAAGTCTGTAGTATCTGAACCACGAAAAAATTACACACAGTATTTAATTTTAAAGATGTGCCAGATTAACAGAAGGTAGTTCGGGGAGATGGTGAAAGGTAGCAGCTGTTTATTTGCAAATGCTAAAGATACAACTTCTTTTTGCTTAGCTATTAGATACTTTCCTAACTACTACAGCTTATTTTTAGCTATGTCACCCTAAGCCAATGTTCCATATTGACTTTTGTTGTTGCTTCTTCTTGCATGGGTTTAAGTCCTCACTTCTACTATAATGTCTACACTGCAGCACTTCTACTACTATTTTATGTAAGCAATGGGGAAGAATTAAACAATGAAGATGGTTTAAGAGGACTTTACCCTTTGTAAGATTTTTCCCAGATTTGAAATCTGCACCATTCTAGTATCATTAAGTGTAACTAGGTTGAATTTTTAAGAAATGTATGACAATATATAATTAATATTCAGTGATGTTTTGGAGGACTTCACAGGCAACCTCTCCTTCACCCCAACATATATCTTGAGATTATTTGCAGAACTAATTTGAAGTTTCTAATAGTTTGGGAGTAGAAATTAGCACATGACCAGAACGATAATGAGAGACATAATAATTTCCTTACATATGTGTGTATGTGTACAAAAGATGAAAATTAGGTCATATTTAGAACTATCTCAGTAATGTTTTAAGATAGTTTGCACAAAGTGAACTTTCTGGCCTCAAACGAGTTGCTTTAAAAAAAAAAAGTATTCTGTCTGACTTTGTCTTGAAGATGCTACATCCTTGACTACGCCCAAGCACACACACCACACCTGGTTAACTATCAACATCTTTTTGGTCATAAGAATAAAACAATCACTTTCAGATCACTTTTCCACTTTCCTCTCTCCTGTATTCAAAGCTATTTTAAATCAATCATCTGAGAAGATTCCCCAAAATCTAAACTATGAGTTGTCCTTGATTATCTCAAAGACTTTTATTTAATATAAATACAAGCTAGAGAAAATAAAAAAGATGTCTTGTAATATTATATCAAATATGCAATTTGCAATAGCATTCCTTTATTAAAAATGTCAATTATAATTTCACATAAATTTTAATTGAGGTCATTACCCTCCTGACAAGTTATTTCTGAATTCTATCTTCTAATAAGATTTGTTATTTTAACATTTTCCACATCAATGCTTCTTTAACATCTATATACTTCTTATCAGTTTATATAGATAATAGAAATTACCCATGATTTGGTTGTATCATTGTGCTATTAATAAAAAGCTGTCTATTTAACTACTTACCTGGCAGCTGAAATTATAATTTATATGTAAAACTATAAATGTTATCATCTTAAAACCATAATTTATTATAACAAAATTATATTTATTAAAACATTAGTAAAGAAAAATAACACTAAATTTATTAATTAATTTCTTTTTTTTTTCTTTTGTAGTCTTGATTAAAATTCTCAGGAAAAGTATAATCTTAAAAATAAAATTCATTTTTACATTGAGCTTACTGCATCATTGCAGTGTACTTCACAATGTTAAATATGGTTTGCCAATTCATTATGTAGGCAAACAAGGGAGCTTATATTATTCACTAAGATATGTCAACTACTTGTTCCTGATTTACTCAGAAATAATATATTGACCAGGACAACTAAGATTATTACCTTGGAGGTTTTCTGGGATACTTTACTTCATGTAAATGCATGTGGTGGAGGGTTCCTTGGCTGAAGGGCATAAAGATTTTTTTTCACAATAAACTTGCCTTAGGTATGTTTGCCATTGACATGCAAGTAGTTAGATATTCAAAATATAATTAATTCTGTTTTTCAGTCCTTCAGATATTTAACACATTTGGGAAGGTCATTTATGCTGAAGTTTATCATATACCCATCTCTGGACTGAAAAAAAAATCTATTTCAGTCAAAAAAATCTAAATATTATCACTTGTATTGTAATATTATGTATTTAAATATCAGGGATTTTTTTTTTAAAAGGAGAGTTGTTTAGCCACATTTTACTCCTAATAGGCATAAAAAAGGCAACATGGGAAAATTTGCTTTTAGTAAATAACACCCTCTCTTGTAAGGTGCATGTACTATGAACAAGCCACACCTTAGCATACACACACCCAGTGGAAACCACTGCTTTATTGTAAAAAGAAATTGAAGATGACTGTTGCACAGTTGACTACTTCTATTTCCAACACAGAATAAAGTGCTGCTACTGCTACTTTCCATGATAAAAGAGGCAGTGGGTTTCTTCCAGTACACGTGCATTGTTACACACAACACTAGGACAGTACATGTTTCTTCAACACAGAACATCCTAATTTTATTCTCATGATGGTGATAATTAAGGATGGGGGTGCTGCTCAATGAGAAGCTTGACATGAACTGGCAATGTGCGCTCACAGTCCAGGTATCTGTATCCTGGGCTGCATCAAAAGAAGCATGGCCAAGCAGGTCAACGGAAGTGATTCTTCCCCTCTATTCCTCTTGTGAGACCTCATCTGGAGTATTGTGTCCAGCTCTGGAATCCTCAACATAAAAAGACATGGAGCTGTTGGAATGGGTCCAGAGGAGGGCTACAAAGATGATCAGAGGGCTGGAGCACCTCCCATATGAGGACATGCTGAGATAGTTGAGGCCATTCAGCTCGGAGAAGAGAAGGTTCCGAGGAGATCTTACAGTGACCTTCCAGTATCTGAAGGGGGCCTATGAGAAATCTGGAGAGGGACTGTTTACGAGGTTTGCAGTGATAGGACTAGGGGCAATGGGTATAAATTGGAGAGGAGCAGATTTAGACTAGGTATAGGAGGAATTTCTTCATTATAAGAGTGGTGAGGCACGGGTACAGGTTGCCCAGGGAAGCTGTGCATGCCCAGTCCCTAGAGCTGTTCAAGGCCAGGTTGGATGGGGCTGAGTGAACAAAGTAATAGGGTCTTAAGTGGCCCAGGTGGAGAAGATAATTGAAATCAAGCAAACTTTTGAAAGATGCACTTACTTAAGTTCTCAGTACACAAATATCAACTTAGGACCCAATACTCCCTATAAGTTCCTGATTTGTATTAAAAAAAAACAACCCAAAAAAAAGGAAAAAGAAAAGGTACTTCTAGGACAGAGCAATCACTGAGAATGAACTATTCTGTCTTGCAGGGTCCCACAAAGCAGGACTGAGGTACAGAAAGGTACTTAGCTAAAGCTTGCAACTCACCTGGCTGGGGCTGGATTAGTTTATGCCCTGGATAGCTATTAGCGCCCCTGAAAATGCTAGTTTAAGGATCAGAAACATTTTTGTGAATTAAAAAATAAATGCAATGATTCTATGATAAACAAAATAATTACAGGACCTGTTTTGTCTGTATAATTTTCCATCTTAAAAACTCTACTCTAAGATCACTTTCTAGGTTTAAGATTCCTCCTGTGCTCCAGTGATACCACTCTGAATTTTTTGAGGATGGGATTTCTAAGAAAAAGAGGGAAAAAAAAAAGAATATGAAAGGAAAGACGACCAACATGATTATTTGAGGCATACCTCATTGCCTCACTGCCTTTAAGTTACACAGTGTTAGTCAAAATAGGTAAGATGTAACACGTGGCTTTGAAGGTACCATACAGAAGCAAATGAACTACATTTTTTTCGCTGCATCACGTGACTTACTTCTTAATACCCTTCTGAATTTCTGTCATCTGAGCTTCTGTTTCTACTTGTTTTCATTTTTCATCTCCTGACTCCACCATAACATGGCATTAAGATTGTGTGAAACACTTTTACAGGACTCTGATTCCACTGATACTTAACTGGAGAATTTAAGCCAGCCCAGGAGGAATAACACATGTTTTCCCGTGTAACATTGAAATTTTAAAATTTCTAATTCAATTCTCACTCTTTTTCTGCACACTGTTAATTTTGCAGTTATTCCT
>WAAB01025012.1:7873-23667 GCA_013389865.1 Piaya cayana
GTTGGAAGGGACCTTAAAGATCACCTAGTTCCACCTCCCCTGCCATGGGCAGGAATGCCTCCCACCACACCAGGCTGCCCAAAGCCCCATCCAACCTGGCCTTGAACGCCTCCAGGGATGAGGCAGCCACAGCTTCCCTGGGCAACCTGTGCCAGTACCTCACTGCTCTCGTCATGAACAATTTCTTAATATCTAGTCTAAGTCTTCCCCCTTTGATTTTAAAGCCCTGTGTAGCCCCCCTGACAGTTTCGTGACTGGGGCAGTCGGGATTAGCAGTCCTTCGTCTCTTCTCTGTGTAAAGCTGCTTCTGACAGCCCTCCTAAACCCCTCCCTAAAACTCATATTTCTCCAGTGAAGCAATTTCTTTACTCACTCCATCAGTGTTGGCTATAAAAGGATATTTTGCCAAGAACTGTGACATTTTCTTAAGCCCATCTTCTTGTCTCTCTCTGTCCAGAAGCATAATAGTATCCAACATGATAGGCATAGTTGTGACTGAGCTGTCGCAGATGAAATGGCCATGGTGGTGTCATGGGATTCAGAAACACGTGCAGCAATGGGGAGGGTAAGGCTTCAGCCCTGTAAGTTTCCATTCCTCCCCCCACTAGTGAGTCCATGCCCATCATCATGTCACACTGTATATGTCTGATGAAGGGTCTGGACACAAATCGTATGAGGAAAGGCTGAGGGAACTGGAATTGTTTAGCCTAGAGAAGAGGAGGCTGAGGGGGGACCTTATTGCTGTCTACAACTACCTGAAAGGAGACTGTAGTGAGGTGGGTGTCAGCCCTTCTCTCAAGAAACAAGTGATAGGACTAGAGGAAATAGTGTCAAGTTGTGCCTGGGAGGTTTATATTGGATATTAGGGACAATTTCTTTCCTGAAAGAATGATGAAATATTGGAACAGGCTGCCTAGGGAAGTGGTGGAGTTGCCACCCATGGAGGTGTTAAAAAAATGTGTAGATGTGGCACTTTGGGACATAGTTTAGCAGATACAGTGGTGTTGGGCTGACAGTTGGACTTGATCTTAGAGGTCCTTTCCAGCCTTGGTGTTTCTGTGATTCTTTTATCCCTGTTCCCCACTTTGCTGGGCCTGTTGTAAGTTACACTGTGCTAAGTGTAGGAGAAGAGGCCAAGTTACATCCCACAGGATCTGTACTAGGCATTAAATGTCCAACTGTTGTGATTCAGGAAATCACAAATGCAGGTGGGAAGAGTGCTTCAGCTCTGTTACGGTTTTCAGTAGTAATAAGCCTAAAAATAACAAATCTTAGTCACTGTGCCAAGGACAGTGATTCTCAATAAATGATAGGAGCTGAATTTACTGGGTAGGAATGCTGTGTATGCAAAGGCTGTTCTCAGGAGATAACTGCTCTCTCAAGTGATACCGTTAACTGCCAGTACCTAATAAATATCTAGTGCTTTTCATTATTTATATTCCATAGAAGCTAAAGTATGCACAGTGTGACAGGCTTTATCTTTCTTTTAAAAAATGAAACCGATGATGGAAAGTGATGTGGTAAGGTAGAGTGGTTCGTCAAGACAGTGTCGTCAATCATTGACAATCACGGTTACAGTGCCTAATTGCTGATTATGTTTTCCTTTGATTCATTCTGCTTGTACAGATGTCCATCTAAAAGGTTTGTAATAATTTATTAATGTAATAGGTTTCTTTTTAGGCACAGATACTTGGGTCCAGAGCTGTAAATCCAAATTCTGCAGAATTGTGTGTGTATGAACTGGCAGGTGAGACAAACTGCAAACCTCACTGGAACATTGCCACCTGACAACACAGCAGTGACAGTGCCCCAAGGCAGGATAAAGGGAGCAAATTCCTGTGTCCTGCAGCCAGTCTGCCCAGCAGGCGGCCCAGGGACATCCAAGTGGAAGTCCTTGGAGAGATGGTGAAATTACTTGCAGAGAGGAAGAGTGGAGACTGGAAGAAGCTGCTGGAGGTTTGTTGCTGCAGAACCACCTTCTAGTGGGGCCACGTTGAAAGACTGGATGGAAGTGCTGCTTCAGCCCTCAGTGAACAGACATTGGCTCCTCAGGAGCTGAGAATAACCACCAACCCCAGTTGGGGATTGAGGGAATGCCTTCTGGAGAAGCAATTAAGGAGCATTCTGTTTTCATCCTCTGGAGAGCCAGCTGTAAACAGTGGGATACAGAGATGTTGCAATGGTCCTTTGAGCAGCCAACAGTGTCCTGCCAGACACAGGAGCCTGTTCGCCCAATGGATCAGGCCCAGGAGCGTGTGGCTTCAGGTTGAGGGAGAATAGGGCTTAGGCATCTGCTGGGAGGCAGGACCAGCCTGTCGGATGAGGAGGCAGGTCTTGCTCAGATGCTGAGGGACTAGCCAATCGCCAGTCGACTCTGGGGTCAGGAAGGAATGCATCTGAGGGAAGGAAGCTTTATGTGATTCCTAGGGTGGGCCTTCATGGTGTCCCTGGGGGTTGCTTCATGTCCTCTGTAGCATTGAGCACAGCCCGTCATCAAGGCTCCTCTGGACCCCTTCAGTCAGTTCTTACCTGCTGCTCCTGCACTTCCAAGGCTCTCTTTCCCATCACTGGCCAAGAGGTACAGTGGAGCAAGTTTTTGGAGTGAAACTGTAGGATTGGCATCGGGAAGCATAATACTTCGGAAAATATGCAAACACCTCTTCCTCCTTTATGTGGGCTTAGTCCAAGTGGTCATTCTCCTAATTCTTGTTCTTGAGAAAACAGGGACTCTTTGGCCTGTGTATGTTCTTGCTGCCCCATTCTTTGAGCTTTTCACCCTAACAGATATGTGACTTTTGGGATAGTCCTGGGATAGGCTGAAATAAGAAAAGTCTTTAGAAACAAAAAACCCCAAGAATTATAAACTAGGGGTGGGAATATTTGGGGTTGTTTTAGATACCAAAGTCAAAATTCATGAGAAAACAATTCATCACCCAAGAGCAAGACCAAAAGAGAAAAAAACATTCTGAAAAATTTGTTTTTGAGAGCGCCTTCCTTATGCATCTGTCAGTTCCCTGTTTTCCTGTGCCTCCTGGCAAAGGTTGCTGTTTTCTTAGCTACAATCATCGTGCATCTGGCTGCCCACACGATGCAGGGGACTTGCCACTTTCGGTGACTCTCACTTTCCTTTTCCAGGCTACAGGGGATGCTTTTTCAAGCTAAACTGGGGATTGCATCAGCCTGCCACTGACTCCTCCTGTGCACCGTGTTAACACCTGCGAGCATCTCCTCTGAACTGGATTGGGGAAAATGGAATAAACTGTTCCCACTTGTAACCTTTGTGATAAGTGTCCTGGAAAGTGGTTTAGAAGCTGACCCCTGGTTCTGGCATTTCAGGCAAAGAACAGTTTTACCATTATTTGACTTACTGGGGAGGGAAGGAGAAGGAAATCATAGAATGGTTTGCATTGGAAGGGACCTTTATAGATCATCCAGTTCCAATCCTGCTGCCATGGGCAGGGACACCTCCCATTGGACTAGACTGGGTCTGGGCTGGCCCCATCCAACCTGGCCACGATCACTTCCAGGGAAGGGGCATTCACAGCTTCCCTGGTCAATGTGTTCCAGTGCCTAGCCACCCTCATCATGAAGAATTTCTTCCTAATGTCTAATCTAAATCTTCCCCTTCCAATTTAAAGGTGTTCTACCTCATCCTATCACTCCATGCCTTTGTAAAAAGTCCCTTCCCAGCTTTTTTGTAGCCCCCTTCAGGTCTGGGAGCTGCTCAAAGGTCTCCCTGGAGCCTTCTGTTCTCCAGGCTGAACAACCTCAACTCTCTCAACCTTTCCTCATAGCAGAGGTGCTCCAGCTGGAAGAGGAGTAATGGAAGGGAGGGAGAAGAGAAGGCTACAAGGAAGGGAGACAAGGGGAAGGGAAGAAGAATGAGGAGGAAAAGGTACTGGCAAACATTTTAGCTATGCTGGTGTTACTGAAATGGATTTCCTTGCATTTTTCTTCTAGTTTATGTGTGGTTACCAGAAAAAAAGGCAGAAGTATGTGCTAGCTCAACCCCCTTTTTACTGGCAGCAGGCTGGGAGTACAAGAAGGCCCCACGTTACAATTATGTATTTCTTAAATGCAATCTGAAGTCAGTTGATGTATTAGTTTTTACAATTTACAGAATTGTTGGCTTTGGCTATGAATGTTATCATTCACCTTTGAGTATTTGTACACGTGAACCGCTGTGCAAGACTTAGGGTTTAGTAGTGGAGTTGGCAGTTCTAGGTTTGCAGTTGGACTAAAAGCCTTTTCTAACTTAAATTATTCTGTGATTCCATGAACGTTCACTTAGATCATGTGGTTTATTTACATATAAAGCTATGCTGATGCTCAACACACTGCAGCTGGACTTTGCCACAGAATATTTGTTTTTTATCTTTTGAGAAGTTGTTTAAGTGTTTTGTGTGTAATTTGCCTATCTATATGATAGGTGTCCCGCTCACCTATCCAATGTGGTGTGAGTTTCCTTGATATGGTTAAAGCTTCACAAGATAAACTGAGAAAGTTCTTCCTTAAGCATTTAATGTTTGTACAAGCTTACCAGGAGAAGATTATTGGGTGCAGATACCAGTTTGTCTAATGCTCTTTCCTGTTAATGTTTTCATTTTCTGACAAATAACACAATGTAGGAAGTTGCAAGCTGTTTTTTCATTTGTCCTTATTTTTCTTTATTTTTCTATATTTATTTGCTTTCACGTCACTATTGCTTTTGCTATACATAGCAACAATTTTCCTGCTTAGAGTAGGGCATAAATGCCGCTGGAGACAGGTAACATCTTGCCAAGTGACAACTGGAGAGCTTACTCAAACTCTTTTTTTCAGCCGGTCCACTGAAATAGGCACCTGCCACTTTGCTAAGCACAGACATATCACTACAATAAAGTTTTGAGTTTTTAAGATTGATACCAAGTACCTTTTTAACACTGGCATTTTTGTTCTGTTTTTGTACTTAGCAAGCTCTCAAAAGATGTTGGAAAGCTGGTCTTTCTTAGATACTTCTGAACCTAACTTCAGGCCCCTGGTAGTGATTGAGCTTGCAAAAGGCACCAAAGAGGAAACCATAGCATGGTTCACCAAACGAATTGTGGACAAAAAAGGAAATGGAGGTGAGTACAGTGGGATCTTGTGTAACTCTTTGAAATCAAATTAGCTGTCATTGTATTATGAAGAGATATGCAAAATTAGTTTCCAGGTAATTTGCAGTTTGGTTATTGTTTAGACAATTTGAATCCATGTTGCCATTTTGAAGTTGCTTATTTTCACGTAAGGGTAGATCTTCATGCTGGTGTCGTGAAAATGTAATAACAGAACTCTGTTAATTCAGTTATTACTCAGAGTGTCACGTGCCTGTTGAACTCTAGAACCCTTTCATTCTTGAGGTGAAAGCTTTATAGCTTATCTTTTGACCTAGTTTCGGTATAAGTTCTTATAGTAATTGCCTAGAGCATGTCTTTGTTGTTGCTTATGAGAGCATTGTAAACCTTGCCAAAACCAATATGCGTCACATCTACTGTTCTTTCCATAAGACTTGGTACCATGTCGTAGAACAAGATTAAGTTAGCAGGAAGCAATTGAATCTTGATAAATCCATTTTGGATTTTAATTCTCTTTTTGCTAGCTTGTAGGTTTTTACAAAGACTTAGATTACTTGTGTTAGTATACATGCAGGAATCAAAGTTAAACTAATGAATTCGTAATTCCTTAGACTTTTTGGTTCTTTTTTTTTTTTTCTTTGTTTTTTTTACATTTTTAGAAAGACATGATTTATGGCTGTTTTAGCTTGTATCTTATGGTAAGTAATAATTCTGAGGCTATTGGATTTGTGATTATAAACTTGCTTTCAGATGTCTTTTAGATAAGTCAGGGACATTTCTGTTTCAAGAGTCTAGTCCCCTTAAAATGAGTGGGACTGCTTGCAGAGGCAATAGTAACTTAGATGATGTGAGCGTTAGGGAAGTAGATCAAAACTGTCCCAGTTTTTCCTGTTCATTATCTGCACTTGCTTCCACAGAAACAGCACTAAATCATGGGGTCAGCACTTCAAGATTGTGAATCCATGTCAGGTGCTGTTGAAGCCTTCTTTCTGCTCTTAAAAAGATGCAGCTTCAGCACTCATAACAACTAGGTCTAGCGTGATGGATGTTAAAATACTAGGTTTTTTGAGATATAATTTCTATGTATTCTCCTTATTTTGCCTTTTTTGCTTTCAAGGGGCTCAACTGCTGGTTAAACCATTGGTCACGGAAAACGGAGATGAAAATGTTTATCTTGTTGGAGCTTCCCACTTAAGGCTGTTGCTGGGAGCAGAAGCTGTGGGTTTGGTGAAGGAATGTAATGATAACTCAATGAGAACTTTTACATACAGTAGCAGAAAAACTTTCAAAGATTTTGCAGGTAAGTGATGTCAGGGCTCTTTGTCATTGTGAAGATAATGTTAAAGATTATAAGCAATTACAGTGTTAAATCTTTCAGTCTTTCTACTTCTTGGAATGGTAAAAGTGAACAGAAATAGGAGGAACAAGCCATGAAAAAAAGCCTCTTTTCTTACCCATGGATTTTTTTTTTCTCTTTCACAACTTTCACTTTTTGCTTATGTTTTACCTTATGCTTTTTTTTATACTTCAGATAGCCTGTTATTTATATGAAAAGTTTTTGTTGAAAATAAGACAAGAAGAAATAGTTGATGAACATGAGTGCAGGACTTAAAATTAATGTTATGAATTAACATAGCAATTTAATTTCTTATTAACACCTGTTAGCCAGCTTTGAGGCTTATTATCTTATAATTAACTGGAGTAAATAGAAATATTTTGCTTTATTAGATTTAAACATCAATTAGAAATAAATAAATAACACTATTCAATGAACTTGTGCATGATTAGCAAAATCCTTCCTTTTCCTCTTTTATCCTGTGGAGGGTCCAACACAGTAACATTTCCTTTTAAAAGTAACACCTGTAATATATTTAACCTTCCCTGCAGTGGCAGAACTCATTTTGCTCTCCAGGTAAACGTTGGAGTTCCAGCTTAGTCATGGTGATACTTTACATGTGCCTGTTTCAACAATGACTTTCACTGCATTTTTAATATAAGGGTCCTTGGATGTGTCTGAAACAGTAATAAAGTTTTGTTTCTTGGGTAGTGCCAGTTTATCCAATGCTGCTGCTGTGTTCAGTCACTGTTGCAATGTCCTTTTTTTTGTGACCTTGCTTTTCTGAAATTAGGAAACCTTGAGAAGAATCATCAGTTCCAAAGGCACTATTTATGTTTTTCATAAATTTACATTGTTGATGGTAATCTGATTGTCATTGCTAACAGATTCTCTGGTAGCAGCTGGGACTCTAGCTTCTGTAAACCTAAAGCTTAATTTTTGCTGCATCTCCTGATCTTTATCTTTATTAAAACAGAGAATAAAATAATTGACCATGCTTAGATGAGGTGAAAAAAGTATCATCTACAAAAGAAACCCTGCAGCCTGTGTTGTCTTACTAGTATCTCCAGTTCCCCAGTTTAACTGATAATTGTATTCTTATTCTATGTATTAGAGATTTGCCACTGTTTTGACTTCTTTCTTACCTTATTTAGGGCCATTACTATAGTTTCTTACTCCTAAAGGGACAAAAATATTGACTGGTCATTATCTGAAGGAAACCAGACTGTTTCCTTGATGATAAATTGGTGGGGCCAACAATAGGTTTGTTACTGTAGCTCTTAAAAAATTGGGATTTTTTTTAAAGGTTCTTATTTTATTACCTTGTTTCTATATTTTTATCAGAACTAATTGTCTCAAATGGCTTATCATTATGTTGTATGGGCAATAAAGAGCAAGATACTGTGATATGTGGTGTGAAATGCTTACAGAAAATGAGATTTGTCCTGATATCTTAGTGTTTTTCGTTATGAAAATACTTCAGGAACTGTATGGCATGAAGGGATATGGAGATTCTGAGATCAGCAAATAGTGGATACCTAAGTAAGAGTCTTTCAACAAGGAAGTGTACTTGCTGCTATGCTAACCTAAATTCCATCAATTATTATAGTACATCAGGGCTCTCTCTGTCTCTTGAGTGATTTGTTCTCTCAGTTCCACTTGAGGAGTCAAAAATGCAGTGGCCAACATATGCTGATTAAAGAAAACTTCTTCCCAAGACATTTAGTTTGAAAAGTGGAGGTTTTCCAAATAGATGTTGTTGGGTAGTAATTGTCATATATTTTTTTTTCTTATTCTCATTATTTTTTAATAGTTATTTGCTGCCTGATATGTCTCCATAAGCTGTACAATTTCATATTACCTTCTGTTTGATATAGATGACAATCACAATTTTCTCACAATGGCTGAATGTCAATATATCATCAAACATGAACTTGAAAATTTGAGAGCGAAAGATGAAAAAATGATACCTGGATATCCTCAGGCAAAGCTCTATCCAGGAAAATCAATTGGTAAGTAATGTAGTTTGCCTGTAACTCATTGTGTTGGTGTAGGATCGTGTTTGTGGTGAAAACACTTTAAGTTTCATGCAGTGAAGAGAAATCCTTCAGACATTGAAGTCCCGCTATTTTTGATCAGCTTTGTTTTCTCAATGTTCTGCAGTGATAGGGCAAGAGGCAATGGATGCACAGTGCAACAAGAGAAACTCTGAGTAGGTGTTAAGAAAATGTCTTTTTACAATGACAGTAATCAAACATTGGAACAAAGTTTTATGGATATTCTGATATCTCTGTCCTGGGAGACTTATAGAGCTTGACTAGACAAGGTCCTGAGCAGCCCCATTTAAGCTGGACCTACTTTGAGCAGGAAGTTGGACTTCAGAGGACTTTTCAACCTGACTTTTTTTGTGATGCTGAGACTCTGGCCTTGTGTTCTTTTAAGCAAGGTAGTTTTCATGTATATTGATGTCACACATTACTTTTATAATTAGTGCAAAAAAGATACAATTTTAAAAATTATGTAATTACATACTTAGTGTCTCTGTATAAAAATGATTAACAGTGTTCCAGAGTTATAAATTTTGTAATATGAAGTACATTTTATTTTATCCACTTGATTTCATTTAACCTGCTCTTTGCTTCAAGAGCTCATTTATTTCGTGGCAGAAAGAAGCAAGGAGAGCTAGTGCTATTTTTCTGACAGTTCCAGCTAGCTCATTAGCAGAGATGCTGCATTTTCTTGTAGTTTTTCTTATAGTTTATAGTTTAATATTTGTATGTACTTTTAATAACAATGTATTTTAGTCATTAGTGCTGGTCATCGAAGAAACAGATCTGTGTATGTAAGTGGTTCAAGAAATAAAATAAATGTACAATTCTGAGTTTATAGGTTTTTTTTAAATAGCTAAGGTATTTTTCTAGTTATGTCAAGTAGTTGCCAATGCAAAATGGTTAAAAAAACTCTCACACAACTTCCAGTGCCTCTCCTCTGTTGTTTTTGGATTTATTTTCTTTCTTTTTTTTAAAAAATATTTCTACAGTTGTAACTTCTGGAGCAGTTTTCTTATCAACACAGGTAATATTACTTTCTATAACAAAATTAAATACAAATTGTGGAATATTTGGTTTGTTTGCAATGAAGGTGTGTTTTCAGTTATGAATTAGATTCAATTGATCATTCAAAGTTATTTGTACTCCCTTTTCCATAATTAATACAACAGTGTCTCTTCAATGTAGTCTTTTGTTTTTGCTGTGTCAGTTTGATTCGTTATAAATTTTTTTTGCTCAAATGCCAGAGCCAGACCTTTCTGCGCAAAACTATCCATGGCATTTCAGTTCTGACCTGCAGCACTTTTTGTTATTGAAAATGCAGTTGATTCTGTTGCAAACATATGGAATAGTTTATAGATGTAAAAAAGTTACTTTTTCTCTTCTAGTGGACAGCACAGCCTTTGTAGGAATAAGTAGAACTGTTCTCTATAATGGATTTTTAATTAACATGCAGACACTTTATTTGCTTTCAGGATTTAAATGCTACGTTTATTTCAAAGTAACTTTAGGCTTACAAAGTACATAATGTAGCTTGCTTGCCTGTATCAGCTTCAGTGTCCTTCGAAGGAGTTTTAGGTATCTTTTTTTTTCCTGTTCCTAGTAAGAAGATTGTTGACCAGTGGCATTCTAGTTCAGATTTTCCCACTGCATAATATAGAAGAGTTGAAAAAGCTCCGTCACAGTTGGTATGGCCGAGTCAAAGTTGGCTATCAACCTTTAGGTACGTGAACATTTAACTCCTCTACAAATAAAGTGCAGGGTTTCTTCTGGAGAGTTTTTTTCTCTTCAGTTTTTGTGAGAAGACCAAGGGTCTTTCCTAACTTCTACTCCAGGATTTAGCCTTGACAGGAGTGAAACTCCTGTGTAGTAATTACTGTACAAATACTGTTCTTAGCCTGAGTGTGCGGACACGTGCAGCACTTGAGATTTCAATATACCTTTTGATCTATTTCTTTAGTTCCAAAGCACAGCTAGTCCTTTTTGGCCCTGAGCAGACTGAAATGGATTTGTTTCTGAGGTGCATGTAAACCAGCGAGAAGCTTCACATGCAAGGTGTCACACACTGTTAAAGTATGGTTTTATGCCATGTCTTTCATGATATCATAGGCATTCATTGACATTTTTTAAGAATGCTAGTGTTTTGGGTTTTTTTTCCCTCTGGATATCTGACATTGGTATGGTACGTGTTGAGATATTTGACATTCCTAACATCTGAAAATATGTGTATATATTTCTGTATGTATATATATAATGAAAAAAATGACCTGAGTTTTTGAAACATGGCAGAAGGAGGAAAAACCCAACCAATATTCATTCTGTTATTTAGAAAAAAGCCAGTTGGGCTAAGGGATTCATATAAAGTCAAGCTTGATATTATACTGGCATCTGTATTAAGAGTAGTCTTAATTGATTCATTTTTCTCTGCAGATGAGATACGCAGTTACTTTGGCGAAACCATTGCTCTCTACTTTGGCTTCTTAGAATACTTTACATTTGCTTTGATTCCAATGGCTGTCATTGGTATTCCTTATTATGTGTTTGCATGGGAAGACTATGACAAATACGTGATGTTTGCCACATTCAATCTGCTCTGGTCCACTGTGATTCTGGAAGTTTGGAAGCGTATTTGTGCCATCATGTCATACCGCTGGGGGACATTGTTGATGAAACGGCAGTTTGAAGAACCAAGACCAGGCTTTCGTGGTGTCCTGGGTATCAATCCCATCACTGGGAGAGAAGAACCAGTGTACTCAAGTATTAGGAGACAGATACGGATTTACCTGGTGTCCCTACCATTTGTGTGCCTTTGCCTCTACTTCTCACTGTATGTGATGATGATTTATTTTGACTTGGAACAGTGGGCTCTGGATTATCATGAAGAGAACGAGTCTTACTTCAGCAGCTTGATGCTGTATGTGCCCAGTATCATATATGCAGTTGTAATTGAAATCATGAACCGTATCTATCGGTATGCTGCTGAATTCTTAACATCATGGGGTAAGAAAGTTGTTTATTCTTCCTTAAAGTTAGAATCCCAGATGTTTAGAATTTGTTTCTCTGTAGAATACGTTGCTATGAAATCTTGTTCAATGGAATGCTATAGAAATTTCCTGATTTTTACTGTGAGATAGAGGAGGTGGCCATTTCAACTTCTTATTTTGAACATTCTGAGACTGCAGTTTCATGGCTAATTTATTTTGGTCTGCAGTTTCATGTTTGATTTAATTTGGTTTGAGTCCCACATGCCATCAAAAGAGGTGATCGTGCCTTCGTCCTCAGCCTCAATGTGTCTTTGATACAGAAGTTCTGCTTTCCTGATTGAGCTCTTTGGCTGTATCAGCTGTAGTGCTTGGCACAAGGGGCAAGGTGAGATTGTGAGGATGGGAGCTCAGAGGCTGATGGTAGGAATGGCTGTCTTGGCAGCTTGCATCCACAGTCTGGGTTTGCTGAATATTACTTAGTCTACTGATGTATCTTTGCAGAGAACAGAGGTGCTGATAGTCCAACAAAATCTAAAAACATTGACTAAAGACTATCTGAGAGTTTTTATGTATGCTGTAATAATGACAGGGATTTCACATCCCTATCGAAATATCTTCCTCTGGCCATAGAATCAGTAAGGTTGGAAATGACCTCTAAGATCAGCTCAGTGCCACCACACCTACTGAACCATGGGTACATCTACGTGACTTTTCAACACCTACAGGCATAGGTTACTCAATCACTTGCCTGGGCATCCTGTTCCAGCACTTGACCACTCTTTCAGTGAAGAAATTTTTCCTAACATCCAATCTAAACCTCCCCTGGCACAATTTGAGCCCATTTCCTCTTGACCTGGCACTTGTTGCTTGGGAGAAGGGACCAACACCTACCTCACTATAACCTCCTTTCAGGTAGTTGTAGAGGGCAATAAGGTCTCCTATCAGCCTCCTTTGCTCCAGACTAAGCAGCCCCACTTCCCTCAGCTGCTCCTCATAAGGCTTGTGCTCCTGACCCTTCACCACTGTAGCACTCTCAGAGGAGGAGAAATGTTGTAATAGCCTGCCTTGTTTTCTCAGTGTCTGTGACTTATTTAATAGATTGGGTCTTATGTTTTGTAATCTAGCATAAGGATATTGAAATGTTAGTATTTATTTTGAGCTTAAGCACTTCTACAGACATGCAGTCAATTTCAGACAAAGTTAATACAGAAGCTAATGGAAAATGTTTTGTGTAGCTCAACATGGCATAGGTTTACTGGATGTAATCCAGGTTAGTAAAACTGGAGGCCCAGAAAATTAACCTAAGAAAGCTTAAAGGAAAGGAGGATTGATGCAGAAGATAGACTACAAAGAAGTGTTGAAGTGGAGATTGGTTTTGTGTGCCAAAATTATTTGCTCAGTAAATTCAGCTTGACAGCAGCAATAGTAAAAGCAATCAATTTCTTCATTTGTTTATGACTATTCAAGGATTTTATTTAAATAATGGTTTTTAAATTCACATGTAGGTTTCAGCTGACTGTTTTGTTTAATTTTTTTACTATACTGCAAGAAAAAGCCTTTCTGTGAGTTGTCCAGTTGTGTTGATCAGGTAGACTAAAATGTCTTCATCAGGCAACCTAAGTTGTTGGGTTTTTTTTAACACAGATTTTTTTTTTGGTTTAAACTGTTTTTTTCACAGCAGTAACAGTATTTATGTAACTCACTACGGTGACAGAAGTTAAGCGAGGTACTGGTGCAGTATAAATTCCTTTTGCCATAATGTGTTGAAGGAACTATTCCCTGTGAACTATTAGTTAAGTAATTTGTAGGTGAAGGAAAAGTGCGTGTTTACTCTTTGTACTAACAATGCATAGCATATGATAAGTGCTTCTGCTGTTTACTGACTAGTAATTTTGTTGGTATTTTAGAAAATCACAGGCTGGAATCTTCATATCAGAATCATTTAATTCTGAAGGTTTTGGTGGTAAGTATGTGGTATAAGCAGCTTTTAAAAGGATTTGAAAAGAGAACTCGTCATGGGTTTTATTAGTGCTTTTCTAGCATTACCTCACTGACCTGCAGTTTTATTCAAGGCCAAAAACTAGCACAAAATATCAGAGTACACAGAATTTCTGTTGTGGTAGCAGTTAACTACTAGACTGTTTTTGATGCTTCTTTTTATATTAGTGAGCTGGATTTTTATTTGTATTGATTTGTTCATACATTAGGATTCTGTCTATATAATTTTCCCTGTTAATTAATCTGATCCTGTCTTTAGCTGTAAACTAGTCTTTCCACTTTTTGCAAGATTGTATGGTAAACCTGTGTTTTAAAAAGTTCAAGTATTAACTTCCACCTGTACTAATGTTCAGATAACCTTTCAGAGCGCTAGAGATACATGCCTGTCGGTCTGCTCCTGTGTGCTTTATAGGATGTACTGCTGCATTTATTTTGTGGTTCTGAACAAGCAGCTTTTGTGCGTCTATGTGTATGTGTTTATTTGCTCTTGTAGGTGTATATCACAATGCTGATTCTAAAGAGGTGTGCTGTAGGTCTTGAATTCTTAGAGAAGATGTTCAGTAAAAGCAGTTGTAAATACTGACTTATTTTGAGACTTAAGGTTGTTCAGTCCAGAGTTCCATTTTTCCCCCTCAATTCAGCATGCTTATTATTGTTTTCTAGCCTGCTTATTATCCTTCTGTTACTGATAATCTCTAAAGCTAAACTCTTGTACGCATTAAATATTGCTTTCTCCCTACCTTTCTCAAGAAATAGCACTCTCTCCTTTTCCCTATAGGAAATTTATAGAGAATAATTTAAAAAATATGGAATTTAAAATATAAACCCTGCCAAGATTCACTTTCAACCTATGACTGGCTCTCTGCATTCCCTGGTATTATCTATGTCATCCATGAGCTCCAGCACTGATAATGATTAGGAAAAGTTTTGTCCTACTTCGGAGCTACATTATGGTTTTTCAGGCACAATGCTGTGATTATGTCTTGTTTTGGAAGCAGGGAATATTTATTTTGTCCATAAAACCATTTGAAGTGAATAAAGTTCAACTAACATATATTGTGAAACAATTGTACATATGAGAGATATGTCATCTAATGCATATATTTTTATCAAGTATTTTTTTGGGAAAAAAAAATCATTACACTAAACTAAGATGAATGCATCCATTTTATTGCATTACCTAACAGAAACTACCGAAAGATAAAAGTTAAGTAGAAAGTGATGTGTTTTTAATATCCACATTTCTTTATGTACTGTCTTTAGGAAAGCATTAAGCTTGTCAAATGAAAATCTGAGTAGAACAAATATTGAGAATGATGTTTCTGATCTAAGTTTTAAAAATAGTGGTAAGGAAAATTTTAATAGACAGTTTATGTCTTCATACATGCTATTTAGTCAAGGTAACTATTAATTTAGATAATATTCTGCATTTGAACTTTTGGTTGACTACTAATAACAAGGATTTTTTTTAATTGCAGTTCAACTTCCTAAATTGTTTTGCATCTCTCTTCTACATTGCCTTTGTGCTGTTTGATATGAAGCTTTTGAGACAGGTGAGTTCCAAGAACACCTTAAAAATGTTGATGAATCTGGGAAAGTAAAAAATTGATTGTAATAGGACTTTATTTTTTAATTGTTTTTCTAAAATAAGAAATATGAGGTCCAACATAAAAAAATGAGACTGTGCATGGAAGTCTTTTTATTTAACAAATTAAGAAAGTCAGCTACAATCACCTTGAAAATAATTCCCTTCTGAGTCAACACACAGCTGCATATGATGCTGAGAATGGTCAAAGCAATTCCATAGATCATTTTCTGAAAGGCTGTTGAGGATCTCTGTCACTTCTGGTTTTACACCTCGTAGTGACAAAAAAATGGTTTCCTTTGAGCACCAACCTGATCTTTGGGATCTCTTCACCATAAGTCTCACTCAATAATTGAAAAGTTTCTGTCACAGATTTCTTCAGTTTCATAAGAAACTTGATGTTAATTCTCTTTTCACTCTTGCACAATGATATTTTCATACCAAGGGTATACTTGAACATATATCCACTTGTACTGAGTAAAGCAGTTGAGTTGAGCCTTGTCTTACTGTGACAGGTTCAACCATGTTCTATAACAATCATTGTTTCTCCACTCCCACTCTTGGTTCCTAAGCTGCAGGGTTAGTCTCATTTTTTGTGTGTTTGACCATATATTCATTATTGAGTTAGTATTTTCTTAGAAATCCAGTTTCCATATTTCAGTTTCTCTAGCACAGTTGCAGAATTATAGTAGAGTAAAATATCATAGAAACATAGCGTGGTTTAGGGTGGAAGGGACCCTAAAGCCTATC
>WAAB01025013.1:0-20796 GCA_013389865.1 Piaya cayana
GTTTGTTGGCCCCTGCCGCGTTAGGGCAGTGACTATGCCATGGCTCTCAGATGCAAATCCTGCAACTCCATAGTTTATCAAGGAATGGCACGCGTTTCCCCGCTAATCTCACGACTGACAGAAATGTACGAGTCAATCTAAACTGATAGTGCATTTCAGATTTTGTCTACTAGGTGTATTAATATGAATGGCTTCATAAAACTAGAGGTGGGGAAAAGCACAGGCTAATTCTCTTATGCAAGAGAATAAACACTATAAGCATTAATGAAGGGAAAAGCAGCATCTTAAAAATCATATAGCAAAATGGACTTAGGACTGTAAAAATGAAGTGGGACTGAATGTGTATTATCTCTTTGTCCCCACTCAACACTGGCACGTCTATAACTCTGAAATTACATTATACCATTGACAACACAGCAGACTAGACCTTCCCAGGCACTCAAACACAGGACCATTTTAAGATTCTCACTGTTTTAAAAAGGTGCTCACACCTGTAGTTAAGTTTTTAGAGCTTTCTTGTCCTTCATCAAACTACATGGATTACTCTGGCACATCATAGTCATCGAGTGTCATGTGATACAGTAGAAGGAAAATCTGAAAAAACTCTTTCATGTAATCATAGAAAGAGAAGTGGTTGTTCCCATGGATTTTTGTTGATTTAAGCTCTTCCGGACAAAATGACTAGTAACACATTAAAAAATGCATGCTACCTACATGCGCTGCTGACTATAACCCACAGGTACATGTAAAAACAATCCACGTCTATCAGACTGCCTGCTCATCCAATCCTGTATTTCTCTTAAACTGCTGATAAGTTTCTGACAATGGCTTATGTTTTGTATCTTCAGAATAAGCGAAAAATAGTGGTGGACTTCTGAGCTCCAGATTCCTCCCTTTTTCATTTATTACTCATATGTACTTCAGTGTATACATACATGGTTATTCACCAAATGACAAATTTATGTGGGGAAATGCATAACTATTCCCCACTGAAAAGGAAAAACAGAAACCACACTCTCTAAAACTCCACTTCAGAAAACTTTCATGTTCTTAGAGAGGGGGAGAAAACAAGGAAAAAAAAAAAAGAGCACTGCTCACCAGTGTACTATCCTGCAGTTTTTCAAGTTCAACTGAAGAGGCACATCTGCTTTAGACCATGATCAAAATTTACAACACCGAAAGTCTGTATAAATACATTTTTCCTATGTAATAATTTGATTATGTAAACAATATTTTTTTGCATTTAAAAATTCAGAATTACATTGTTCATTTTATCACCTGAAATTTTAGAAATAATAAGTTCTCATGGATACCAGTGAAGATAACGAAAAACTGTTTTCAGCACCTCAGGAGATAACACCATCTATTCAGCTAACAGACGCATACTCCATATACCAAGTACAGTCAGTTATCTTGGATGCCAAATATTAAATAAATACATAAATAAATAGAACCAGACAATGCTTTCTCTCAAGAGAAAATGTCTTTGGACTAGAACTACAGGAAGGATGCAAGCTGCACACTGTATAATTAAATTTTCAGATGAATTGCTGCTGAATGGAATTTGAAACCCCAGAGCACAAACCTAGGTTTGCTATGTAATAGATGGGAAGCATCTTGGAAGAATCACATTCATTTGGTCATCTAAAGCTTGGTAGTAAACATTGCACAAGGGAGGTTTTATATTACAGTATAAACCTAACTATTCCAGACCAAAGGAACGTTCTTACATGAGTTTCACACTCACAGACTTCAAGTAGTCTTCATAGAGTTAGTCCTTTATCCTCTATCCTATTCAGACCTCTATATCAGACCACAGATTTGAATTTAAGTTCTCCCTCTGTGAGAAACCTGCTCCACAGTTAGTCTACCTTGTATTAAATAGTAATATGTATGAACTAAGCAGGAAAGAGACATTCAGCTCAAAAGCATGACAGTTTTCAGACTTGCAAAGGAAAGCCTGCCTCAAGTCCTGCTGATAAACATGCAGGAGAGGAAGAGGACCTTGGACCTCTCCCACAACATATGAATACTCTAATCAGATGTACATGGGAAAAGCTCCTCCTCCTTCTCAATGAGATTTAGAAAATGCCTAAGACTTAGGTTCCCCTGATGGAAAACAGATAAGACAGTCTTGCTTGTGAATGCTGCTGGTTTTAATAGCACACAGCTGTACAGACATGTCGAGACCTGAGTGATCTTGCATCATGGCGCTGCATTGAAGTCACAATATTTCCTTTGCTAGCTGCAATGCTGATGCCCACTGAACTCACAGCACTCAGCACTGGGTAGTGGGAGCAGGAGGAGGATTTCCCCAGGCTTTAAAGTGCCAGAGCTGCAGTCATCACTGCTAATACTGCCTTGCTTTGGTATTCTCTTCTGGCAAATCATGGGCATTTTCTAACCTGCTTTTCCTCTCAGATTAACCCAACCTGAAGTCTCCAAAATTCATAAATTTCCTGAATGACATCTGAAACTAGTTCTTTGTCATGCAGGTACTTACAAGGCGTTCAGCACATTTACTTGATAAGCTGACTCTGGTGCTCAGCAATGATCCAAACAGACTGGCTATATAGTATGCCTCCTGACAGAGCAAATATGAATTGGAATAAAATTTCTAGAACAAATATTGCATACAAAGGACATATTTTGAACATATTCAACATTCTCTACTGACGTTTTCTTAAACTTCTTTTTGAAACATCCCTCATAATAAATTCATTGACAAAATATTTGTGGAAAATGAACACAGGAGGGCAGAGTTTTTAAGTGGCTAGGCTGACACTCAGACACAGAAATGAATGGTAAGATAAAACTAATAAAATCTAAGCACAGCAGAAACATTTTCATTAACATTATAGCTTGCTGTTTCATATAGTGCTTGATCCTGATCTTACAATTTCAAAGAATGTAAGCACAGTATGAGGTCCCTCTTACCTACATAGGCCTCGGCTTTCATTAAAATGCAAGTTTATGTATGCCTTAGTACTAGGCAGTTTTATCAGTTCTGAGTGTGTTATCTCCCAGCTGGGCATCAAATCAGTTTTAAGACAATTCCAACCAACAGGCACCCTCCTAAAGCACTGAACGAAAGGTGGTAAGAACACACTCTTTTGACAAAACATTGAAGTGCTGAAATAAAAACAGTGAAAAAAAAGAAAGCCACAATCTATGTATAATATCAAGCTATTTTTAAAATACACTGTTTTCCAGAACAAACACCATTTTGCTAATCTTCAGATACCATTTTGCCGTGACCAAGTACAGAATGTATTTATAATCTAATGCATCCCACCTTGGGAAAGTAGGAGTTGCATCTATTTTCTAACATTAATACAAACAGGGGTTACTGAATGCTTTGGGGGGGAAAAAAGCCTTTTATTGACATCATTTATTCCATTTTTTGCAAAAAAAAGCACTATATCAACTTTACGGTCATTTATATGATGCAGCTTTCTGATATTGGTGTGTAAAATGCACACAAACAAAAGCTAAGCTTGGCTCTAGTAATTAAAGATGTCTGAATGAACATTCTCCTAGCCTTCTTAGATATTTAATTAACTTGTTTGCCCTATATATTCGATAAAAAACCACACTGTAAACAAAAGCTTGAATAAAATAATTACAATAACAAGAAAGTGATTCAGGCTTTTTGGAAGTGACAAAACTCACATGGCACAATTTAATCTTCTTATAAAACCCCCTAACATTATATAAAGTTCTATTATTATTTTTATTTCCTTGAGTTTACCATCTGGTCCACAAATCAATTCAGGGTTCCCAATGACTATCCTGCATACTGAGACTATATCACCTGCAGCACTATATCACGTTCATAGCTGTTTTATAATCTTTCAGCAAAGAATTTAATTTTCACTTACTTTATTCTTGAAGCTTTCTGGACAAATTCTTAAAACATCCTTAGAGCACTGACACAAACAGAATATTCAAGAAATCCAATGACAGTAGCAGCGCAAACCAGCAGTGTGATGACAGATTGCCTTCACATTGTTTTCCTTGAAATGCTACAGACGCAGTACTATTTAGACTTAATTTTATTTACATTTGATTTAGAGTTTGTTCTTTTAACAGTATATGATGAAGGATTTAAAAAAAAAAAACCAATAATCTATTCTGCTTTCTGTACTAGTTCTTCTTAATATACCTTCAATACATCCCTCAGTCCCAGCTACAGCAATTCTACTCCTCCTCAGCTTCCTTCCTGCTCTTTCTCCCCCAACATACAAATGTAGTTTTTACTCTCCAGGAATTTTCTCCCACTTTTCCCATTTCAAGTGCTAAGTCAGTGCCAAAACTTCTGGGAATGGAGAGGGGAAAAAAATTCAACATACCTGTAGTGCCTCAGGGATCTTAAAGCTCTTTAAAAAATAAGAAATTTCATATATTATTTTCAGAGCAGAGGGTGGTGTAACAGAGCAGAAGGTGAAAATAATTAGTCGGCAAACTGACTAACCCAAAGGCTATTAAGGGAATTGCATGATTTTTCAAGGCTTTTTGAAAACAGGCAAAACGCAGATAATAAGGATTAACTTTAAATGCACTACTTAAATCAGAAGTTTTACCTATTTATTGTAAATATACATTTGTTGGAGAAAACAGCTATATAGTTAAATAAATATAACGAAAAGAAGCATCACTTCATCCCTTTACAATGAAAAATATCAATGATGTTCTTCCAGAATACTCTAATGGTTTTGTATTACAGTAAACAGGTAAAGGGAGAGAGCACCATAAAGTCTTGGTGCAATTTACTATCCATATGAGCGAGTACCTTATGTACAACTTGACTTTTACTAGAATCTACTAGAGAATAGGAATATACTAAAGTTGGTATTCTGAAAGCTCAGTACCCATCACTTCATAAACATAACAGCTTCTTAAAATGAACTAGATGACTCAATTTCCTACCATACTGATCTTTGTGTGCTTTCTGAAATCTCAGAAAAATGGTGGGAAACTTACAAGTTACTGTAAAAACTTCGAAAAGTAAGTATATTTAGTGCATTTATTAGTAGTATATTTGTGTGCTTCAATTGATAAAGCTGGCAGTGCACAATGAAAAGCGAATTAACACAAGACAGCCTTCTATACAATTAATGAGCCTCTTGGAGTGTTATTTTGAAGTGATGGTAAGTCCTTAAAATTGCCCACGTGTTTCTAATAACTATTTCAAATTATGAGGGTTCATTGGTGTCTTTCATATCCATTTTACAGTCACCACTGAAGCACTTAATCATACAAACACATCAGAGAGTGCACAAATGTGGGAACATTTTACAGAGAAGAAGGTCTGGATGCTGTGAGACTGAACAAGTTTAACAAGACCTTGAAGCAGAGAGCCGAAAGATAAACAAAGGCCAGTTAGGTGAGGAGAAAAGACAGCCTTCTGATAAGCAGCTGGAAGGAATACAAGAGCTAGTTCAGTTGGAACGAGTGTCAGTTGAAAGAAAAACAATTAAAGAGAACTATCAACATAGTTAACTTTAGTATAACTTGGTTTCTTAGCATGTGTGGTAGTTTAGCCAATAATATGTTAGTAATAGCTTTATGGACAGCTACCTTTAACCAATAATACACTGTAGATACCCTCATGGGCACACGTTTATAAAGAAACAGCTAAGCTCAATAAATCAAACACTTACTGATCATATTGATCTCTGCATCTGGTTCCGTGATCTCCCATCAACACACAAAGTTCAGGTCCCATCTCTGCAATTTTCTTTATATTCTTGGGGTTTTTTTCACCACCTCAAATGTTTTGTTATGCAGGAAAACCATGCAGAAAAAGCCTGCTTTATAATTTGCTGAAAATGCCACAAGGATTGTAGTCATTCTGTCATGCACCATGACTAAATTCTACACTTTTGGTCCATCTGTTGAAGAGCAACTGTCCTACATACTCTTTCTTTGGTGGCAGGTGCTTCCATTGCTGCAGCGCAGTCCAGCCACATAAGACACCCAAGGCCACTGGTGGCCAGTCAGTCTTTGAAAAGCTTAGAAGCATCTGCAACACAGGCTTTGAAGAGATTCAAAGCCTTAATATTGTGTACGAGTCAATATTATATCTGTCAAGAGATACAGTGAAGAGAGTTTCTAGCGGACTGTATAGCCAACCATGCAGATGCTGTTGTTCTGTGTTGGTGCTGGTTCCAGTTTTTTCTCAGTCAATAACTTCTTCTAAAAAAAGGCTATGATTTCATTTTAAATTCAGTGTTATAAAAAGCATGTCAGGATCAGACAGAGTAGACAAACGGGATTAAAGTGAGGTGCCCCAAGAAAAAGATGAAGTCTACAGGGTGGGTCTTCCTGAATGAGACCCTACCAGCAGTTATTGACTTTAATGATATTAGCACAACGGAAGACTTACAACATGTAAGGTATTTTAAAGATGTCCTGAGCTAAAAACAGTAATACATGTAAATTTCTGTAGAACAGCATCTTCATTGCAAGATCTACCATTCCTTTAACACAGTTTAACATTTGACTTGAGAACAAAGCTATTGGGTGAGAAAGTGGAGAACTTGTTTCTATATTTAGGGTCACCACCACATGGATATTCATTTACTGGTGAGAAAAGATAATTCAAATTTGCTACTTTAGGCAGAAAACTCCACATAACTTTTCAAAGGTGTTTTGGTTGAAATGGCCTCTGAGAGAGCTGTCAACTTCCCCTTTTTGGAGATACAGTCTTAGTTCCTGCATTTGCTTATCTATCAGCACTTTCCCTGCATGAAAATGGAAAGTCATCCAGGAAATCCAAGAAAATAGTGCAATGTGAATATTTTCACAGAAGGTGAAATACATAGTACAAACCAGGAAGTCTTTCCAAATCATCATGTGATTCATTCTCCAACACAATTTTAACTCGGCAGGATCTGGCTTAGAGCTTGTTGTGATCTGCCATCACAGCATTTCTGTCCAGACAGAAATCCTTCTAGAAGAGTGAGGATGGGAGGAGGAGATGACAGTGAAACTAGGCTCACTGACAATCTCTTTAATGGAATCTCTGAAGCACCTAACAAACCTCTCTGCCTTTAAAAACAAAACAAAACAAAAACAAAACAAAAAAAAACAAAAAAAAAAACAAAAAAAAAAAAAAACAAAAAAAAACAAAAAAAACCCCAACAAACCCCAAAACTGAAAAATAAAAAGCAAGATAATCTGGAGGCTTATAGACCAGCTACACGTGGAATTGTGTACATGTGCACTAGATTTACGCGCTCTGCTAGTACTCAAAGTCAACATATTTTCCATGACTGTTTGTAGCCCATGAATTTGTCTCATGTTCAAAATGATGTTCAACCTGAACCAAACCCTGTCCCTTGCAGAAGTTTAGCTCACAGGGCTTTAAGAACTTTTTATCATTACTTTTCTCCTGACAAGCATCAGATTGAAAGGATTTTTGATTCTGTGATCAGATACAACATTGGCTATGTTTCAAAATATTTTATCAAACCACAGCACCCAAAACCAATGCCAGGCAGTACACTTTAGACAATGAGTTTTCTTATGAAAACTCTGTAACAGGAATGGAATCTTTTGTCAGCTTTAACATATCAGCCAAAGAAAACACATTTGTTTTGTCCCATTGCTTCTCCATCACATGCCATGGACTTGGCAACCTCCAGCTTTTTATATTCGGATATACATTTTTGTATTCCTTACTACTCTGAATCAATGACGTCAGAAGTTTTAATGCGTGGCTAAAATAAGTACAGAGTTTGTAAAGTTTTACATAGAACACATAACACGGTTATATATAAAACCAGTATATATTTAGCTAGCTAAATGGATTAACTGCTAAATAATTTCATTCTCATCTCTAAGCAAGAAAATAAAGCTTTGATAAGTTAATCAGCATGCAGTCGCAGAGTACCTCTCATGAAAATCTTAGACAAACTCAGTAGGGAAAAAAAACCTCAATTAATGGTGGTTACCAAACATTCATGGCACTTAAACTGTAGTTTAAATACTTTTGTTAATATCGCTCACAAAAAGCAAGCATAGAGTACAAGTATTTCAAGTTACTTTCATTTTCAATTTGGTTCTTCTGTTACAACATATTTCCAATATTCAGATTTATGAGAATTAAACAAAGTCATTAATCTATTCAGCACACAAGATAGAATATTATTACTGGTGTTGTGAATTTGGACTACCAGACTGAAACTGCTGTTAATAACCATTGCTTCTTTCTCCACAGGTCAGACAAGATACAATATTACCAGGTTTGTTTTTGAAAGACACATTAAGAACTGTATTCTGATCAGTGGCATGAAGGGAAGGAGGTCTGTGACAATAAAGATTTAAATATACATCATCTCATCTCCAAACTTCACACAATAGTTTGTAAAAATGCTACCTTTATTGAGCTAAACGTGTCAATGAACATAATCCAGGGAGGAAAAAGTTTGACACAGATCATATCACATTATAATGACTTCAGTGTTTACAATGGTGAATTAATGGCCTCTCAACATTTCTGACCATGCTTTAAGCATTCCACATGCTCTTTCTGGAAGACCTAATCAGGTTTACAAGGTCTGATACAAAAAGACCGAGGCTGTGCCTGTAAACCTTTTTAATAGATTAATAAAATCAACTATGATCACCTTCAAAGCAGTTCCCTTCTGAGCTGACACACAGCAGCATATGACGCTGCCAATGTTCAAAGCAACTCCAGAGATCGTTTTCTGAAAGGTTGTTGTGTATCTCCATCATTTTTGCTTTCACATACACTGACAAAAAATGGGGTCCTTTGAGCACTTGATTTGATATTTGGAAAGAGGCAGAAATCACAGGGAGCCAAGTCTGGCAAACAGATACGTAGAATCATAGAATAGTCAGGGCTGGAACATACCTTAACGATCATCTACTTCCAAACCCCCTGCTATGGGCAGGGACATCCCACTGGATCAGGCTGCTAAAGGCCCCATCCAATCTGGTCTTAAACACCTCCAGGGATGGGGCATCCTCCTTTGGTAAACTGTTCCAGTGTCTCACCACTCTCATGGTGAAGAAATTCTTCCTAATGTCTAATCTAAATCTGCCCCTCTCCAGTTTATACCCACTGCCCCTTGTCCTATCACCACAAGTCTTTATGAATAGTCCCTCTCCAGTTTTTCTGTAGGCTCCTTTCAGGTACTAGAAGGTCGCTATAAAATCTTCTCGGAGCCTTCTCTTCTCCAGGCTGAACAAGCCCAACTCTCAGCCTGTGCTTGTAAGGAAGGTACTCGAGCTCTTGTATCATCCTTGTAGCCCTCCTCTGGACCCATTCCAACAGCTCCATATTCTTCTTATGTTGAGGATTCCAGAACTGGACATGATACTCCAGACAAGGACTCACAAGAGAGGAATAGAGGGGCAGAATCACTTTCCTCGACCTGCTGGTCATGCTTCTTTTGATGCAGCCCAGGATACAGCTGGCCTTCTGGGCTGCAAGCACACATTGCTGGCTCATGACAAGCTTCTCATCTACCATCTGACCCAAGCCCTTCCTCTGCAGGATTGCTCTCTATCAGGTCACCCTCAATCATGTACTGGAAACAGGGATTGCCCTGGCCCAGGTGTAGGACCTTGCACTTAACCCTGTTGAACTTCACGAGGTACTCAGAGGCTGTGAAAAACAGGCTATTCAGTGTTTTGGCTTGAATGAAGGAACATGGAGGTGGGTCAAGGAAGGTGGAGATCCCAAAGTATTGATCATTGTACCTGAGTTTAGGACAAATATTTGGGTCAGGATTGGAATGTCTTCTTTCTTTGGTGGCACCAGCTTGTCTGTGGTGATGGGTTTGGTGGAGGGGCAGTTCTGCAGCAGCTGGTGCTGCTCAGCCCCACTTCTCACCTTCCTCCACCCGCCAGAATGCCTGGGCCAATCCACATGGCAAGAACCCCCCCAACACATGTTGATGGGGGTCAGAGGAGCACCTGCTTTCACACCAAAAAGAAATGTATAAAAGGGGAGAGGAGCCAGGACCAGGAGAGCCTCTGGCTAGATGCAGCCCAGCCTCAGCCATGCACCCAGCATTGTATACTTTACTTCGCTGACTTTATTCCACAATAAAAGACTCTCAGAATTTTAGTTTCCAGAGTGTGTTTTTAACAGAAGCCCATTTCTCCAGCTTGTCCAGGTCCCTCTGGATGACATCCCATCCTTCCAGTTTGGCAACTACACCACTCAGCTTGGTGTCACCTGCAAACTTGATGAGGGTGCACTCAATCTCACTGTCTAAATAATTGATGAAGATATTAAACAGCACTGGTCCCAGTACATACTCCTGAGGGACGCCACTAGTCACAGACCTCCATCTGGATTTTGAGCCACTGACCACTACTCTTTGAATATGATAATTTAACCAGTTTCTTATCCATCATACTGTCCATCCATCAAATCCATATCTCTCCAATTTAGAGGGAAGGGTGTCAGGGGGGACCGTGTCAAAGAGTTTACAGAAGTCTACATAGATCACATCCACTGGTTTACCCATGTCCACTGCTGTGGTTACCCTATCATAGAAAGCCACTAAGCTGGTCATATAGGATTTGCCCCTGGTGAAGCCATTCTGGCTGCCATTAATCACCTACAAGTCCTCCATGTGCTTTAGCATAGCTTCTAGGAGGATCTGTTCCATGATCTTCCCAGGCACAGAGGTGGGTCTGACAGGTAGGTAATTCTCAGGGTCATCTTTTCTGCCCTTTTTAAAAATGGGCACAACATTACACTTCTTCCAGTCACCAGGGACTTATGATTACCATGACTTTTCAAATATCATGAAGAGTGGCAAATAGGTTGGGTGGTCAAGCACAGTGATGCTATTAGCTAAAAAATGCTTCACAGACAAAGCACTGTGGGCTGGAACACACTGATATTTTAAGACCAAGGGTAAGAAAACACTATATTTGAACACACCTGTGCTGAGCGAAACTATCAAGTTGAACTTTGTCTCACTGTGACAGATTAGAACATGTTCCATAACCATCTCCTTGCCCCTTCCCTCCCACTCTTAGTTCCCAAGCTATAGGGTTAGCCTTGGGGGGGGTTTTTTGTGTTGGATCTTGTACATTGGGAGAATCCAAAAAGGAGAACTGAGTCCTTTCCTATTTGACCCTGAAGCCTGTAGAAGTAAAAAACATCAGGTGTTCATTGTATTTAGCCAGATCAATATGTCAATGTCAATTGCAGGACAATGAAAAACATAACACAAGCCTTGGCAATCTGCCGTAGCAAACTTTGAAAATTTCTGGTCTCTACTTGTATTTTTTTTTATTGCTCATCAATAGCCTCAATGTTTCAAACAAACAAACCAACCCCCACAAAACCGACAAAGTAAACAAAAGAACCAAAAAAAACCTCAAATGTAAATTCACAACAGGAAAAAACAACATGCACCTTTGTTTCCAGGAGGACTGAACGTAAGTTAACCATCCACTGAAGTCACCACAGTGATGGTCTAAGCAAATAAATTCACATGTCTGGAGAAGTTCCATACCTATCTATTGCTTTGGACAGGGATCCTTAATACAAGCAGTTAAGGGGAGGAGAGGACAGCAGGTATAAATAAACATTGTATGAAAACATTTCATATTTTAGAGAAAATATTCGCACATCATTAAGTAGGAATTTTTCCATCTTACTTTTTGTATCAACTTTATTCTCTATAATACTAATCCTCCTGACACACAGAAAATATTTTCAGTTCAGAACCTTGACTTTTTTTAATCAAACAATTAAGCACTACCTTTCATTCTCCTTGCAACTCAGTGAATAGAAGAAACAATAATCTTGGAGTAACAGTATAAAATCACAACAGTACAAAACTATAATCACTAACAGAATTTCATAATAATAAGGTTATCTGTTAAGTTGTGGTTGTGTCTTCCAAGAGATTTTTTTAAACACTCATCACTACTGGGTGAGGTGATATAACAGAGTAAGACTATGACAGACCAGTGGGGAATTTAGGATCACAATGGCCCTGTCAGATAAAAACAGAGTCTGGATGAGAAAAAACATGGAAATATGCCAGTGTCTAGTCTTGAAGAACTTCATGACAGTCTGAGAACAAAGATGACCTTTTGACAACTTTTAGAAAAGACGTAGCTCATATATGTAACTCATGCTTTGGGAACTGTACCAAGGCTAAGCTTCATGCCAGGTACGAAAAGCTATGAAAATGCAAGGTCTTCCACATGCTTGAATGCTCTGAGATTCCTCATCCCAACAGTAGTCGTATCATGCCACCATTAGCACTGCTTAAACTATGCCATTCTATTTAGGCTGCACAGAAAAGACGGAAAAACAGGACATCATGTCTTCTCTTTGTGAATACAAGGATAAACGATTACAGACAATCTTCCCTTGTGCCACAGATCCTTGATTTCTGCTGCAAGGCAGTGCCTTTGTATGAATGCAGACTTCCTGCAAAGCTCTGTCTATGCTTTGGCCAGTGCTTGGTAAAATCAGTTCCAGGCATACAGCCCAAGGGTGGTTAGACAGAGTTCAGTCCCCTGGCAAAGAACTTGCTACAATTTTACTTGTTACTTCTGTATACAAAGGGACTTTAATTAGCTGTATACTGTCTGAAACAAGACAGTCTTTATAAGCTACAAAATGGCCTACAAATTGTGCTTCAGTTCCTTCACTGATGCCTGGGACTCTCCCGTAGGATATACAATAGCTATTATTGTGTTACTCAGAGAGTTGCATCTGTGCTCTATCTGAAGCCTGCTTTTTCATAGAGTATTTATAAAACTAGCCAATTTATAGACTGCTCAAGTTTGTCTTAAGAAACAAGACATCTTACAAAAGATAACTCAGAATTAACTCCATGGGTGCTATATTACTTGCAAAGCATGTCAAATGAGGAAAAGGGCAATGAGGAAAAGTGATCACACCAGCATTGCTGGCATGAAAATACTGCATGTCTGAATGCAGACTGAGGAGGGTTTCCACTGGAGAATGAACAAGGCTCTGGAAAGCAATCTTGCTCTTTCTATCTGGCACAGGCAGGATGTCTTAAAAGAAACATAGAAAGAAAGAGGAGGTAAAGCATGGCTAATGAAAGTAAGATACTGATAGATACATAACATACACAAAACCATGTAGCATTGTTCTTGTAAAATGTATCCTTTTATATATTTCTAACACCACAGTAGTTCTTCCTTGATATGCTAAGTGTTATCTACACTGAAAGCTATTCTCTACAAGGAAGCAGGGAGGAAGTAAGACAGTAATATATTCAGATAATTGGTAGACAGATGTTACAACATCCTTACTATTAACTTGGAATGCAGGCAAGCAGCAAAGCTGAGATGCAGAACAAGATTTTGAATTCAAGGCTGATCTGAACTGAGAAAACAAGTGGCAATGTCTTAATGGCAGAAATTAAGATTCCAGAGTCCATGACTCCAAAGGCTTCAATCTGTTTAAAATAGACAACGTACCAACTTCTCCAGGTAAGTTCCACTAAAATAAAACACATAAAAGCATTTAGAAGAAGAGCAATGCTTCAAAAGAAAGTACTAAACACTGGGGTTATCAGAATTCTTGTGAAGTGCATACTGTTAGAGACACCTTTGTTGCATGTCTCGACCATAAGAATAGCTATATACTTCTGTTCCCTTCAGATTCTTGGACTCATTCAACAGATAAAACACAATGCTCTTGCTCTGGTCATTAACTAGGATTGAGTAGCAAAAGTAATAAAAAGACATCTTCTTCTCTTCTCACCAGTGTCAAAAGACATAGAAGCAAGTAAATACAGTAGATACTTACTGTAGATACAGGTAATAAATGATGTAGAATAGCAAAGAGAAAATGAGAGAAGAGGAAAAAAATAATTAAAGTAGAATTGTAATAATTGCCTCTGGCAATAGAAGTTTCTGTGCTGTAGTGGAAAAATTACCCAACTAACATTTCTTAGAGGTGCTCGTTAACAGTGTATTGCACGTTTTCTAGCTGACCCACCTCATCCATGTACAACCTCAGTGTCAAAGTACATTATGTTTGTAGCTAAAAAGCTATAGGCAGCCGAGTACTTGACCTATAGCACTGAGTACACCCTGCATATCACTTCTGAAGGGGTTTTCAAAGGAACAATAACCTGTTTTGGTCTAAGGAAGAGAAATTATTTTCATTGTCTCATTAACTGAGTATCTAAACCCAACATTTGACAGATGACAGCCTTTGGAATTAAGCAGGAGAATCGTCAACAAAATAGAGAAATATACTAAATGCCACTAAAGTTTCTGGGGCCAGTTCCAACTCTTAGCAACCATGATGGAAACCATTTAACAACCAAGTGGTCAGTACATTAACTCAATACAAGCAACCTGCAACTGATTCGCTGAAGCTGCCCACCAGTAGGACATCTTGAGAGCTAAGATAGTAAAGAGACCAGACCATAAAGAGACATCTTTAACTGAGTAGAAGGTTGCTTTATTACTAAAGCAATTTTACAATTTTATTTTGCATTGGTGTTATTTGCTTTTGATGACTATTAAATGAGGAAAATTAAACAAGGTTTTTTTAGAAGTTAAAACTACAACACTAACTACTATTGCATCAAAATCCACCATCAAATTTATTGGAAAATCTACAATCAAGATCCTGCCAGAGAAGAGTCATAGCCTGAGCAATAAACTATATATGCATCAATTATGATCTGAACATCTTCTAATGCATACAATTTAAATTAATTTAAATGAATGTCCATGGTTTCTATTCAAGTTTTAATTAATTATGTTGGCTTCCTTTTATGTCCAGTGCTTTCTGATGCAGTCATGTGAAATATTTTTTTTAAAACATTGTTTTAAAATAATTTCACCTGGAAAAGGTGACACTAACAATAGGCCTTACTGTAGTTTTTTTAAAAAAGGTACAGTCTCAATGAAGACTCCTTTATTAATAAAATTCATAGCTAGATCACATTAAATCTTTAACCATGTAATAATCTATTACCAACTACTTTTCCATGCTTCTACATTACAAACTGCACTGTGGCAAAAAAAACTCGAGAACATAAATTCCTTTGATTAAGGATCTCCTTGACTTCAGCACAGCTACTGCCAAACTCCATTGTCAGCTTAACCTGCCTGGCAAGACAACTGCATATGTATCATCCCTCCTTCCTCAAACGCAAAAAAAGCCTACTAACAATCACGAGGAATTCAAGTCTCCTGGCTGTACTATTCTGCCATTATCAAATATCTGCAGAGAGGCTGAAGAACACTGAAACCACACAAACACATACAGAGACCAAAAGCAGGATAATCTCAAACACTGAATTACATTTCCTCTTACTGCCATCACACAACTGCCTAATGACTCCACAGCGATTTTAGACACTGAACATGAACATTGGACTCCCTGCTGGCAATTACCAGCATTAAGTATTTCCTTCTAAACTTTCATTGCTTACTTATTTTTTATAGGATTAAAGAAAAGTATTGCTAAATTCAGTTTCTGTGCTTTGCACCTGTATGAATTCCACAGGTATAGGTCCTATTTACAAAGGAATAAGAACTCTTGTGCTAGTTGTCTCCATACACAGTTAAGTTTGAAATTATTTCAGAAGTAGGGTATCTTACCAGGATTGGTTCTGTATGGTTGAGATGGGCTGCTGACCCTTTGGCTGGAAGGAATCTGCTGATGGCATAGTGGAGGTGTTTTCACTAGGAGGGAAGAAAAAGTATAATTCCTCTTCAATAACAGCTAAAATGTTAATAATGCTATTACAATAAATAGACATTTCCTTACCATATGTTGTCTCTGGTGACAGCGGAAAAGCTGGTGTGCATGGGACAGTTTCATTTCCATTTTTCATTGGGAAGAAGATTCTCCCATTTATTTCATCTTGGTAGCACGCAGCAGTCATCTAGAAAGGGCACAAAAACGCAAAATTACAATGTGAAAAATCCCTCTTAACCCAACCACACAGTGGGGCACTTTTTATCACATTACAGAAGGTTTCGTGTAATCTGATCTCTCTAGCAGACAGATTTTGGAACACTGACAAAATGGAAACACACACAGGGAACAAGAACAGGACATGAATTGCATTTCCAACGTAACTACAGTGGTTTCTTTGTCTTATTGCCATGATGCAACTGCCCAATCGCTTCATATTGATTTTGGACACTGAACATGAACATGGGACTCCCTACCAGCCATTCACTTAAGTAAATCTTTCTGGAAAAAACCTTCATTGTTTACCTTCTTGGCCTCCCCTACAGCAAATGATAATCCTGGATTTACAGCCTGGTCAGTAGCAAGAGACTTCATCCATCCAAGGCTGTTAGACGATGGCTGGCCAGGGACATCATTGTCATACTGCCCAAAACTTAATTTTCTCATCCTTCCCCCTGTTGCAATGTCATCTTGTGTACCTGTTGCTGAAAACAAATAGGTAAACTGATAAATAAACTTTTTTTTAAAGTTAGATTTGTTAAAACAAACTTCACTATTGTTCCTTCTGTGATTTTGTTCAAGAATGCTCATGAAATAACTGGTTTCATAACTGCTTTACAGAACCACACAGCTTGAGGGAAGGGAGCAGGGAAGAGAATCCGAACAGCTGTAGTTTTCCTTACTGACACAAGCTGGTACATATTTGCAGTACACCTTGTTACAGAGGAGTGAAGCAGCAAGTTTCTGCCGACACTCATTTTTGGAAGTTACTCCCAATGCCACCGATAGAGCCTGCCAGCAGGGGGGCGCTACGAGCAGCAGCTGCCCTACACAGCAAACCCATTACTGCTTTCCAGGTCTGTATTTTCCCTCAAACCCACCTTTTTTAGCTAACACAAACCCTAGCCCTTACAAACCCTCACTGCAAATCTTCTGTTACACACATGGTAATCACACTTAAACAGAAAAAGTATTACATACGCACAGTAGCTGTGACCTTTTTGAGTGTGAGGAGTAAGAGTAAGCTTACAAGACTAAACTGAGCCAGAACAATCCAGGATATTCAAAGGCATAAAGAAGTACTCCTTCTCAAGTAAAAATTATTTAAAAAATCTAAATTATTCCAACAGTACCAGATTTGTTTCATCTAATCCATCTAAACAAGGTTCACTGGTACATTAATCTCACAGGTTCATAATTTCAGGTTTTCCCACCTTCACAGGGCTAGAAGGTAGTTGTAATTTCATAAAGACAATCTTCTAACACAAACAAAGACAATGAGCTTTATATTATACATGTATGAGCTTTATATATTAAATAATACTGATATAAAAAAACCACAACCTGAACAGTACATTTCAATAGCTCAGTCAACTCCTTTGTTTTAAAGCAGTCATTTGGATAATGATCCAGTCTCCCTTTCAAAGAAATTTATACAGGATCTTGCACCTAGTTTTTAAAGATCACTGGAACACTCATTATTGTGACCAATTCTAAATCAAAACACCTTACTGCCCAGGGAGGTGGTTGAGTCACCTTTCTTGGAGGTGTTTAAATGATAGGTGGATGAGGTGCTGAGTGACATGGTTTAGTGATGGACAGGAATGGTTGGACTTAATGATCCAGTGGGTCTTTTCCAACCTAGTGCTTCTGTGATACTGCTTTGCAGCATGAGCTTCACCAAAGTCAAATGAAGCAAATGATAACTTCAACAAGTTTTAGATCAACCCTAAAAAACAGAGTTATTTTTTTCTGAGAAAACTTAATGCCTCTGAAGTGGTCCTAGAATAAATAATCACATTGCATTATATTTCTCAAAACAGTTTAACAACTTTCCTTTTCAACTATAAATTAGAAAAATTATTCAATACTAGAAATACCGTTAATCTGACCCTTGACATAAATTGTCTTTGGATGGAAATTCACACGTACTGTCTATTACAAAGAAAAAAGAAGCAGGTCACAGTCACATAAAGTGATTAACAGGAACTTCTCTGCAATCAGTGATCTATGCATACCCTTTACTCCAGAAGCGAAACAAGAAACTTATCCAAAGTCTAAGATTTCAGAAGCCACAACTATTATCTCAACATTCCAGACACTGTCTTTCTCAATCAAGTCTCTTCACACTGTCAAAGTCTATTCAGTATCACAGCATTAGGAACTACTCCTGCACAACATACTCAGGAACTTCCACTTCCATCTGCTGTGGACAGCACCATCAGCACCTATGTTATCACAGTCCCTCTGCAGAATGCACGTCCTCATTTACTATATATAATGAGGCACATGTAACCTTGTCAAAATATGAAACATAAAAAAAAAATATGGCAGAGAATGAAAAGTGATGTGAAGAGTCCTGGTCTTCAGTGTCCCACTTGATTAAAATTCCCCAATAGCTAGCAGCAAGGTTTCAGTATGAATTCAGCCTTGTTTAGGCACACTAGCCTGGGAATACTATGCTAAAAATGGGGGAAAAAACCCTAAAAAACCACCAAAATCAAACCACCCCAAATACTCAAAAGTCACATGAAGATGTAAAGCTTACATATTCTGTTCCATAATCCAGTTTACTCAACTGTAATAACAACTCTGCAGAAAATCATCAACTTGGCTGCCAAGTAACATTTAGCTGTGGCTACATATATTGACATGGCATACAAAAAATAATAACAAACTTGAATTGTAAATCAAAATATGGACCAGTTTTCAGATTCTGGCCCCAAAATGTCTATAGTAGTTATAGAATGAGAGTGAACCCACATTTTATAATTGGTGACTTGGGTTTAAAACAGTTTACAAATGCCTATTATGAATGACTAAATATATCCTTGTACAGCCAGAGAACTTACAAGCCCTCCTACAAGGCCTTCATGAAACCAATTCATGTAGCAATATGGGTGAAACAAATTCCCACTTGTAATTACCAAAAGAATCCAGATTTTATGTATCAAGTAACACTATTCTATAGATTCCACAGCAGGCAGTGAGGTGGTCTGAAAACTGGCTGAATGGCTTGGCTCACTGGTGCTGATTGGAGATGCCAAGTCCAGTTGGAGGCTAGTAACTACTAGCGTACCCTAGGGGTTCATACCGGGTCCAGTTGCATTTAACATCTTCATCAAAGACCTGCATAATGGGGGAGAGAATCCTCAGCAAGTTGGCTGATGACACAAAGTTGGGAGGAGAAGCTGACAGACCACAGGAGCATGCTGCCATCTAGCACGATCTCAACAGCCTGCAGAAATGCGCACACAGGAACCTCATGAAGAGGGCTCATCAAGCAGAAGTGTAAAGCCCTGTACCTTGTGAAGAACAACCCCATGAACCAGTATACACTGGGAACCACCCAGCTGGGAAGAAGCTTGGCAGAAAAGCACCTGGGAATCCTGACAGATACAAAGCCGAACACGTGTTAGCAACGTGCCCTTGCAGCAGAGCAGTCTACCAGTATCCTGGGCTACATTAGACCAAGTATTGCCAGCACACTGAAGGAAGTGATCATTTCCTTCTACCCATCCATCTCCATTTTCCCTTCTCAGGAAGTTGTAGAAAGAAACAAGGTTGCCCCCCTCAACCTCCTTCAGTCCAAAGTAGATAACCCCAAGTCCTTACCTGCTCCTCACAGGTCATTCCTTCCAGCCATTTCACCAGTTTGTTTGCCCTCCTCTGGACACATTCAAGGACCTTCACATCATTCTTAATTGGTGGGGCCCAGAACTGCACACTATACTCAAGGTGAGGCCACATCAACACTAAATACAGTAGTATAATGACTTTGTAGAACAACTTCATTTGAAAATACTGCCTTTAATCAACTGTAGAGCAGCTTAGACAACACCAGATGATATCAAATCACCAACTTCAAACTGGAGCCATTAATTGTAATTTTTTTCACATTTAAATGTAAGACCACACAAGACATCACTTAGAGTATCTTTTGGAAATTGTACAAATATCTACATCAGTTTCAATGCTTAAAGAAAATGTGTTAGATTGTTAGATTTTATTTGTAATTTTAAAAATACTACTATGTGAAATTTCACACTGGCCTTAGCAAGTTTGAAGAACTATATCATACTGAAAATCTGGAAAGTAAGAATTACTGCCATCAAAAGGGAAAAAATAGATTATTCAAAGTTTTACAAGGCACTAATCTTAAAAGTTCTGTGCTGAAATTATCCAATAGGTTGCAAACTTGATGAATTATTATGGCATTGAAATATAACTGTCAGAAATCGTAAAACTGATTTTAACCACTTCAGTCATCAAAACTTGAGTAACAGTTAAGGTCGCCTTCCGTGGGTAGAGCTTAAGCAATGTTTACTATTATTCCATACATAACTTCTCATTTGTTAACTTGATTTATTCCCTTGCATGACTTTTGGAAGGCTGAATTCATTTCAACATTATCCCTTTCATAGAATCACAGAATCATTAGGGTTGGACCTTAGAGATCATCTAGTTCCAAACCCCCTACCATAGGCAGGGACACCTCCCACTAGATCAGGTTCCCCAAGGCCCCATCCAACCTGTCCTTGAACACCTCCAGGGATGGGGCAGTCAACTTCCCTGGGCAACCTGTGCCAGTACTTCCAGTTTCTCATCACTTTATTACAATGATGAAGGCTCTGTAAGATTCAATAGAAATGGAATTATCATTGAATTAACGTCACTGGTATGGCACCATTCGATACATTAAGAAAGCTCCTTAGAGTTTGGAGACAGAGTGTAATATCTATACCTTTAAGAAAATCTGTCAAGGATGCACACAAGCCACATGTACATAGTTGTTGAGAACTGGCTCAGAGACAAAGGGCATAGGTCTATAGAGCAGTTGTATGTGCAGAGCCTGCTTTGAAGGCCTT
>WAAB01025015.1:960-14055 GCA_013389865.1 Piaya cayana
GACGAGAGGGAATGGCCTCAAGCTCCACCAGGGGAGGGTCAGGCTGGACATTACGAAAAAAATTTTCACAGAAAGGGTCACTGGTCAGTGTGAGAGGCTGCCCAGGGAGGGGGTTGAGTCCCCTTCCCTGGAGGGGTTTAAGGGACGGGTGGACAAGGTGCTGAGGGACATGGGTTAGTGTTTGATAGGAATGGTTGGACTCGATTATCCAATGGGTCTCTTCCAACCTGATGATTCTATGATTCTAATTTCACAGACTAGTTTAAAAACAGTGCAAGAAGAGGATTTACCAAAGCAGAAACAGAGGATTGATTCTGATAGTGTCTATACTTCCCTTGATTTTTAGTCTGTTTAGCTGTGTAAATAAGTCAGGGCCTCAGTAGCTGGGAACGGGGGACGGGAAAGTACCAGGAGGGCAGAGGTGGTGCAAGGAAAACCAATGATGTCTCCACCAGCCCATTGCAGTCCCGTAACATGGTCCAAGGTTTCCAGTCTGTCTTTGCTTGGACTGTGGCACCGGAATCAGTGGATTGTACAAGAAATGACTTGTACTTTATGCATGATCTCGCTGCTGCTGAAGAGGGGGTCAGAGTGTAAGTCGGTTAAGCGGCCGGATTGCCCTGGTATGTTTACCGCGGGATGACGGAAAATTCCTACGAGGAGTCTTGCTTGATCTGGGGCCAGAGGAAACAGGATGAAGTCTATTCCACGGGAGAAAAGATAGAAGAGCGTGCTGTGCATCTTCCGGCGCCTGCTGCCAGTGTTTTTATAGCCTTGAGATTTTACTTGAAAGAAGAAAAATAACCGTGCAGAAGGCCAACCTGTGGCTGTGCCAAGTTTCTTGCCCCGTGCCCTCTCCTGCTGCCCGTGTGCCGTTCCTTTGTGTGCTGTTGGAGGATCACATGCTCAGTGCCCCTGATAGCTTCATTGTCAGCTTCCTAAGGCGACGGGAGGAATTCAGGGCTGGCTGGGTCCCCTGCGGTTAGACCCTGTGGTCAGTGTCCTGACACGGCATACCAGGCACATCGAATCTGCTGACGCCGACGAGAGCCGTTCAGGGGCTGTGATAGACTTTACATCCTCCTGCTGTCCCTAAGGAAATCATGGAATGCTTTGGGTTGGAAGGGACCTTTCTAGGTCATCTAATCCAGCCTCCCTGCAGGAGAGGGACACCTCCCACTGGATCAGGGGCTCCAAGCCCCATCCAACCTGGCCTTGAACATCTCCAGCGATGGGGCAGCCACCACAGCTCTGGTCAGCCTGGCCCAGGGCCTCCCCACCCTCACTGGGAAATATTCCTCCTGAAGAAAGGGAATCCAGGAAGACTGGTGCCTGGTACCAGTTTTTGAAAAGAAATTTTGACATCTCGTAGGACATTGTGGTGCCTTCGCGTTACAAACCCGTTTGTGTTGTAAGGCTTTAGACGGAAGGATTCAGCTTGCAGTTCTTAGACTGTTATCGTTAATAAAACGACTTTGCGCTTTGATAGCCCCTTTCATTCGAGGATCTGAAAGTACTTAAAAAATGCTAATGAATTAAGCTTCTTGATAGCTCTTGACTGCAGCTCTTTGTGCAGAAATTTGGTCCGAAAGCTAGTGAAGTCAGTGGAAAGATGTCCATATCATTAGCTCGGGCAAATCCCTTAATCTGCCTGTCCCTGCTTGTCTCATCTGCAGCTGGAGCTCATGGCATGGACGTCTTCCCATGCCAGGAGAAAACGGCTCCTCCTGCTGTGGGATGCAGCTATGGACATGAGCAGCAGAGCTGGGCTCTAAGGAAGGGTCCATTGCTGCTGGTGGAAACTCTCTTTTGATCCAGTTCACAGCTGTTAACTGAGCTAAGTGGGGAATTTTGCTCCTCTACTCTGCTCTTGTGAGACCTCAGCTGGGCCCCTGCGTGCAGTCTTGATCAGGAGTGCAGGGACGGGATGAGGAGGAATGGTTTTAAGGTGAAAGAGAGGAGATTGAGATGAGATCTTAGGAGGAAATATTTCCTTGTGAGGGTGGGGGGGCCCTGGCCCAGTTTACCCAGAGCAGTGGTGGCTGCCCCATCCCTGGAGGGGTTCAAGGCCAGGTTGGATGGGGCTGGGAGCAACCTGATGCAGTGGGAGGATGTCTCTGTCCGTTGCAGGGGGGTTGGAACTGGATGAGCTTTGAGGTTCCTTCTAACTCAAACCGCTCTGTGATTCTGTGAATCCTCCTTCTTGCCATATTAAAAAAGATAACAGCAGTTATGCTTCTGGCCAAGCCGTAGACACAAGGTGCTGTGAGCATCGTGATGCTTCTTTCCAGCCGTACAATGGGGTGTGTGATGTCCGTAGAGCCGATCAGCCGTGACAATCTGTATTTTATGGATTCTCGGTCTTTGTCACCCTGTTACAATCTACCCTCTCCCCTACCTTTCATTAATTGTGTCTCAAAACTATCTTGCCGCCGCTCTGATGATTTTTTTCCAGCGGATAAGCCTGTTAGAGATAATCTGGTTTGCTGAATTTCCTTTCCGCTGGGCAATCTCCTTAATAGCTGCCTCGGAGGATTTAATCGTGCTTGGTATCAGGATGTGGCTTTGTATAAATATTCTGTTTCTCCATGGTTTCTTCTCCTGATTAAGGTCTGTTCTTTCTCCTCAATGAACTGTCTCATAAAATACTTCTGAGAGGGGAGAGCTTCACTGAGACTTAGCGTCTGCTTGGTACTTCTGAGCAAATTGCATTGACCCAGCTTGCCCAGAGCAGTGGTGGTTGCTCCATCCCTGGAGGGGTTCAAGGCCAGGCTGGATGGGGCTTGGAGCAACCGTGTGCAGTTGGAGGTGTCTCTGCCCATGGCCGGGGTGGGACTGGATGGGCTTTAAGGTTCCTTCCAGTCCAAACCTCATACAGATTCTATGCCTTGTAGCACAAGGGAGAGTCCTACATGATTGTGGGGGTGTCCCCTTTGGGATGCCCTATGGAGCAAAGACGGTAGCCTAAAGATGCATTCGTACTCCCTTTATCCCTTTCCCTGCTATGCAGCCATCCACGGCGTCATTTCATCTCTTCCAGAATTTTATCACACTTCATGTAAGCTGATAAGGATATTTGCAGCCGCGGCTCCTTTTGAAAAAGCTCATTTTCAGCACTTTTTAAAACAAACCTCTTCCTTTCATACGTGCTTCAAGGATGCCTTTTCTTTTCCCCCGTCCAAATTGACGCTGGATTGAGGGTCAAGAGATTACAGCTCTGCTCCCGGCGTTGCCAACGAGCTCCTGAATGATCTTCTGCGATTCATTTGATCTTTCTTCGTCTCGTTCTCGCAAATAAGGATGCTGGTAATAACTTTCTATTGTTAAAGCTCTGGTAATAACTTTCCATTGTTAGAGCTCTTAAAGCCCTTCTACAGAAAGTGCTATATGGGAGTTAGAATAATTATTGTAATCATTTGCAAGCGAAGGCAGCGGAAATAAAAGCTTCTGCAATGGAAGACCTTGGTTCTCGTTGAAGGGGATCATTAGAATAATTTTTGCTGGAATGACCAATAAAATGTGAATAAGGCAGCCACTTCGATTGAATTTGCAGTCAGTGGGGAGCTGGGTGATTGAAAGAGATGAGAAATGAGTGGAAGGTGTAGGTTTCCGTTTGAGCCATCCTAGGAATAAAAAGAAAGCTGCTTAGTCCAGTTGAGTTGGGTCTTGTCTAGCATCCACACCTCATGTGGGTTCCTTGTATACATCAGCAATGAGCCATTGCGACCATGGGGTTTTTCCTTTTGGGTTAAATTAATCTCCAAAGCCAACAAACCAACCCAAACCAGTGTTATTTCCCCCATCACTGCTCTGCCTCAGGCTGTGGGGCTGATCTCATGCGAGAAGTTCACCTTGAAGCAGTAAAGGGACCATAACGTTGGCCATGATCGTCCATACGGCTCGTAGATGAGGCACTTATGGGTGCATTAGGATAATGGAGAAACAGATGAGTTTGCTCTCTCCATTTCTCAACTCCTGGCTCCCACCCTGTCCTTTATTGCCTCTAATTTACAGCTTGCTAAAAATAGGACTTGGAGAAGACTCGGAGCTGTTGAGACGGAGACGGAGTGAGACCGTAAATCACTTGACAGCTCATTTCCTTATAGCAAATATCTTACTCTTATGACTCTATGTTTAGATTAAGGAAGGAATAAAATGTAACAAGAGCTCAATTCGGTTACTTAGTGGTAAAGTTGTCTTTCTTTTTCCTTTAATAATAGCATAAGTACATAGGAATGGGACAAATCCCGTAGGAAAGACCCAAAGTGGACATCTCTTTCTGTCTTTTAAACATTTCAGATTTGGGTGTTTTGGCCGCTGGTGGTGGAAAGTAGAGTTGGGGTTGCAGCATCACAGAAAGGGTCATTGGGCAGTGTCAGAGGCTGCCCAGGGAGGGGGTTGATTCCCCTTCCCTGAAGGGGTTTAAGGGACGGGTGGACAAGGTGCTGAGGGACATGGGTTAGTGATTGATGGGAATGGTTGGACTCGATGATCCGATGGGTCTCTTCCAATCTGGTGGTTCAATGATTCTGTGATTACTGCGGCCAGTAGGAACTTTGCCAGTAATTCCAGCTGGGATGGGATCAAGACTTTGATGGGTGTTTCCTTTCCTCATTCACACAAGGATCTCCAGAGCTCTTAGCAAACACCACTTGATCTATGATGCTCTTGTTAGGTGTTATTCAATCACTAGGTTAGTTTTATTATATCATAGAAGGGTTTGTGTTGGAAGGGACCTTAAAGCCCTTCCAGTTCCAACCCCCATGGGCAGGGACACCTCCCACTGGATCAGGGGCTCCAAGCCCCGTCCAGCCTGGCCTTGAACACCTTCAGGGATGAAGCAGCCACAACTTCTCTGGGCAACGTGTTCCAGAGCCTCCCCACCCTCACTGTGAAGAATTTCTTCCTAATGTCTAAGCTAAATCTCTCCCCTTCCGATTTAAAGCCATTCCCCTTGTCCTGTTGCTACAGTCCTTTGTAAACAGCCTCTCCCCAGCTTTCTCATAGTCCTCCTTCAGGTACTGGAAGGCTGGTAGCAGATCTGCTCGGAGACCCCTTTAATTTCCTCTAGCTCCGCGCCCCACGTAGCCGAATCTGTTCCTCTTCTTCATGCCACCGATGAAGCCAGGCGAAAGCAGATTGTGCCAAAACTCACGATGCAAAAGAGACTCACAGGATCAAGCCTGTAATAACAGACTTCATCTTCTGTTGTGTCCATGTGCGCTTTAGATGAGTGAAATTAGAGCCTGCCTTGGTGAATGCAGCTTCTGACAATCAGATCTCTTATCCCGATGTCCCGCTGGTTTTTCCCAGCAAACAGTTTGGTGGTGCTGTGCTCAGCTGGGCTTTTGCATCATTCAGTGGCAGCTCAGGAGAGGTGAGTCCTGCTTCCAGATGTGGCAATTACCCATGATAAGACTGCGGCCAAGGCTCTCCTTTCACTGGAGCTGCTGTTTCCTGACCTCAACGCCCTTACAAGACGGATGCTATATGACAGCCGGGGGTTGTAGCATCGCCTCAGACTCGCGCTATCTATCTACACCGCTCAACAACAAGAAAAAAAAGGAATTATCAGTGTCCCAGGAGGCAGAGAACAAATTTAGGTCCCGATCTTGCATATGCTTATACAGTTAATTAGCTTCACTCAATGGAGCCCATTCAACCCGGAGCACTTGTCCTTCATCTGTTCGGGACCGCGCGTGTGAATGCTTATTGAAACGCCGAGTCAATTGGTGTATTGTTACCCACACATTATTTCTTCTGCTCTTGTTCGAAGCTAGGAATAGTCTCTCCATTATAGAAACCCTTTTTCTTTAACGTAATACAGCTATCACTGGGAAATTATGGGCCCAGGTAAATTTATGCTTTTCTCTTCCCGGGCCCGAAATTGCTGAGCTTGGCTGTTTTGAGGCAGGGAACGTTTAGCGATATTTGTCATCGCGCGTGTTGATGCGGTTCCAAGACGTGAGCGTCGTGCCAGCTCGGGGACTTGGAGCAATAGACACATAATGACTGATTACCCGATTGTTGTCGGGCGGTTGTATATCAGGACCTTTCTGTCTCAGCAATTAATCTGCTTGTTGATGAACGCTCCGCCGGATCCTGGCGGGATCTCTCTTGTCATTTCGGTCGTTTGGCAGCAGAAATTGCAGCGAGACTTTTAAGCAGAACTTTACTGATGATGCTTAAGGGTATAGGGGTGTGTTAAAAGGAGCAGATCTTGTAGGCGAGCAGGAGGACATGAGCGCTGGCCAGATGGGCTCTGTGCACTGACCCAGCTGGGGTCCGTCCATCGCCACCAGGTCCTTCTGGACACTGAGCTGCTTTTCCTTTTCTCTGCATGAAATCCACCCTGTGCTAGCTACAGCCAAGCTTTAAAAACAGGATTTACTTAATGATTCTGTGTTAATGATATTAACATCACGGTACTAACAGGAGCCTGTTAAAAGCAGATGTGCAGAAATCTCTTTTTTTTTCCATCTGACCTTGAGTGCTGGTGCTGGGCTGGCTCAATATCACCATTCCCCCCCCCGTTTGAACTTGAAAGGTTCTGTAATACTCAGCTCGATGTTTCTCTTTTGATTTTTCAGTTCCCTATTATTTCCCATGGCTGTAATGTGCAGCGATACCTCGTGCCAGGTCATTCCCAGGACTTGGACCCGGATTAGATCGGGTAGCTGGGAAGCGCCAAGCCTCAGAAATGTTTGTACATGATTCAGTTCCTGGAGGACAAAGGCTCATCCTTGGCGGCTGAAGATCGTACACGCGACTCTCCTTGTGCTTCCAGGCACTGGAAGAAGAGAAAGGTGGAGGCAGCCTGTTCCCAGGATAGTCCTGCCTCAGATTTCCCGCTGCATGGCTAATTTTGAGTTTTGTCTCCTTTCCCAGCCAGATTCTCCCTCTGAATCTTTATTAGATGTTAATGAGTGTTCGTTCCCACCCAGCACTGGGATGTTTAATAAGGTTTTTGAGAAAACTTTGCAGTTCTGGCACTGTTGCAACCCTGCCGGTGAGGTCTCCTGTAACCCCTTCACGCCTCCCCTCTCCCCTGAGTGCCACCCTGCAGGTGCCCAAGACCCTGAACTACTGAGTTTCAGCCACGCTCGGCTCAAGCGTCTTGTGGTGAGTCAAGTTTTGGGATAAATAGGGTTTATGGCAGGATCTGCTGCGCTGGTGTGACCTCCAGCTCGCTGCTTCTTAGTGGTGTTCCCAGGGCTCAGTGCTGGGGCTGGTTCTGTTCAATCCTTTGTCCGTGATCCGGATCGAGTGCTCCCTCAGTCCTTTTGCAGACAACACCAAGCTGGGTGGGAGTGTGGATCTGCCAGAGGGCAGGAGGCTCTGCAGAGGGACCTGGACAGCCTGGATCCATGAGCTGAGCCCAGCGGGATGGGGTTCAACAAGGCTCAGTGCCAGGTCCTGCTCTTGGGTCACAATAGCCCCAGGCAGCTCCAGGCTTGGGGAAGAGCTGCTGGAAAGCTGCAGGTGGAAAAGGCCCTGGGGGTGTTGGGTGAGAGCAGCTGAAGAGGAGCCAGCAGTGGCCCGGGTGGGCAAGAAGACCAATGGCATCTTGGCTTGGATCAGCTGTGGGGTGGCCAGCAGGAGCAGGGAAGGGATTGTCCCCCTGGACTTGGTGCTGGTGAGGCCACGCCTCAAATCCTCAGTTTGATTTTTTAGTCCCTCACTCCAAGAAGGACTTTGAAGGGCCTGAGCACATCTGGAGAAGGGAATGGAGCTGGGGAAGGGTCTGGAAAACAGGGATTCTGGGAGTGTCTGAGGGCCCTGGGGCTGTTTAGCCTGGAGGAGACTAAGAACAACCTCATCACTCTCTGCACCTCCTTGAAAAGTTTGAGCAAGGTGGGTGCTGGGCTCTTTTTCCAGGTAACAAGTGATATGATGATAGGAAACAACCTCAAATTGCACCAGAGGAGGTTTAGATTGGCTATTTGGAAAAATTTCTTCACTGACAGAGTGGTGAATCCCTAGCAGAGGCTGCCCAGGAGCCTCCGTCCCTGGAGGGGTACAAAAACCTTGTAGAGGTGGCACTTCGGGACAGGGTTTAGCAGGCACGGTTGGGTTGGGCTGTGACGGTTGGACTGGATGAGCTTAGAGGGCTTTTCCAGCTTTAATGATTCTACGATGCTCCAGTTGTGTGGTCCCTCAGAGCCCGGGGAGTCACTTCTGTTGGTTGGAGAGTGATTTCACCCTGGAGTTTGAAGCTCCAGCCTAAGCTGCTGCGGGCTGGGTCTGCGCCGTCTATTACCCAAGTCAGCAGATGCCATCGCACGCTCGCTCGCTGTTGCTCCCCACTTATTTTTATTTGCATGCCTGGGATTCTTGCTTTCAGCTCAGCAGCAATAAACGAGCCATTTGCATAATGAATGGTTCTGCAGGCTGTGGTGTCTTGAGCCTTGCCCTTCAGAAGGGTCTGCTTGCTGGGAGAAGGTGGCGTAATTCAAAAAAGCTTCAATTCCTCTAGGAAATGGAAGTTTGGATGCAAAAGAGTCGGATTATTTTCCTGCTAATTTCTCCCGTGGTTACGCGGTGCCCTTGCACAGCATCACTTTGGCAGAGAAAATGGAATGTGTTGCTCTGAGTTACGGCTTGGGGCTTGGATGCAGCCGGGTGGGAAGGGATGCTAAAGGGCAAGAAACGGAGGGGGAGAAGTGCTGGAAAAAGCTGCTCTGCTCCAATTCCTGCCGGTTATTTACTGTAGGAGCAAATACAGTTCTCCATGCCTTGCTTTTTGTTGCTGGAAGCGGGGCTTGTCTTTGCTCCTGGGTGGGGAAGGCAGCCTGGTTTCTGGGTGCTGCTCTCTTTCACTCTAATTAAAAAAAAAGCATACAAATGGGTTTAATTCCCTGCACATATTTACTTGAGACCCTCTGAAATAAAAGAAAAAAAAGACATTCAGCACATTCTGTGCTCTCCCTTCTGCTTTCCCCTGGTGCCATCCTGGCACTGGTGCTTTTGGCTTCTTGGAGATGAGTGGAGCGCTGCTGTCACCCTCTTGGAGCGATGCTCTTTCCAAAGACAAAACTATCAATAGGACTCGCAGGCTTGGGTGGAAAAGCTTAGCGGAGCTAAGAGGCACCTTAACGTGAAAGTGTGGCAGCTTGGGAAGAGGATTTTGGCTAAAAGGATGAAAGGGATGCACCTGCGAGATAGCAGGGGAAAGGCAGCATCGTGAGCTGTGTGTCCGCTGCGGCTTGATGGTGCCTGCGCCCTTCAGGGGTTTGCTTGGCAACTTTTTCCATTCAGGAGCAAAATGATGTGTTGATGTGTGGTGCTTGGGAGGTATCAGACCCCTCTGATCCGAAAAGGAGGAGTGCAGCTTGCTCTAATAATCCAGGCAAGGTGTGAGCTCTGCTGTTTCCTCATGGACCCTTCTAGAGTGACCCTGTCTGTGGCCATGGGGCCACCAAGTGCCCAACACCCTCACGTGGTTGATTCACCTTCCCTGGAGGTGTTTAATGGGCGGGTGGACAAGGTGATGAGAGGTGATTGATGGGAATGGTTGGATTCGATGATCTGGTGGGCCTTTTCCAACCTGATGATTCTATGATCTAGTCTCTCCGCTTGTGTGATGGGCAGGGACACCTCCCAGCAGACCAGGCTGCTCAAAGCCCCATCCACCCTGGCCTTGAACACCTGGAATGGTTGGACTCGATGATCCAGTGGGTCTTTTCCAACCCAGCAATTCTGTGTATTCTCTGTGTGTGTAAAATAATGGCAGTTGGGGATCATGGAGTAGAAAATGGGGTGAAGGATCCTCAAAACTAGCCTCACTGCCCCTCAAAAGATCAGGAGCCCTCGATACACGGAGTTTTCTGCCGTGTTTGCACTGCTGAGAAGCCCTGCAGCTCGGTGGGTGATGGGTTTCCTAATCATTTCTAATATAAAAAAAAGGAGGATGAATAATGAGCAGCGATAACTCTCCGGCAAACGTTAGCATCCCACTCGCTGTGATAAGGCATCGCTCCCTTTCAAGTCTATCTGTGTTCCCAGGACTCTTACTGCACAAATTCTGCAAGGCACCAGTTTCTGTTTGTTTTCCTTAAAACCACTTCCAGATTCCTGTTTGCCGAGTTTTGTCGAACTTCATTTGAGGGAGAGGAGATGAGTGCAATCGAGTCCTTAATGGAAAACGAATGCGACTCAAAATCAAAGCTCAAACCCCATCATCTCTGCCCCACACAAGAAAACTCCACTTCGAGGAGTAAAAGTAGGACAAAACGGGTTGGATTTAATTGCTTTGGATGCCCTGTTACAGCCCAAGTGCAAAAAGGCGATAAAAGATGCAGTTTAAAGCTCAGCAGCGGCGGGTTGGAAGCGCTGGTGTGCCAAGAGCTGGATACTTTATCCCCAACACATCTCTGCTGAGTCCAGATACACGTGGAACTATTAAGTTCCTGAGAGCAATAAGGAGCTGGGAGAAGGTCACTTGCTGCTTCCCCAGGTGTGGATTTGCTGCATCACTTGCTCTCTGGTGCTTTGAGGGTCCCCTTTCTCCTTCGAGTTCTCCACTAACTTGTTTGGGGGCTCAGGACAGACCAGCTCAAGGCCTGGGGGGTTGCTTCATCCAACGAACCTGCGGGTACCTCGGTTTTCTTGCTGTCCTGCTCCCTTGAGGTGGAAAAAAGCTGAAGCAGCAGCAAGAGGCAATGGGGCCAGCAGCTCTGCTCCATCTCCTTGCGCAAATCTTGATTTTCCCTGGACTCAGGTGGTTGTGGGAAAGATAAAAGACTGAATTGAGGGAGGACGGAGGAGGGGAAGAAAGACGAATCTCCCGCATTCATTATCCTGTATGCAAAGAACATCAAAAGCACTAATGGAAAAGGCTTTTTATATTTTTCATCAAAGCTGTTGTGCGGATTTGGCAGGCTGATTCCTTATCGGTGAAATATTTATGAATGAAGCAGCTGGGGGCTACAGCTTTAGGAGGACAGCAAGGAGATGCTCCCTCCCTCCTCGGGAAATATGATTTTCCACTTGGTCCTTTTTTTTTTTTACTCCCCGCTCTGCTCTATTTGTGTCGTTTCTATTAGAGGAACTTGTAGGCAAGTCGGGACCGAGTTTGCAAACCACAAGGAGTAAGACGTGTTTGGTTTTGCTTTCCTTCATGGAATAATAGACTGGTTTGGGTTGGAAGGGACCTCAAAGCCCACCCAGTTCCAACCCCCATGAGCAGGGACACCTCCCACTGGATCAGGGGCTCCAAACTTCATCCAACCTGGCCTTGAACCCCTCCAGGGATGGGGCAGCCACCCCTGCTCTGGGCAACCTGTTCCAGGGCCTCCCCACCCTCACGGCAAAACATTTATTCCTCAGATCTAGTCTAAACCTCTCCTCTTTTAGTTTAAAACCATTACAGCAGCAGCAGTTGCAATCTCATTTCTATCTGCCGCTGCTTCTACATTTAACCTGAAAACCTCTTGACTTATTTCTATAGCTCATAATTCATCAAGGAGGATGGTTTTTATTTTTTTTTCCGCTAAGAAAGGCAATTGCACTGACCTAAATGAGGTTTATCTTTTTTGCCTTCTCAAGTAATTAGACCCACCCATACGTAGGGAGCGTGAAACGATTTATGAAATTGTTTTGATCCCGGTTTATTAATTCCTACTCCTAATTTATTGTTATTCTTTCTTTGGCATCGTCACCTGGTGAGTGAGGTAGTTCAGAAAGCTAATGAAGAGCTAATGTTGAATTGGAATTGAAATATCAGGTGCTCAGAAATAACGGGCTCACTGAGGGAAACCTGCAGCATTCTTCATCCGAGGAGATGGGAAGAGCAGCAGCCAGTATTGGCGTAAAACACCGTGTCCAATCTCGTGGGCAGTGAATACTCTTCATTAGTTTTTATGCAAATAAACTCATTTTCCTTCTGGCTTTGTCCTTTTGTAAGAGGAGGTGGAAAGGTTGCGAAGAGGTGGGTGCTGGGCTCTTCTCCCAGGTGATACGATGAGAAGAAACGGCCTCCAGTTGCACCGGAGGAGGTTTAGCGTGGATATTTGGAAAAATTTTCTTCACTGATGGAGTGTTGAAGCCCTGGCAGAGGCTGCCCAGGGCAGTGGTGGGGTCTCCATCCCTGGAGGGCTTCAAAAACCACGTGGAGGTGACACTTTGGGACATGGTTTAGCAGGCACGGTGGGGTCGGGCTGAGAGCTGGACTGGATTTGCTGTTAGGTCATTTCCAACCTCAGTGATCCCATGATCGATGTTTTGCACAGAGATCCAGGAGACGTAGCAGGTCTTGTGTCACTGCAGATGCCAAGTTTGGGATGCTGAGCTGGGGCGGCGAGGGATGAGGAGGAGCTGCTGCAGCTTTGGAGAGAATGTGGGACTTTGGGGGCCTCTCTGATGCCTCAGCGTGCATAAAAAAATTATTAAAGCTATTTAAAATTTAAAGCTGCGTTGCCATCAGGGTGTTGCGCTCTTTAAATATAGATCCTTTGAAATGCGATAGAGCTTCGGTCATTGAAGGATACGAACAGTAATTGTATAAATATTTATGGCATGTAAACTAGTCCAAATCAGTGGTGCAGAACTGGGGGAGTTTTTAAAGTTTCAAAAAGAAAGTTGTCTTGAAATCTGTAATTTTGACCACATCTTTAGGTGGATCAGCCCCTAAAACCAGGAACAGTTACCTGAGTTTGTTGCTATTTTAAGAAGCACTTTAATGCACTTTTGGTTTGCTCTGAGGATGGGGAGGCTGCCCCGTCCCTGGAGGGGTTCAAGGCCGGGTTGGATGGGGCTTGGAGCCCCTGATCCAGTGGGAGGTGTCCCTGCTCGTGGCAGGGGAGTGGAACTGGATGGATCTGAGGTCCCTTCCAACCCATTCCATGATTCTGTGAAAGCCCTGAAAGAACATAAAGATTCAGACCTGGAGTTTATGAAACAGAAGTACAGGCTCCTCGCTGCTGAGGTTTGCTGAGGTCTCCTGGCTGGTCCTCACCAGTGTTTGAAGTGCGAGCACGTGTGGTTACGTGTGCAAGTGGAGAGTCCTGACGAGCCTCCCAAGGTGCCACTTGCCTTCATTTCTGCCTGGCAAGCAGGGAGGAAACTTAATGACATTTTTCCCAAGTGACAGGGGAC
>WAAB01025016.1:0-19078 GCA_013389865.1 Piaya cayana
TTTTTTTTTAATTTTAGTATTTTTTGGTGGTTATTGTTGTTTTTCATTTCAGAGAGCTATTCTGCAAATATCTAGGGCATGAATGAGAAAGAAAAAAGAGAAAATGGTTATCCTTCAGTGGGGAGAGAGGATAAAATAGCTCCATCTATTGTGGGCATTTCTTAGACTGATGTAATGACCGACTGCTGGGTGTATGACAAGAATGGGCCCTACTCTGCTCTCAGATATTTACCAGAATAAATTTGAAGTATCTATACTGAAGTCAATAGTTATTACACTGGATTTTTATCAGTACGAATGATAGCAATTGAAGGTTTTTTCAAGGCATTTAAAAAAAAATATTCCTGCTGGCTAAAGAGATACACTTCTTTGCTAACTGGAAATAATCGTATGCATTTTGATATCAGCATCTGCTAAATAAGTCCAGGGCTGTGTATTAATGAGGGTGCTGCAAGAACTTTGGAGGACAGGCTCAGAATTCGAAGTGATGAGGATGAATCCGAGTGAGTGCCTGGAATGAGCCAGATGAAATTTAGTACAGAGAGACCAGGTTGCCACATTTGAGAGGGATAAATGAATGCATGAATGCATAGACAGGAGAGCCTGGAGAGGCAGCGGGATGGCAGGAAAGGATCAAGGGGTTGAGACGGATCACTAACTTAGCATGAGTCAATAGTGTGATGGTTTAGCAAAAAGGGCAGCTCACCTCCTGGGATGCATTAATGTTGGATGTTGGATGTGAGCCATGGAAAGCTGCAATTCTGTTTTGTCTGAGACGTGTCCTGATCTGAGCACTGCAGCTGAGGGCCCCTGCAGACGAACTGGAGAAGAACAGCAGTGTGTTTGAAATGAGAGATGCTGAAGTGGGCCAGAAATCAATGTTTCCTTTCTGAAAACTTCTGTTTTTCAGGGGGAGAAAATAAAGGGCACTGATTTATCTCCACCACCACTGGCTAAAATCTGTAGGTTGAACCATCTCCCTAAAGGTCTTCTTTTTCCCTTCCCTTAATTGTGTCCATCTCACTGTTCCTGCACTGAGGGTTGCCCAGCAGTTGAGGAACAACACTGCAGTCCACTCTGGCTTTTGTCAAGGCTTCCCCACCACTCTTCCTCCTTGCCCACATCCTCATAATGCTATCTCAGACCTCCCGGGCCTGCTTTTTTTCTTGCAGACTAACCTGCCCTCTTGCAGATACCTGTGTCATGCATGGCATGCTGCATGTGGCATTGCATCATCCCTGTCCAGGTGGTAGCCAGGGTTGGGGTCTTTAAGGAGGAGGGCCCCTCTCAGACAATTCAAGGTCTGGAAGGTCATCTGAGCAAGTCTGCACCCTAGGATCCCTCTTCTTACAGTCTAGCCTCCAGAGTGCTGCTCGGCTGCGTGAGTTTGAGGTGCACTGTGGAGGCTGGTGGGTCTCCAGCAGCCCAGTTACATCCCAGTTGGCATCTTCAGTGCCTGGCCATGGTGCTGTGCCAGCCCTCCTGGACATGCCTTCATCATGTGGGCATCAAAACATCTCTGTGCCCTCCAGCATGACACCAGCTTTTACCTTAACCTTTGGGTTTCACTGTGCTCTCAGCTGAGTGGCAACCCCACAGTCCCCTGCTGTGCAGGTCCCCAGGCTGCAGGTATGTGATCAATCTGCCTCTTCAGCAGTGTTTCGTGTTTAGATAGGTTTTACCAGGATAATTGTCTAGCTAGGCTGGGGACAAGAGGCTGACATGGGAATTTAGAGCAAATAAACCCTGACTAGACACTCACACCTGCCCAGTCCCACCGTCAAACAGGTTCACAGGGCAAAGAGATCACTCCCCAGCACATGATAGCAGCTGATAAAAATCTCTCGCACAAGCCAAAGCACTCAGGTTTTCACTGCTTAACAGGTCTTGTGAGCAGTGTCTGAAGTGCTCATGTTCAGATGAGGCACGTCCTCTTCAGAAGGCTGTACTTCCCTTTCAGCTTGGCCTTTTCATTCCTCCTGGTCTTTTTTATCCTGCCTTTTTTTTCATAGGGGTTTCAAAATGAGGCCAGTGCTGGAGTGTGATATGAAACTTGTTTTTAAGGAAAGGGGACAGGACATCTCATTCAGCATCTGAAAAGCAATACCTCTGGAATGCTTCATCCCATTACCTTGTCTGCCAGGGAGGACCATGAGGGTTAATGTCAGCCTCGTGTTGCTGGAGCAGTGCACAGGCACAACTGCTGCACACACATATACAAAGGCTTGCAAAGGCACTGGACAAGAGCCTTACATACCACCTCCCACATCAACCCATGGATTGAAAATCTGTCACCCCCATTCCCTGCCATATAGACATGACTGACAGAATGAATTACGAGTGACCATCCATTTGCACGCAAACAGACATCTCCAGCCTACAGAGCCTGTTGGACGTTTTGTTTTATTAATTGCACGCACACACGTCACCTCATGCATTTCTTCAAATGAACAGAAGAGTGTAAAAGGAGGTATAGTCTGCTGTATGCTATTACCTAGGAATAATAATCCTCCCCAACTCTGCCTTGCAAATAGCTGCTGCTGTGCACTCACACACACTCATCTCCATCACAGACTCTTGCCCCAGTGCAGCCCATGTAGTCAGTACCATCCTGCACTCCATTTCCCACCCCTGACCCACAGTCACACTCAGGCGTCCAACCTGCAGCCTGTCATTTGCTGTCCAGCATCCCTGCCCACTATGCAGCTGCTGTGAGAAATCACTGCTCAGCCCCTTATTAGTACAGGAAGCAAAACTAATCAAGTGTGGCAGCCACCACGTGTCCCACCTGGGCAAACAGGAGGGCTGAATGAGCCCCAAGTGCTGCAGGCAGCTGTGTCTCCTTGGGGCCAGGGTGTTGCTTTCGTGGTTGAAATGAAAATTGCCGCAGATCTGAACTTCATTTTGTCTCATAGGCTGTTCACATGAGGTTGTCAAAGACCTGGCTATGAGCAAAGTGAAAGGTGGAAATAAGGCCCCATTTACTTACTAACAGAGAGGTGGCAGATCCTACCCTTCTCTGAAAAACAGACTGGGTACATGCAAACAGCTTGGACTGCCCAGGGATAGCAAGATCCAAGGCATAGGTTCTGACCCTAAGGATGCATTAATGGGTCTTACTGTGACAGTCTTGGCATTTTGGGGACAGGATTTTCTCTGAATGACACCCCAAGCAACTTTTTACAGCCTCTCTGCTCTGACACACCAGCTGAAGTTGCAACAGGTCACTGGTGTGGGTCACCAGTGATCCTCTAAGCCCCAGCAGTCCCTGAGGGTAGCTAATGTTTCTGTCTCCTGCACCAGCCTTCCTAATGCACCTTGTCCTTGCCTTGCAGCAGGGGCCCTTGTTCCCTTCCCTCTCAGCTCTGCTAAACCTTTCAGCACCCCTGTCACCCTGCAGCTCCCCATCCCTTATGTTCCTAGGCACGGGAGTCAAAGCAGGTATGCCATAGTATAGACAATATGTGCTACAAGGAACGGAGCTCAGCAGCCAGGTGAAATGTAAATGGGGCTTCCAAATGATCTGATTCTTGCTGTTTCCTTTTGTTCTGCTCGTCTCCCAGCAAAGGGACCTCTGACCTCATCACCGTGCTATTTATCAGCTGCTGTCTTTGATTCCCTGTACAAGGGATACAGTTAGTTCCACACCCAGGTTTGCTGGCAGACAGTTTTCTGGGGCCATGTGTGCTTGTGGTTTGATCTCCTTTGCTTTGTGCTTCTGTGGCTAAACAAACTAAGTGGTGCTGTGAGGAATTCTTTGAAAGAAAGGAAGGGAAGCATCACCAGGGCAGATCAAGTCACCCAGCTCATGAACTGGCTGCCTTCCATGCAGCTTTCAGCCAGTGTGACCACACCATGTCCAGGGGCCTTGAGCAAAGCTGGACACTTGTTATCTTTGGGAGAGATGGATCTAAAAGGAGGTTGTGGAGGGGAGGTTGCTGGCCTCTTCTCCCAAGTGACAGGGGACAGAACAAGAGGGAATGGCCTCAAGCTCCACCAGGGGAGATTTAGGCTGGACTTGATCCTGTGGGTGTCTTCCAACCTGGTGATTCTATGGTTCTGAAGATAAGCAGTATGGAAGGGAGACTGAGCTAAGGATAAGGCATTGAAACTGGGGGTCCTAGCCCAAACTGAGGATGCTTATCTTGCCCCTGGGGCCAACCTGCATGGGGTGTCTATGACCTGCCTGCCATGGTGGAGCCCTGAGCACAACATGAGGGCAATATAATCCCCTTGAGGGTGGAGGGCCCCTTGTAGGGTCTGCTGTGGATCCCATGTCCAACACCCTGATTTTCAGGGCACAGTATCAGTAGCTGCCAGATGGGATTAGGGTGGGAAAACATTTCAAACCAAGTCAGGAGGTAGAAACTACATGGTGCTGAACCCCCTAGCCTGGCACCAGAACTTAATGCCCTCCACCTCTTCTCTCTAGGGGGAAACTGAGTCCCAGGGTCCTCAGTGCTTTTCTTGAGCCTTTCAGCTGGCAGTTCTCTTTTGCTTCAACAGGGTGTTTGATGCTGAAGGCACACACCACAGCCTAGTTAGTCCCTGAGTGCATCCTGGCAAGCTGGTGTGCTGCATGCACTCCAATCATGTGCGTGAAATGCCATTTTCCACAGTTTCATACAAGACAGGTGTTCTCCAGCAGCGGGTGGAGATTTACAACAGCTCATCTCTCTTTCTAGATGTGTGAAGCAGTTGTGGTGTGGTTCGAGCGTTGTTTCTCCTGACGGCAAGCAGAGAAAGCAGAGTTAGGATGCCTGTGCTCCCAGTGGGGATGTGACAGCACTGCTGAGGGAGGGATTCCTGCCCAGGGAATTGGAAAACAATGTCTCAAAAGTCCATCATATCATTCTAGGAGGGAACTTGCTGGGTTTTAACAAGGATGACCTTCAGCCTGTACACATGCAGGTGTAGTTTATCTCAAAAAAATCTCTGGGGACGGCCTGATTCTGGTCCCAGGCACCATCTTCTGCCAGGAAGGACAAAATTCCATGGTAAAACATCTCATTTGCTTGAAGCCATTTATGGATTGAAACAGAGTTGCTGCAGGGCAGCTACCATAGCCATTGAAAACCAGGCAAGGGGGAGGGAGGGAGGGAGGGTATGAAACAGGATAATTGGGCATTTTGGAGCTGGCAGAGAATGCCAGAACTCTGCCAAATGGAAAAGGATATTAAGATGCAAAGGAAGAAAGTAAGACCTAAAAGGTAACTGACTAGAAAATTAAAATTATTCAGCTACAGAAAACAGATCTAATGGCTTCAGCTGATGCAGTCTGTGGCAGATCAGCACGAACAGCACAAGAGGGGTCGTTTCCTTAAAGGTGCTGGGACAGAGAGGAACCCCAAGGCCACTGGGGTTTCCAGAAACCACTTTCCTTCCTAGTAATCTGTCCCCATGCTAGAGCCAGTGGCATCAGCACACAATAGCTATGCTGTGCAGGTTTTTTTCCTTACAGGGAAAAATGCCCCCACTGTGGTTTGTGGGGTTTGTTACTCCAGCCTCATGTTATACCTCACTTCTAGTACTTCTGAAGTATTTCTTTTTGGATGGTTCTTCCATCTGCTGACATTGTTTCAAATTCTAGTCTTGTCCTCCTTGGTATTTACAGTTCCTCCCAGTTTGCTGATACTTATGGATGGAAGATGTACCTTCTGCTTTCCACCATCACCAGGGTCATCATGAAAAGCATTAGCCAAGCAGGAACAGCCCACACTCTTCCCATTCAATGGATCATCATGAAATTAGTGGTAAGGAATGACAAATGTGCTTACTGATATAGAGAGGTGGTGGGAACCTCCAGGGACAACAGGAGGGCAGGGAGATTGAGCACTGGAGCAGCACTGGTCTGGTGCTGAGCCTGAATCATTCTGTGCAGGTAGTTGAAAGGACAAAACCTTGTGCAGAGACGAAATGCAAAGGTGCATGCCTGATACAGATGAGCTGACTCAGCCTCTTGCTGATAAGCCCCATTCTGGAGAGAGCCCAGGAGGGCCCTATGTTGAGGGCACAGTGCAGCTGCAAGGCGAGGGAAACATAATCCGTGTCCATGGAATCGTAAAGAGACAAGAGGCAGTACTAGAGGCTGGGACAGCAAACACTTTGGCCATCCCACCTCATTCCTCCTGTCTCTGCTAAAAGTTGGGGTGTGAGAAGATGGGTTGTATTCACAAGCAGGCATCATCAGAGCCAGCTGCGTAGTGCTCTTGACAGCAGCCACTTTAAGGATGGATATGAGGACAGCCTCTCCTCCTGTTACCATAAACATCACAGAGTGCTATGTAGTGGCTGTAGGGGGGGGGTTCCTTACTTCCCTTTCCTACCCTAGAATTTCTTGCCTAACACCTTGTTCCATCTCTCTTTCATCAAGCCTGGGCTCCCAGCCACTTTTGTCCTGAAGGCACGCTGAGAAAACACTGCATATTATAGGATAAGAACGGTAAACATGGGTTTCTTTCTAGTTTTCTATTTGTTTTTATTTTGTGAGTCCCAGCTAAAACCACAGGGAAAGGGTATTTAAGAATATTGTCTTTCACCTGCCTTTAAGCTCTGTGGTCATTTCAGGGGGATCCCATTACAGTGATGTTCAGGAATGGCTTTACTGGGGAAGCAGTGGAGGCATATCCCTACAGTGTCTTGACATTACCTAGCAAAGCTTCTGCCTTGGGGTTACCATTCAGCAGGAGTGGGTTGCGAGGTGGAGAACAAGGAAGCTGCAAATCCATCCCAAGGCTGTTTCTGGCCAGGACTTAGATCCTCTGGCAAATCCTGCTGGTGTTCATCAGATCCCAGTGGATTCTCTTTCTGAGACAATACTGCCACATAACTCTATTCCTCTTTTATATCATATACCTGATAAAAACGCCTATGATTTGTTCTCAATCCATTGCAGCATCTTTCCCTGGAGGGTTCCCAGGCTCTTTATGCACTCTAATTAATAATGATCTCCCCTAGCATCACAGTAATTTATTTATGCAGCTCAAAGGGGCAGGCATGCTGCTTTCCAGGAAAAATACCTCACATCATTTCAAAGGTGATGGTGGAAGCTGGAAGTCTTGCTTTGAAATCATGGCCCAGAGTCTGAGCCAGCTGGTACTGAGGCTGTAGCCAGCGGCTTTGTGCTGCAGCCAGTGACCTTGTCCTGCAGCTGGGCTGCATGTGTCTGAACCCCTTTGCAACCTGGTGCTCTGTCCCTGCTTTGCACAGGCTCGGATGAGTCATGCCAAGACCTCCCTGGAATGTCATGGGACTAATGACCCCTGGACTAAAGAATGGATTTAAACTAAGGGAGGGTAGATTTACACTGGATGTAACGAAGAAATAATTTACAATGAGGGTGGTGAAATGCTGGAACAGGTTGCTCAAGGAGGTAGTGGAGGCCCTTTCCCTGGAAATGTTCAAGGTCAGGGTGGATGGGTCTCTGAGCCAATGTAAAGATAACCTTGCTCACTGCAAGGACATTTGACTAGATGACCTGTGAGGGTCCCTTCTAACCCAAAGAATTGTGTGGTTCTTATTCTACGACTCCTGCCTGATACCTGCAGGCTGATGAGACAAGGGCTGTGCAACCCAGTCCCAGGGCTGAAGCCAGTGATGCTCAGGCACATCTCTCCTTTTGGATGGATGAATCATGACCTAAAAATCAGATGAGGTTAATTCCACCACTAGCTTGCACGAGGCATTGCCACCCATTCACTTGCCAGACACATAAACAGGTGGCCATGCCTGGGAGAGGTGTTGGACCCATGTGCACCCCAAGGCCTGGCTCTAATGTGGGGGCAAGTCCTGCCAAAAAGCAAGAATTTTGTTACAACCCTGTTCTGCAACTTGGCACTTTGCGTGACTCTGGGAGAGCGGGAAATGTGCTGCATGAGTACTTGGTCAGGTTGCAGAGCAGGCAGTGCCCCAGGGCTTTTAACTCCACCAGGACCCTGGCAGGGATGACACTGCCTGGCTCCAGGTCGGACACGGATGCAAACCAGTAGCTTAACTCTTCTGGGCTGTTTGGAAATAGAAAGGTGGGATGGGGGCAGCAGATAAGCCAAGAGGTACAGGATGCCTAGTAAGATTTATTGTGTTGTGTTTTCAATTTGCACAGCGACACAAGACAAACAGATAAGGTTTCAGTACAGCAAGTTCAATTAATCAGGTCTTTGACAGCTATGAAGCTGGACATTATTAATGCCCTTTGCAGAAATGCTGAAGGGGTAATAATTATACTTTCCCCCAAAATAAGAAATGATGTTGCTCTTGCTGCTCACCCTACAAAAATATTTCCTAATTGCAGTTGCTAATACTGTTAAACAAGTTGTAAAAATACTTCAGCTCACACGTTTCTTGTAAAATGGGAAACAAAACACCTAAGCTTTGAATCCCCAAAATATTCTTCTTGGGGCTCTGAGATTCATAGGGATGGGGACACCCAAAGCCAAGGAGGCAATGTCTGAAGCATTGCCCTGTGCACTTGCAGCCACAACAAGTGGATGTTGCAGTATGGGACAACCTGGATCCATCTCCATCTGGATGTACAGTGGGAAGGCTGTATATTTGGGATGCATGGTAGGAAGCTGTAGGATGGATCTGAAATCTCTGTGAGCCCAGAGGCTTGTGCAGGCCTGTTGTTCACCTGACCACAGCAACTGTATAAACTGGAGATGCTGGCAAATGAGCTCTCAGCAGTCCTCATGAAGTGCTTTAGCTTTTCCTGGGGTAGAAGGGGTCCAGCCATCAGAGGATGACTTATCCTTCCCTATCCCCACCTCTGGGAAAGCAGGATGCAACCAAGACATCTGCAACCTCCTGGAATGGGGTGAAGGGACTTCTCCAAGGAGAGAAATATCCTCACTCCCAACTTGAACACTGCTTTCTGTGGCCATGCTGCAAAAGATATCCAGCCCCAATACTGCCCACACAGCTGCTGAAGCCTGTTGCTTTCCTGCACTTGAGCTGTGCAGACAGCACCCTGATCCATCTGTCTCCAGACAATGTCATCTTCCAAGCAGGAGACATTTAAACAGTGAAATGCCAAAGGAGCAATGTGGTATTTAAAGGCAAAGATGCAATTACTAAAGTTCTCAGGAGAGCAAGCACACAAATGAGAGAGGTTCAGAGACAGGTTGTTTATCCTGCTCCTAAATCTAGAGCAATGCCATGTATTCTCTAGGAAGAGGATTTACAAACATGAGACTGAGCTGAGTGTCTTCAGCAGTGACAGATTTTTTGACAGTTTGCCATTAGAGCATCTAAAATACCTGACATTGCCTGCAGCCACCAGGAAGTTTACAGACTGTGGTTCCTGCAATATTGTACCTGGCTGAAATCTCATTACAGTCATTAGTGGCAGAGGGAGCATCGAGGGCTCTGTTCACATTCACATCCAGCAGGTGGGAGATACAGCTGGAGAAGAAAACAGCCAGGCAAAAAGTATTAGTGATAGGTTAAATTCTTTGCTGGGGGTTGGATTTGGTCCCAAACACTCTGCCTGCTGCTCTGTCCTTCCCCCAGGTCTTGTCCCACCATATTTAGCATCCCCACCATCCCCTTCATCAGTGGGAATAAGAGCTAGTAAGTTGTAGGTGATGTGAGTGTCTGCTCTGGCATGGAGCTGGAGGTGTCTGTATGGTGCTTACAAAGCTTTCTCCCACCATTCCACCTGAACCTTTGTTCTTGTGAATCTGTCAAGTGCTTTGGTGTTGGACAATGCTAAATAATGCTAATTTTATTCCTGCTGCTTCTTGTGCTTAAAAATGCTGTCGCAGAGGAAGAAAAGTCAACATCAACTGGAAGTGCCAGCTTTGAGAGAGAAATGTCAGAGAAACAGTGGGAGGCAGGATTGAAAACCTGAGGGTGTTAGAAGCTGCGAAGTAGACAACAGAAGTATCTTTGAGATACTGGGTGAGGAGAGAAGATGCTGGAGCTCACACCCTCTGCAGCATCCAACCCAAGGCGTCTCCTACTGAAGCACAAGATCACCTTCCTGGTTCTGGTGAAGTTACTTGTGATTGAAAGTTGTGGTTTGGTAACCCATAAAATCTTGCCATAAGGCCCCTAGCAAGGCCACATAATGTGGACAGATGTCCTACAAGCTGTGCCTCTGTTCGGAGATGCTGAAGCACTTTCATGGGTTCTCCTTGTACCTCAAGCTTCTTGCAGACTGAAGAGCATTTGCCCTGGCAGCTCTCTGGCTTCACAGCTCGTTTAAGACACCACCACCTCTACCAAAAATAACGTTCAAGGAGTTGTTGTTGCCTGTTGAGCAATAAGTACTTTAGCTGTCTTACTGGGATGCTGAGACTGTGCTTGGAGTGAGGATGGCTGTATGGGCAAACCATACTGACTTTACCTGGGAGCAAAGGAGGGAGCTCCCCAACCAACCAAGAGGACACAGTGGCAGCTTGTCCTGCAGCAGTGAGATGGAAGAAAACAGCCACCCACAGGGTTGTTTGGGGACAAGCTCTGGTAAAACGAGCCCCTGGCATACAGAATCACAGAATCACCAGGTTGGAAGAGAACCACTGGATCACTGAGTCCAACCATTCCTACCAATCTCTAAACCACGCCCCTCAGTACCTCATCCACCCGCATCTTCAACACCTCCAGGGAAGGTGACTCAACCACCTCCCTGGGCAGATCATTCCAGTGCCCAGTGACCCTTTCTGTGAAGAATTTTTTCCTCATGTCCAGCCTAAACCTCCCCTGGCAGAGCTTGAGGCCATTCCCTCTTGTCCTGTCCTCTATCACTTGGGAGAAGAGGCCAGCTCCCTCCTGACCACAGCCTCCCTTCAGGTAATTTTAGAGAGCAATAAGGTCTCCCCTCAGCCTCCTCTTCTCCAGGCTAAACAACCCCAGCTCTCTCAGCCGCTCCTCATAAGACTGTTCTCTAGCCCCTTCACCAGCTTCGTTCCTCTCCTCTGGACTCACCCCAGAGCCTCAACATCCTTCTTGTGGTGAGGGGCCCAGAACTGAACACAGTACTCAAGGAGCGGTCTCACTGGGGCTGAGTACAGATGGCGAATAACCTCCCTGGACCTGCTGGTCACACCGTTTCTGATACAAGCCAAGATGTCATTGGCCTTCTTGGCCACCTGGGCACACTGCTGGCTCATGTTCGGTCAGTTATCAACCAACATTCCCAGGTCCTTCTTCTCCAGGCAGCTTTCCAGCCTGTCTTCTCCCATTCTGTAGCTGCACAGGGTTGTTGTGCCCCAAGTGCAGGACCTGGCATTTGGCCTTGTTAAACCTCATCCCATTGGTCTTACACGGTGGTGCAACTCCTATTGCATCTAGGATCTCCTCCTGGTGGTTTTCCCTTCAGCTCCCAACAGGAGTGAAACAGGGCAGTGAAGCAGGGCTTTCCTCCCTTTCCCAGGCACCTCTGGACACTGGTAGGGAATTTCCATCTCAACTCTAGGTCAGCCCAGGGCGTTATTTAATTTGACCCTAATTTTTTTTTAAGAGCTGAACTAAATGGAGGGTAAGGTAAAAGCATTTCCCCTCTGCCCTGTCCTTGCTGCTGGAAGGTTAACACCTTGACTGTTTCCTGCCTGTGCAGATGGGGTACGCCTGTAGTTTGTCAACTCAAATTCAAATTAACTCAATTCGGTGGCTTTGTGTGAGGCCACAAGACCAGGTGGGGTGAGCAGCAGCCACAGATGTGGGCAGGCAGGGAGAAAGACAAGGGGCAGAGTGGAGCTGCCAGCTGGCCTTGGGGAACTTACCCTGTAAAAATTGGTGTTTACAGGGAAAGAAAGAGCAATGAATGGAAGGAAAATAAAAAATCAGGTAAGAATGATGGAGAAGAGAGGAAGGAAAATCAAAAATCAGGTAAGAACGATGGAGAAGAGAGGAAGTGGGAGAGGAGAAGGAGAGGGATAAGGAGAGCAAGAAGGAGACTGAGCCCGAGAGGGAGAAAACCTGAACTTCTCAGGCTAGAAGGAGCTCTTACGATGAGCTAATCTGACCACCCATGTGTTCTAAAGCATTGAAATAGAAATGAGCAAACATAGGTAAAAAAGTCCCCTGAATATTTGCTTGTCTGGAAGAATGAATTTGCTTGCTCTGGGCTGTGCCCTCTCCTGTGTTTGCTTTCTGCAAATATCCAGCCATCAGGTTTTACCTGTGCAGACATTGGAGGAGAAGTAGTCACAGTCTTGTTAACACAAATTAGCGCAGAGATGAGTTGGCTCCTTCCAAACGCCAGGCAGGGAGCAGGACCCAGCAAACCATCCTAAGCAGCCATCCTACCAGCTGGGGAACAGCCTCACAATGACATGTTTTTAGAAAAATCACAGATTTTAAGAGCATATTAAATAATTGTGACTTGTCGTCCATATATGAGAAGTTTGCAGTCCACTTCCAGATGTGCTCCAGGTAGAAAAATAGGAGGATAGGTTTTCTTTGTGTGAAGTTTTGACTTTGCTTCTCCACATAGGAGCGTGAAAGTGGCTGTAATGGTGTGTTCTTGTTTACAGATGTGTTTGGAGGGGGACACATAGTGCTCTGTGTGTTTGCAGGGCTTGTACATATGACTGTGACCTAGTGTATGGTTTTATAAGATCATTAGGATCCTTTGTAGCTCTTGGCTGCTCTAGAGGGAAACCTCTACCCAGCTGTGGCCAGATGTGAGGGCCAGGTAGTGTCTGCCTCTGCTCAGCTCTTCTGTTCTGCTCTTGCTGATTCTTTTTGCAGGCCCTAACTCTCTTAGATGTCTGTCCAGTGTTCCCACCAGTCTTCTCTTTCTATGCCAGCCAGTGACTTGGTGCAGATGTCATACTGCAGTAGGAGGCAAAATGGTAACCACACTGTTCTGCTGGGATAAGAACGTGGGACATGCTCCTGGTGACCCTAAAGAGTTGTGGGGATTTCTGTCCCAGCAGTACTTCTCCAAGTTCTCCATAGATGGGAGTGACAGGTCCAGTTTGGTGGGATAGAGGAGGCCCGCTTCAAACAGGGTATTTCTGTCCAGAGGAGGAGACATGATGCTTTGCTGTCCCTTTTTCACTCACTGGTTCTGAGGCCTGTGAAAAAACCAAAAATATCTGCTGTGGTGGGGGATGCTGTGAGTGTGTGGGGCAGGTGCTACCTTGGAGCAGCCCTGTGCTGTGATGGAAAGAGGACGCTAATCTCCTTAGAGCAAAGGGAGCCCTCAGGGAATGGAGACCATCACCTCTGATAATGGGTCAACCGCAATGGCATATCCAGTGGTTCCTCAAAGTACCTCTGAAGTATGGATTGTTGTGTGCCCACTTACCCTGGTGGTGCAAAAAGCTAGGACCCCTGCTTTTCCCAGTCAATGTCAGCAGTAGTGTTGTGGGGTCAGGATGACCTATACCCACCTCCTGTGCTCCCCATCAAAGCCATGGGTTGATTTATTTCTTCAGCTCACCACCCCTTCACATTTTCTGTAATTCTATGTAAATTGTGACACTGATTAATAACAACACTTTCCAGCTCCAAAGCACATTGCAAGTATTTCCTAATTAATCCTCACAACACCATCATCAGGGAAGGCGATGTGCCACCACCCTGACTTCACAGGCTTGCAGCATTCTGGCGGACAGAGGTGGAAGCGTTCATATGCACATCATTAGCCCCATGCTGCTGCTGCTTAATGAGTTTCCTTGCAGCAGAAGTGAACATCACACAGTGCAGTTCAGAGCAGATGGAGTTTGCTTGTACGCCACTCAAAAGACTGAGAGTAGTGCAGGTTCTCAAACTTGCTGTCTCTTCCTGGGGCTTTTGGCCAGTGGCAGAAGGACGGTGCCTGTGGGTGCTTTCCCACCTCTGGCACGGGAGTCCTTCAGCTCCCATGTGGCTGCAGCTCAGCAGCTGCAACGGTGCTTCTTGAAGAACCAGCTCTGCCTCTAACCCAGGAGCAGTCTGCAGGCAAGAAACAGAAACCATATAAGCATGAAGAGCAGTCAGGAAAGGTTTAACAGCCTTCTCATGGAGACGTGCTCTGAATTGCCACCTCCTGGTAGATGCTGCTGTATCTTCTGGAACAGGGAGCCTCAGAAGGGGTTAAAATTGAGAGTTTTGAAGCTGCAAGCTGGGAGCATGAACCAGATCATTTTTACCCAAAGCAATTTCCCCGGTAGATCATTTTCCCACCTCCTCTCTGCTATTACGGCAGGTAATAGTGCCTGAATGACAAGTTCACGGCTCCGTTCTCGGTCCTACTTTTCCTCCTCCTCTGTCTTGCAGACAAGTAATGAAACTGGTTGCTGGAGATGTCAAGTCCCAAGGTACAGCTCTCATCCTGCTCACAGAGTGCAGCAGCGGAAGGCAGTGAGGGCAGTGCTATGGGTCACAGGCTTGGGTGCTGGTGTGCCAGATGGCTTGTGGTATCTCCTGCACCAAAACCATAAGATTTACACCTGCCTCCTGCAGCCTCAGCTCCAGGCAAGGGCTATTTAGTTCCATTTTTTTTCTAGAAAAGAAGGGGTGGATGGTAGCCATTCTCACCTATGCAGGGTAGCTGAGAGGGATGAAAGATCCAGCTGCTCTTCTGCCACCTCTCCTGCTGTGGCACGTCTCTCTCTGCACTGAGCCCCTTGCTGCGAACCTTTTCCCAGGCAGCTCTGGTGCTGCATTTCACTCCAGTGCTTTCCAAATTGGTGTGGCAGCCTCCCCCCTGCACTCCCAGGCCCTTACCCCTCAGGCTCATTAAAAAGACTCACAAGGTGTCCTCTTGACTCTTGTAACACAGGAGCACATATCTTCAAAAAGCCAGGCCCTGGCAATATCCCCTAGGTCTGCCACTGGTTTTCCTTCCCCTGCTCTCACAGCCCTTCCCAAAAGGGCTGTAAATTTGGCAGGAGCTGCATTATTTCCAGACCAACTATATCTCATGTTTCCCCTGCCACTAGCTTAAGTGTCATCCCTTCCCACTGGCCTGATACCCTCCCCTTGTTGCTGCTGACTGCCCACTATACCAGTCTTTTCAGGTAGAACTGGGACCCTCAGCTGGCATGGACATGCCTGGCAATGGATTTGCAGGCCCTGCTGCATGTCCCTCTGTGCATACACACACACACACATGCACATGTGAATGCAGAGACAGGTCTGTGCACACAACCCCTGCCCTTCCTCCTTGTACACAATCCAGGTGTCTGGAGGCTCTTTCCAGTGCATCCTAGGATTTCAGATGTTCTGGTGGCAGAACTGAAATTCATCTGCCTTTCTGGTCCCTCCTGGCGATGGAAAACTGCTCACAAGCACAATCAACATGAGATGCAGACCTGTCAAGTGAGCAGGGATTTTGGCTTCATGCAGCAATCTAGATCCTCTGAGACCTCTGTGCTGTGGTGCCTCATTTTTCTCCCTGCCATTGAGGAGGCTTGGGTACTTTTCCGTGTGCAGAGTCTGTATGGGATAGATATATCATGGCTTGTATCATTCCCTCTCTCATCCAAACAGTGACCAGACAAGTCACTGCAGATCACTGTCTGGGCTATGACCCAAACCACAGAGTAACACACACCCCTAACTCTGCTAAGGGTCCTGCAACATCCTTCTCTGTGTCACCCAGAGCCACAGACCAGGTGTTTTGGGGTGCAAAGCCACTTGGATCCACGTCTGAATATTCTGTCCTTACCATCACTGATGGGAGTCAGTTTTGTGGGACCTTTTTAATCTCACCCCCTGTTTGGCAGAAAGCAGAAGAGCTGCTTCCTCCTTGCACTCACCGGGTCCTTGGTGTCTGAGTAACTATATCTTTGTTTGGAGGATCTCAAAGGCTCATTATTCATTAACCCCACTAGAGACTTTCCTGGCAATTAATTTTTAATAGGCTGAGAATTTTTCCTCCTAACCCCACTTTCTTCAGAACAAGTTTCCAAAGCTGCTGCTCACCCTCTTGATGTTTCTAATCATTATCTCCTGCATTCATTTAGCTGTCTTAGAAACCAAAGCTGGGGAAGAAATTGGAAATTGTTATTATTTCATTTGGGTTAAACTGTATCTCTTCAAGTTTTGCTCCCCCTGGGCACCATCATCAGCATATCTGATCAGCAAACATCTGCCTAAAACACCTGTTCATGCCTCCTGGGAAACTCAGGGAAGAAAAAAAGCAAGACAAAGTCACTGACGTCAGCCTCCTGCCTTTTGCTCTTTCCCCCCTGAGTTTTATTTCTAAGGGACATTTGCATAGAAAGAGAATCTTTGTTTCTGAAGGTTTTGCCAGCTTTTGCTGCCGATTACCTCCATCTGGAAGCTTCATCCTTTTCCCTGTGGTCTTTGTGGAAATCAGAACTTCATGCCAGTGTGGTCCCTGGTCCCTCCAGCCCTGTCCCACCACTCAAAGGTCTACCAGTTTCATGTCTGTACCATATAACCTTCAAAATCTCACAGCAAAGGAAATAACTAGAGAGGGGCAGATTTAGGCTAGATAGCAGGAACAATTTATTCACCAGGAGAGTGGTGAGACACTGGAACAGGTTACCAAGGGAGGTTGTGGCTTCCCCATCTCTGGAGGTGTTCAAGGCCAGGTTTCATGGGGCTTTGGGTAACCTGATCTAGTGGGATGTCCCTGCTCATGGCAGGGGGGTTGGAACTAGATGATCTTTAAGGTTCCTTCCAGCCCAAATGATTCTATGATTCTATATTCTATTATTCTAATTTAGGATGCTTGTGGTAGAAGCAGGTGCTGGCATTGCAGTCTCAACATGCCACCTTGCCCATCTGGTGCCTCAGTTTCCCTGGCAAGAGCTGAAGGCAGGTGTATATGAGCTTCAGAGAGCATTTGTGAAAATTAATTACCACCCATAAATGTGAAGAGTGACACTGATACATAAACAACACGAGTAATTTTTACAATGTTTCAGGGGAATGAGGTGCTAAATTAGTAATACAGCAAACTCGGCCATAACAATACATCAAGTATTGCCGTTGCGGAGGTAAAGGCAGCTATAGTGCATTAAAACCACCTCCTGCACATCCTGGAACATCCCTGGACACCCAGCCACTTTCTCCCACTGCCTCTGCTGCCTACATGCCCCCACTCCCCCCTCCCAGGACCTGCTGTCTTTATTGGCTAAAAGGAGATTTTTACAACTCAGCTGGTCAAAACATGTCTGTGTTTCCTTGTGGGCATTTCCCCTTTTCCCAAATAATGTATGAATTTATTCTATTTTTTTTTCTCAAGATGAAAAAGAAGGAGACAGGGACAGACTTTCAAAGAACACTCTTTGGTAAAAATATCCATTTGTTTCATTAAAAAAAAAGGAATTTTTATGTTTAGCTCTCTTCCAATGGAAGTTTGTAAACAAACCAAAGCTTTCCCAGGGAAATAGTATGTTTTTCTCATTTGTCAAAAAGGCATATTTTATCCCCTTCACTCCTACAAATAATATTGAGATGAAAAACATCTTGTGGAGTTGTAAGAACTCTCAGTACTATGTGGAGGGAGGGCAGCAAAAAGGGCATCTGCCCCTGAAGATATGAATGCTGCAGTAAGGGAGATAACTGCAAGAATAAATCCTAAGGGATGGGGTTAGTTTTGTTGTTTGGGGTTTTTTTGTTTTGATTTTTCTTTTAAATCTATGGCTTGCAATGCCACATCCTTTGAATCAGCATGACCATGGGCAGATGATGCTGAGCTGGTGGCTGTATGTCAGGGTGTGTTGTGTCAGACAATATACACAGAGTAAAACCTACCTACCCCTCTGTGCTGCTGCATCTCCTTAGGTTGAGTTGTCTAAACCCATCCCAATACCTCCAAAACTTCTGCTTTGGAAATCGGGAAGGATGCTCTGGCTCCTGGCATTTGCAGCATTACCTGTGAAGGAAGACCAACTCTGGCCTTGACACATGAGAAAGCCTCCAGAATGGGAGGTTCAGAAGAGAAAGCAATTCCTTTAGAGAATTTTGTAATTGATCTGAGTAACGAGAAGCAATTAATGTGGAACCCCATGGTATTGCTTCAAAGCAAGGCTGAATTTTCAAGTTCATAACAGATAAAACCAGAAAAAAGGGTCCAGTGGAAACTGCTTTTTGAATGAATGAATCTCCTCCCGTGGCATTTGCAAATGCAGCTGGTTTTCAGAGTTCCCCTCCTCCCCTTCTTTTTATTGAAAATGCCAAACTGTTGAAAGCAAAACAGCTTGTGAAAATGCGTGGATTGTGAAGAAACTTCAGTCTCACAGAAAGAACAAGGGAGGAAGTGGTCAAAACATCAAAATGCTTGTACATGATACACTGTAATGTATATAAAATAATTTAATAGTAATGGGTAATTAAAATCAGGACAAAATGTTTTGATTTTATCCAACTGTGCTGAGTTGAGTGATTCAAAATGATTAAATTCCAGTTCACAGGAAAAAACTCTGTTTGTTTTGTTCTGTTTTGGAACAAAGGCTGTTTTGAAACACTGGACTCTCGTGAGGAGCAAGTTCCCAATTTCCTCTCAGCAATAGCTGCTGGGTGAGGTGGGCTGGTCTGATGGAGGAGGGGAACAGGAGCCCCCACCAGGGAGCTGGGCAGGACTTGGAGTGAATTCCTACAGGAAAACTGGGCGTGGGACTGGCCTTCCCCACAGCAGAAGCCCATCCCGGGTAAGGGTGAGGATCCAAGGTGTGTGGGACTCGGGACGACTTTACTGGTGTGCACTGAAAATGTAACCTCCTAGGACCCATGTAAGTCAGCCGGGTTGGTGATATCTTTTTTGCACTGGACTGGAGGCTGGCTGATGTTGTGCCCATCTATAAGAAGGGTCACAGGGAGGACCTGGGAAACTACAGGCCTGTCAGTCTGACCTCAACACCAGGGAAAGTCATGGAGCAGGTGATCTTGAGTGCTATCATGAAGCACATGCAAGAAAACCAGGTGATCAGGCCCAGCCAACATGGGTTTACAAAAGACAGGTCCTGCCAAACTAACCTGATCACCTTCTATGACACAGTGACTCGGCTGCTGGATGAGGGAAAGGCTGTGGATGTGGTCTTCCTGGACTTCAGCAAAGCCTTTGACACAGTTTCTCACAGCATTCTGCTCAGGAAACTGTCAACCTCTGGCCTGGACAGGCGCACACTCTCCTGGGTGGAGAACTGGTTGGCTGGCCGGGCCCAGAGAGTGGTGG
>WAAB01025016.1:19529-30390 GCA_013389865.1 Piaya cayana
GGAAAGGGTCATTAGGCACTGGAATATGCTGCCCAGTGAGGTGGTTGATTTGCCTTCCCTGGAGGTGTTTAAGTTACGAGTAGACGAGGTCCTGAGGGACATGGTTTAGTGTTTTGTGGGAGTGGTTGGACTCAATGATCCGATGGGTCTCTTCCAACCTGGTGATTCTGTGATTCTGTGTGATTCTGTGATCTTGATGAACAGTGGTTCCCAGTGGGAAATAATATGGTTGAAAGCACATATGCAGTTGGTGGTGAGCAACAGATGCCAGGGACAAACCCATTTTCTTCCTCTGCTCATCTGACCATCTCCTCTGCTCCTGGGATGCTCCTGTGTGAACCATGCACAGCCTGTCATTATTCTGGAGGTCATAGCTCCAGCTAATAACTGACCCCTCTACCTCATCCTTTTTTTCAGGGTTTATTGTGTGAAAGCAAAGAAAATTTGCAGTGCTGGTGACACAAGCAAAGTTGTGCAATTAAAACTATGTTCAAATCCAGCTTCTTTTCTGGTGTGGTGCTGGCAAGTCAAAAGTAAATTGGAGATAGTGAGAGATTGTGTTTCTCTGAGTACAGCCAAGGGAAGATAGACCTTCATTTTATGATTAATTACTCATTAATTCATTTTACATTAAAAGAAGCACTACTTTCTGTTTCCTCATTGTGGGATTTTTTTTCTGTTTGTTGTTTGAGAACATCAATGAATACATTTTAGGCAAATGGGTTTCAAAGTGTCATTATGAAATGGAAATTTGAACCTTGCAAATGTGACTTTCATTGTGGTTGATTTTTTTTTTTTTGCTTTCCCCTTAACCATGATTAAACTATTTGCCATCATTGGCACAAATTCATGAATAGTTTCAGTTGCCTGAAAACTGCATTTTTTGGGCATTGAAAACTTCATCTAGGAATCTGACTTCACACGGTCCTGTAAATAACAACACATGCCCTTGGGCTGGCTGCTTCAAGGGCATGCTGCAACAGGTAGATCAAGAAGAGGGATGTAGGCATGGAAACCTTGATGCTCAAGATCTGCTTCGCAGACAGGGTGCAGGGAGCTGCATCCATGCCTTCGTATCGTGCTGCCTGGGGATATTTTTTTATTGCACACTGGATGAGATGCAGAGGCCTGTTACTTGGAAAAGGACTTCTCCCACCTGTTTTAAGAGCAGTTTTGAGATTCTTACATCCCAAAAGAAGGTAGGTAGCCTTCTCTTCATGAGACAGCTGGAAACATTTGAAAACTCTCAAAATCATAACCTAATTTGCAGTAGCTAAATAATCATGCCAGGGGTGAAAGTTCCCTCTTGCAGGAGAAACAGGGGGTTTGGCTGCTATTCCCTTTGCCAACTGTCTTATGACAAAATGCCTTCTTAAATACTTCCTCCATCAGCATTTTCACTTACAGGGCCAATTTGGATCACATTTCCTTTGATGGTAAGTGGATGGAGTTTGCACAGTCAAAGTCAGAAAACTTAGCTGCCTGCACCTGAGCTGGGGATTATGCACTTCTCTTGTTGCTGGTGAGACAAAATTGTTTTTTCCCAGGACACCATTTCTTTCTTGCTCCATCGCCAAAATACGTGGTCCATGCATGGTTCAGTGGGAGCCAGAACCTCTACAGGGTTTGCTGTGTAGCATGGCAGGACTGCCCTAGAGAAAGTGGAGACTTGAAGCAAGCCAATGACAGCCCTACGATGAAGACAGAGCTGCTCCCAGCTTTATCTTCTCTTTATCAGCCTCCCCATGAACCACTTGCACCTTGTGCTTCCCCCTAAATGGCTGTCAGTGCCCACCCCTGGTGCCCCTTTATTTTTTAGCCTGTTACTTTTTATTGCTCTTCACATCCCCTGCCATTTATTTAGGTCTGAATGTGATAAAGTCCACATTTGGGCTTTTTTTAAAGCCACATATTTGTGGAAAGTAACACTTAGCCAGACTCATATTCCATCCTTAACACAAATCTAATCCAGATACAAGCCAAACAGCAGGATGACAAATGCTCTTCATACTCACTGTGTTTCTAGCATGATAGCTTTAATTGAACTGAGAAAATATCATGGTTTTAGTTACTTTAGGATTCACTATACCTGCTGCCTGGCCCAGCCTGCTCTCCCACATCTGCATTTCCTCTTTCAGGGGTATTTCTGACCCTTAATATCCCAATCTTTCCACCTGACAGCTCCAGCTTGGCCTTTCTTAACCCAGGTTGTTAAAGAAGATGAACTATCTGTATTTGCGAGAGTGTGCAAAGATGATAAGTGATTGAGTGACCGCATTTTCAAAGAGGATTTAGTCTATTAATTGAATTTCATCTATTAATTAATTTTTATTTGGTCTATTAATTTTTCAGGCTTCATTCTGATAATCTCTTTGTTATCCCCTCTGTTCTCTCTAAAGGTTTTCTTTTACATCTGTCTACCAAGCTCCAATGATGCTCCTGGGCTAAGCAGTGCGAATGCAATTTATGATTCCAAATACTTCTTTGTGGAGCTGGCAAACCAGTGCTAATCCATGGATGATTAACAAAGCAGCTCTGCTTCAGCAAGGGAGTTAGAAGGACATTGATGGAGAGGAGGCTTCTGGGTCTTGCTGTAGTGTCTGAACAATTCTCAAGTTTTCCTGGTCCAACACAAACAACTGAGAGAGCACAGGATTCAGCAGATGGGTTAGCCCAGGAACCCTACTAGACAGAGATGACACTGAGTCTCCTGTCCTCCAGAAGAGAAGTTACAGAGGTATTGCAATCACAGAGTCATAGAATCATAGAATAGTTTGGGTTGAAAGGGACTTTAAATTAATCATCTAATTCCAACCTCCATGCTATGGGCAGGGACATGTCCCACTAGATCAGGCTGCCCAAGGCCCCATTCAACCTGGCCCTGAACACCTACAGGGATGGGGCAGCCACAGCTTCCCTGGGCAACCTGTTCCAGTGCCTCACCACTCTCATAGTGAAGGAATTCTTCTTTATGTCTAGACTAAATCTGACCCTCTCCAGTTTATACTCATTGCCCCTAGTCCTGTCACTACAAACCTTTGTATACAGCCCCTCCCCAGCTCTCTTGTAGGCCCNCATTGCTGATTCATGTTGAGCTTCCCATCAGCCAACACCCCCAAGTCCTCCACAGGGCTGCTCTCAATCATATCTAAACACATCATCCCCCATCTTCATGAGGTTGCACAGCCCCACTTCTCCAGGTCCCTCTGGATGACATCCTGTCCTTATGGTGAGGCAACTGCGCTGCTCAGCTTGGTGTCATACGCAAACTTGTTGAAGGTACACTCAATCTCTCTGTCTATATCATTGATGAAGTTATTAAACAGCACCAGTCTCAGTAGGGACCCCTGAGAGACACCACTTGTCACGAGTCTCCATTTGGACTTTGAGTCATTGGTCACTACTCTCTGAATATGACCATCCAACCAGTCTCTTATCCACCAAACAGTCCACCCATGAAATCCATATCTCTCCAATTTAGAGAGAAGGATGTTATGAGGGACCATGTCAAAGGCTTTACAGAAGTCCAGATAGTTCACATCTGTTGTTTTTTCCTGTGTCCACTGCTATGGTTACCCCATCACAGAAAGCTACTAAGTTGGTCATACAGGATTTGTCCCGGTGAAGTCATGCTGGCTGACATTAATCGCCTCCCCGTCATCTATGTGCTTTAGCACAGAACTTCTAGGAGGATGTGTTCCACGATCTTCCCAGGCACTGAGGTAAGGCTGACAGGTCAGTAGTTCCCAGGGACATCTTTTCTACACTTTTGAAAAATGGGGTCAATGTTGCCCTTCTTCCAGTCACCATAGACTTCTCATTGCCATGACTTTTCAAATATCATGGAAAGTAGCTTGGCAATGACAAGATACTTCCCTGGCTTCCCATCCCGTTCCCCCACAACAAGCCTTTCTGTCTCCAAGAAGCCCAGCCACGTAAATAGGTCTTTTTTTTTACTGGAAGGCTATTTGGGAGCTACCTCCAGCTCCTTTTCCTGCTGGCCACTTGGTGGTCTTCTATTGAGCTTGGGTTGAGCTCTGCTCCAAAGTCAGATACAGTCCCTGTGAAAATCTCTTGTTCACTAACCTTTTCAGTATTGCACAAAGAGCTGTTCCTTCATCTCAGGGGGATACTGCAGGACATCAAAAGGCTCATGAAGGATGATCAAAGGTGTGAAAAAATTGCCTCCTGAAAAAATGTGGGAGTACCTTAGCTTGCTTCTGGTCCAGAAAAGAGGTAACTGAAAATTCGATCATAGAAGGCATGGGAAGGTGGCAGGAAGCCATGTGAGAAGCAGTGGATACAACAAATTGCTAGCATGTACTAAAAAGAAAACAAGGAAGGTGGTTTCCAACACAAGATGTGATAGACCTGTGGAACTGGTTGCTGCATGACAGTGTGGGTCGTAAATGTTTGTATGATCTAGGGAAATACTAGAGAAATTCACAAAAGAAAAAGTTCTTCAGAGTCTGTAACGAATAGAAAAAAACTGTGCCTCAGTATGGCATCTAGCAAAGAGGGATAGAGAAGGTGCTGGCAGGATTTATTATGACATAGTTGCTTTAATCTTACAGGCTTTTTGAGACACTGAGAAAATGAGTGCTTGGAACTACCCAGGATTCCCCTCTCACTTCCCTCCTTTCCCCTGGATTATTTTAAGGCTGCACCACTGTACTGAGAAGCAGCAGGCTGGAGCAGTGCAAGTGTGGATTTATCAGAGGGCTGAGGCTCAGCTGATGTTCACCAAGCACTGATTCCTTCTGTATGATCTGCTGGGCACAAGAGCCAGGCTTAATGGGTCTGAATTAGGATATCTGATGGTTCTGGGCTCCAGCACTGTGGTCCCTCCCATACCTGATCCCTTCAGGCTACATGGACAGGATATAGACTTCTGCTAATGCACTGGACCATGCAGGACCTTCCCTTTTGGAGAGTCTCTTAAGAGGAGCCTGAAGGTTCCCAGCACAGGTAGAAAGTGTAGCCTACTGTGGGCACATGAACTGGTGTGGATTCAGCACTGTAAAAGGACCTGTTCCCACCCAAGTCTATTTGATTTGAATCCATCATTGAGCTGCAGACCAGCACTCAGCTGTGTTTGCAAGCTGCATTTTGGGTAGGTGAGAGAGAAGGAAAGGCAGTATCACCTTCTTGTTTCCTGCATGACCTTTCCAGCCTGAGGCTTTGCCAGCTTCTGTTCAATGGACCACAGCCTCTCCTGAACTCACCTCCTCCCATACTTTCTTCTTGGAAACATTTTCCTTTCATGCCTGTGCTTTCTAGGCAGCACTTTGTAACCCTTCCTGCCTTCCTATCCCACATCTTCCTTTGTTACCGGTCTCTTGAATGATCCAATTTAGCCACCATCAATCCCTTGAACACCAATGTGCTCTGTGATTTACAAACCACACTGCCTCCAGTGAATTCCTTGCCTGATGTTTTCTGAGACCTTTTGGGTAGCAAAGGAGCTATATATCACAGACCAGTGCTTTTTCTTCTCCCTTTTTCAAGTTTCAGAGGACTGAGGGATTTTTGAGAGTTCCACAAAGCAGCTGCATGTGTTTTTAGCAGAAAAGATGAACTGTACTTAGAGTCCTGTATATGAGGTCTCTGTGTAATCACAAAAGAAGTTAAATCCCAGCTCCAGGGGCCTTTTTCATTTTTCTTGGGACTGTAAGCAATGAGCTAGTACAGGAGGACAGCAGGATTTAATGCCCTGAGCTGGAGAAAAACAGTCTGTCCTCTGTGTGCCCACAAACCTAACTACAGAGCAAGCAGACATTGTCCCGGGAGTCTCTAAGAGAAAGAGCTGAGCGCTTTCTCAGCTCATGAGTATCCAGTTGCAGTTATGCAGCCCTTTCTCTTCCTCCTTGTGGCATTTGTGACCTGAGGGAAGGAGACACTTGGTATGTGCATGCAGACACTCATCCTGCAGCAGCTCCTTGGCTGAGATCTGGTACACTCAATTCTCCAGGAGGTGCACAAGCAGCTCAGGTGTTGCTGTTCCTGTAGGCTATGTCTGAGGTGGGAGCTGTGCTGCACAGCAGCAAAATGGCCTGTCTGCTCTCTAGGATTTTCATCTTCCCATCACTTTGGCCATGGCACCTTCAGGTTTCTGGCAGCAGGGAGATCTAGGAGCCAGAGAGGCTGCAGCCTGGAAGGAATCTCAGCATCAGGCCTTCAGCTACCTATTTCCCTTGAACAGGTGTCTTGCTGACTTCTCCCTGAGTTTGGAGGAGGACAGGGGCAGCATTTTCCTGTTTTCCAAGGGCCTGGATGAATAAATTTGAGGGCATAACTGTCCACCATGCAGGAAGTCTGTGTGTTGGGCTGTAGAGGGAAGACTACTGTCTTTTATCTGGATGGTTTCCAGACTTCTGCTCACACTAGAAGGGAAAGACAGAGGTTTCACCTTGCACCACAGCTCTGCTCTCTCTACCTGGAGCTGGCTGTGGGAGAAATGCATGTGCGCAGTTGACAGCCAGGCTGGCTGGTGCAAGGGGGCTGTAGGACCAGGGAGACCACCATCAGTAGCTGAAACCTTACTGTATGCTCCAAGCCAGCAGAAGGAAAATCACACAGACAGCTCACATTTTTATCAGCCCAGCTTTGCACAGCAGGAAGGCTGCTGCACCTTATTAGAGGGGTGAGGTAAAGGTTTAGCAGCTGGGATTCCCAATGAGGTGATGGAAGATGCTGTGTCTCCCTCCTGCTCTCCCACAGCTGAACTGAGATGGCTTAGTTACTGGCTGTATCCTTCCTGCAGGGATGCCCTCAAAGGTGCCATCCTCTCCCCAGGCTCCCCTAATGCTCTGCCTAAGCTGTCTGACACACTGTGCAGCTCTAAGCTGTCCACATGTGTGGCACAGACCCTGCAAAAGAGAAAAGAAGTGAAAGGATGAGCTCATCATACTCTTTACTACAGAACTTCTAATCTAGGTGCAAGTTCAGGTGATACCAAGCATCATACATGTGTGTTTCTTTGTGGCCAGAAAAGTGCAGGAGCCAGGGGCTGGAGGCATGGTGGGGCTGATGCTGCAGGAGTGAGAGGGAGCATGTCACACCAAAGAGAGCTGGTGACAATTAGTTCCAACCACAGTAAACTGTAATCACTGAATTGTTCAAAAATAATTATGCCTTGATAACAACATTACACTTTCTACTTCCTTTATTGCTGTTCTTGTTAAATATAATTACCATGCAAATTGCACAGTGTAAGTAAGCCCAGGTGATTAACAGGGCCATGGGGGCCTTGTGAGCAGACTGAGGTGGCTGCAAGTACATATCTCTCTGCTTGCTTTTTTGTCTGTCCAAACTTACACTTGGGACATCACAGAATCATGGAATCATTTAGGTTAGAAAAGACAATAAAGATCATTGAGTCCAACTAGCATGGAAGCGTTAACCGCTAAACCATGTCCCTAAGAACCACATCTACACATCCTTTAAATGCCTCCAGGGCCAGTGGCTCCACCACATTGCTAGGCAGCTGTTCCAATGCCTGATAATCCATACAGTGAAGAATTTTTAACTAGTATCCTGCCTAAGTCTCCCCTGGCACAGCTTGAGACCATTTCTTCTTATCCTGTCACTTATTACTTGGGAGGAGACCAGCACCCATCCACTACAACCTGCTAATTCTGACCATCATGTCTCTAGTGGATTGGTACATGGCAGAAACCTGATGCAGGTCATCTTGATTCCACTGCAAAGCTGAGATTGTAAACCAGACCTCCTACCCATTAGTCATCCCAGGACTGCAGCTGGGACAAGGACAGTGTGGGAGGCAATCTGCTCTTTCCGTTCTCCTCTGAGCCACCAATTTTCTCTCTGTCTGCCTTTATCAAACTGAAAAGAGCTGGTCAAGAACCTGATGCACTTCTTGGTGTGGCCATGAGACCTATGTAATTATAGGGCTCTCGGGTTCTCAGATGAAATTCCCTTTCTATATATATATACGCATATGTGCACCAAGTTTATTATTATTACCATGCCAGACAATCTTTCTTCATTAGAGCTTGGAATTTGCTTTTGATGCTTTCAGTCAGATCTTTAACAATATTTAAACACAGTGGGTTTGGGAGAGTTTTTGTTATTTTTAATGCAGACCAGATTTTGCAGGGATAAGAATGAAATTGCTCTTCATCCAGACCAACTAGCTTCCTGTCTGGCTGCATGAACCAGGAGGGTCCTTATTGCAGAATCCAGCCTATAGACCCTTTGAAATCACTACCAGGTTGCCAAGGAAGGGAAATGGAGGATGAAACCCCGCTTTCCACCTGTGCCATGGCTTGAGGGTCTGCATGGACCATGGTGGCATGCTGGAGACTCTTCCAAGTTGGGGCAAACATCAAGCAGGCGCCTGCAGCTCCCTCATCTTCCCTGTGCGTCACAGCACTCAAGGACGTCAGGAGCACATCTGGTGTGCTTGAACGCATGATGGGGAAAGCATCCCCATGCTTGGCACAGCTGGAGCTGTGTATCTGCTCACAGGCATCTTTAAACACCCAGCCCTGCTACGTGGTACATCCCCAGCTGCAGTGCCACGTTGGGACCACTGTCTCTCCAGGACCCCATATGTCATAGACAACACATCTCATCCCAAATCTCTCACCCAGCTGGTTCTAGTATGTGGGTCCTGGAAGAGGGAGAAGTTATAGCCCTTTACTGGGAATATGTGAGTTTCAGGCAAAGGAGGGAGTGAGTTGTCCAAGATTCACATGATGCAGGGACGAGGCTGTGTCCAAATGGTCCCTGGCCATGCAGCTGTGGGAAAGACAGGCTGAGACTGCATTTTTGAGCAGTCCAAGTTCACCTAAAGTGAGCTTTGTGGAACAAAAAGGCCTTTCAATCAAGGTTGAGGGTCCTTTATTTGAGGGGATTTGATGGAGGGAAGGAAGGAAAAAGGCAGAGAAAAAAAAAAAGAAAAAGAAAGAGAAAAAGAGATAGGTAGCCTTCAATTATCTTCAGCAGCTGAAAAACAGCCAAAAGTTGGATATCAGAATAGCGTTTCTTCCAGAAAGTGAAATAAACACCCTCCCTTGTGAAATCTCTCTGGTGTAGAAGCACTCAGTGGAAGAGATGAGAGGAAAACCACCATCTTGCAGAGATGCCCAGGTGGAAAAGAGAGTGATCGAAACTGAAATAAAATATTGGCACTAGAGAAAACATGCATAAGTGGACCATGAATAAATATAAGCTGGAGATGAGAAGAAACTACCCAACCAACAAGAGTCCCGGATCTGCCTTCCTGCCTTCTACAAAACAGCAGTGAGGAGAGGAAGATTAAAGAAAGCACAGAGAGGGTCCCAAGACTGAATGAGCACTTTGACTCATTTTTTGATAAGATCAATGCTGCTGCTCATGGGAGCAAAGGCGTGATGTGTAATTAGAAATGAGTGTATGGAAAGGATTACAGTCCGCTTGTAAGCAAAGTCTGATGAGCCCATCTCTCTAAGCTTGATGGGAATGGGTGACTGCCATCCCTGGCAACCAGCAGGTCAGCTGGTGGAATTCAAGCATGTCTCAGGGCATGGTGTGATAGGATTAAACTGATTGTAAATGACCTGAGGCTGGAAACTCAAAGTCATTTTGTCCTCATGAGTGCAGGATACTCTGAGGGACTGCTGCCATTGTGGGCCAGGCAGGAGATGCTGATAGGACTGGATGTGCAGTCTTGAAAAATTGGCAGGACTCCTAGCAGGAATTTTTTTACAGTATGACTAGATCCACATTGGAACTTAGAGTTTGCAGAGTGAAAGGTGTCCTCAGCAATCCCCTGCAATGTGGCAGAGGAGGAGTTGCTCCTTCACCTTTGCATTCCAAACCACTGCCTTCCTTGGCATCATCAGTTGAGAGAGCTGCCATCCACTTGAGGCTCTCTCCTTCTTCTTGTCCTGATTATTATGATCATTACTGTCTCATTTTGAGCTGTAAATCAGAAATATTGTGCCTCATATTTTTCCTCCCTGGGGAACACATAACTAGGGGTGAGATTGGCTCTGAAGTTCAGCACTGTGCTGTTGAAAAACTGCCTCGACAAATCGAAACTGTCTCACTTTTTAGAAGAAGTTTTGATTGGAATCAATCTTTCCTTTTTTTTATGAGTATAAAAAGGGAGTAGTTAAAAGCAAGATTTATTCCAAATTCATCTTATCAGCTCTAAGACACTCAATTTTGTAATCTCTTCCCACAGGGTCTCCACCAAGACGCCCATATTCAGAATCAATCTTGTATTTCATTAGGTTATTTCTGGTGTTAAAAAATAAGATTGATTCTTACTTTATGTTATAGTGCTACAGCAATTTATTTTTTAATGATATGAGGTAAGAATCAATCTTTGGCTTCTTCTTCCTTTTTTCTTTTCTTTTTTTTTCCTTCCCCTTTATCCTGCTTTTCCTGCATTGGTTTCATGAAAGACAAGAGAATTTAGCAAGTTCTGAAGGATTTTCAAATTATTCTTGTGCAAATTTAGACCTTGTTGGTGCCAGCCTGCTGCTCATGGGATCTGCAGAGCACCAAGATGACTGATGATTGATCAGAAAAGATTTAGTTCCACACCCCGGAGGTGTTCAAGGTCAGGTTGGATGAGGCTTGGAGCAACCTGATCCAGTGGAAGGTGTGCCTGCCCATGGCAGTGCAGTTGGAACTCCATGATCTTTAAGATCCGTTTGACTCAAACCATTCTATGATTCTAAGTTGATCAAGCAAGCAAACATAGGTGCTTTTCACAGGTAGTTGAGAATTTACCTTGCCTGTGGCACTGGGACTTGGATGTCATTTTACTGGTATTTGCTTGGCTGTTCTCAAGATAGTTTGATTCAGGTAGTGAATCAAATGCCCTTTCCAGAGGGCAGACTTTGAA
>WAAB01025018.1:1135-15873 GCA_013389865.1 Piaya cayana
GCCACAGGGATGGGCTCCTCCTACGTTGTTTCTCAAATGTATAGGGTGAAGGTACGTATAATTCTCCCTCACAATGAGGTAAAGGCCCTAGCCACTTGTCCATTTCCTCCAACTCCTCCCATGTGCCACCAGGTTTCAGCTTTCTCTTTAGTGCCAACATGTCTGGCACAGCAGCACTCAGTGGCAGACATGTTGGCACTAAAGAGAAAGCTTTACTACACTCTTCCATGTTTTCCTATTAGTTATGTCTTCAAGTTCTCATTCAACAGCTTTTTTGATGGTGTTGAGAATTAATTTAGACAATGTAAGTGGTTTTACATGTAATTTGTATCAATTTCTTTTTAATTAAGGCACCACTTAGGAGCTTATAAAGATAAAAGGATGTCTTTGTTCATTAGAGGAATATTCTTGGTTAGACAGCATGACTTCGCTAAGTTTTACATCTCCTCTTACAGTAATATGGTAGGAGGTAACTTCAGGAAAAAGAAATCAAAATATTTACTTCTATCAGTCTCTACATGTAATATAAAATTAGCAGTATGAGAATTCTAGAGATCACTTTCTCAAGCCTTCTTAAGTGTTCTACACTAATGGAGCTAAAATTTGTGTTTACATTTCTAATTTCCATGCATTAATTTTCAGGTTCATTGACTATGAAGACAGCAGAAATGTGTATACCTTACTTTATAGAAACATTTGTGGATGATGTACACCCAGATTGCCTAAGGGTTTTAGCTTTTTAAAGCTCCAAACAAACCTCCAAGTATTCTAAATTGCTTTCAGAAACTAAACCATTCTCCTTTTCTTCTCAGTGCTTGTACTGGTGTGCACTAGAGACTTTTAGTATTCTATGATGGTATTCCATAATGCAACACCAAGCTCAATCTCTCTAACCCTGTTCACAGTGATGGGTGTCTTCTGCACAGTGGAATTTAATACTTTTAATTCCTCATTATCTGCACTTCATTTTTTTTACAGCTTACAGGCACATGCACGTATATCAGAAATGTCTATTTTTCTACACATTTCTCTCCTGTCTAGTAATTTCCTTTTATTGTGTGAGGTCTCCTGTTTCTCTTGCAATGTTTTGCTACTTCTGTGTATTTTATACTATGTGTTGCTACTCATATTTTCTAAAGTATTTGTCTTAAATTTATAAGTTTTCTAATGCTATCCTCTCACCTTCTTTCACAAAACCATTAACATGAATGGAGTCATAAATAACTGTCTGGGTCCTTTCTGGGTTACAGAGGATTAGAGAAACTTAAGTCTCATTCGCTGTTCAGCTATGCACTTCTTTTGTGGTGCTGTATAAGTCTGTTAAGATCCAAAGATGAAGTTAATGATAAAGTAAATATAAATGCTTATTCCTTTTTGAGAAATCAGAAGAAAAAGTGTGCTGCAAATATTAAGGAATTCAGTGCAAAGACAATGTACATCCACTGAATTATCCAGACAGATTCATGACAATGTTCCCTAGTTTCTAAAAAGTTTTTCCACTTGCTTTGGTCAGTATTTGTAGGACAACAGTTCACATTTCCCTCCATTTAAGGAATTATCTTGGCAATTCTTGAAGGAGTTACTTTTAGAGGTGAAAAAGGGTTTTGCTGTCCCTGAGAGATATTGTCACCTTCTCCTCTACGTTTTCAGTGCTCAGATGGCCTGACAAGTGACAGTTACGCTCTTCTGAGTTCCTGTTTTCAACTCTGTAAAACAGGGAGAATTACTGTTAAACATGGATGAATTAATTTTTTTTTTTCTCTGAATGAGAGGCAACATACAGAAGTAAAAATATAGTATAGCTGAAATTATGAAGAGGTCAGGGTTAGCAAAGGTCTGTCCTTCAATTTCAACCCTTGTGGTTATAAGTTGGTAGACTGAACCAGGTTAATGACTGTTGCACTATATAGAGATTTCTTATCATTTCTTCATTTTCACAATTTTGTCAAAGTAGAATAATTATCTCCCACGTATTTAGTATTTAGTATTTAACTGAACAGTTAGCAAATAGAGGAGCTTAGCAATTTCGGTTGCATAAAGTTCTGGCAGATCTCATTCTGCAAAAGAAAAAGATTTGCAATCAGCTGCTGCTGAATAAAATATCTCCCAGTTATTAAAATGAAAATATACTAATGAATAAAAAAAACATAATATAAGTATAAAATGGTGAATAAAATATGGTATTGAATAAAATCTAGTGGATAAGATAAAAATTCAACTGTCATTTGTTTTATTCAAAGAAAAAAAACATTTTTAACTTCTTTTTAATATCTATCCTTGTTTTTCTGAAAGTGCTGAGAATGATTTTGGTTTGGTCCATTGGTTTTTGGGTTTTTTTAAATTTTTCTACATGCCTCTTTTCTGTGTCTTTCCCAAATAAACTTCAAGTATTTCAAGTATTCATCTTCACATACATTAGGGAAGACCAAGAACAGATTTTGGAGCACAAAATTGGATGCATCATAATTCACAGTACATTGGACATCTTAACTCCATTGACACCTATGTAGTTTCAGCATTGTGATAACTCCTGACCTTCTTGGTGAGTAAATGATGGGCAACATTATTTGGAGCTTAGACAACTGTCTCCACTCAAAGATGGTATGCTTTTAAGGCTTCAGGCAGCTTTCTGGGTAGACAAATGAACTTGCATCCACTCAGGCCTGAACTCAATTGAGATAGAAAAAGTTACATTTCTGATGTTACTAATAGTTTTGGTTCTTACTGTCTTTTAATGAGGAGAAATGTTGCTAATGTCCTTTCTGTATGCTAGAACATGTGGGTTAAAAGCCTTGAAGGTAAGGCAAGATAAAGAAGTGACAAATTTGGTCCATGTCCAGCTGGATCCTAAAGGTGGTGATAATCATCCCTTCTAATACAGCAACATTTATGTGTTTTCTTCCATGGATTCCCCACCAGATGACACATTGTCTTAATGTGGACAAAAATTTCTCTTGGTCTTGATGAGGACACAAGTAAATTGTTGTAAGGCCTTGTACCTTCTAATTTTAGAAAACTTCCATATTTTTTTACCCTCATCCCTAGTCCTCTTAGTAGTCTTTTATTGAAAGCTTTCTACTTATGAAAGTTCAGCCAGCATAAATATACTGTATGACCTGAGTGACAGGCAGCACCCGAACTCAGTCCATCAGCTGCCCATGGTCAGAGGCTCATTTGAATAACTTTCCTTAGCTATGCTTTTCTAAGGAAAAAAAAACCCCAAGAATTCTTCTTGCATTTTTATTGATTACTCTGGCAAAAAAAAATTAAACACTCAGCCACAAAAATGCTGTCCTAGAGCTCAGTTTTTCTGTTTTGGGGAGTTCAATAATTGTTTTGAATGGAAGCAGACTAGGAAGCAGCCAGCAAAGACCTGGTAAGACAGCATTAGTGTAGAAAAGATGTGCAAAATCACTATGCTTATCACCATTTATTTAAAAAAGAGGAAATCAGTTTCTGAAAGTTGGAAAGCATGTGATCTAATTCCTCATCAGTTATTGCATAGCTGTTTTGTGTTTCCTCATCTATAAACATTGCTAAGCCCTATTTTAAGTGATATGTTGAGAAATCAATAAAAAACTTACCTGGAGTTTTGTCTACAGATTGAAGAGTAGAGCTAGGTCTAGCAGTAGCAGAGGGAAGTTTGCTGCTGAAAAACAGGATGTATGTTGGTGCACAGTTGCTGAGCTTAAGAAAAGGTCAATAGCTGACTTACACTCTTTGAGCAGCACAGAGTAACAACAAAGGAAAACCAAAGCAAATGCTTATGTTCCTTGGAGCCGAGAAATATCTCTGTCATCTGATTTCTGCAGTGGACTACCTATATCTCCCGCATAAATGCCATTCAGTGGCCTGGAATTTAAATACTTTCCACCCTCTTCAACAGGATTTGATCAGGAAATAATACTTCTTGTTTCTTGGGATAACAAGAATCTTACATTGTAGGAGTTTTATCAGTATACCGAGCAGGAATTATAGAAGTAGTGTCTCTTAGAGAGTTTGCCACACCATTCATGCCTTGTAGCATCTATGCTGAGTCATAGTTAAGTTTACTATTGAGAAGTCATTTCAGATTTAATTCTATGTGATTTTTTTTTTTTTTTTTGTGATACACTGGACTCTGAAAGCGATACATATATTCACTTTGCTGTCATAAACTGAGGAACTTCTGTTAAAAGATTGGATTGTGTGTTGAAGATGGTGAATGCTATGACCAATTTCAAGCTCTGACTAATTCAGTGTTGGTCTAGTTATTCCAACAGTCCCTAGTCAATTTTGTCTCTATATGCTGGGATAATAAGGTCAGCATCCAACTCCTGTCCAGAATGACCTCATTCAAAGTGAGGTAGGTGTGGAAATGAAGTGCATGAAATACATGTGTATGCTAAGAATTAAACTGAATAACTGTGTCCAAGAAGGAGCATAACATATTTCTTTAAAAAAGGTTGCATAGGGAGAAGTCAGTTATGCCTGCCCCTTTTATGCTTTACGATGAGCCTGAAGTTCTAGTGACAGGAAATGTGTATTAATACAAAATGTCTACATAGATCCTCCCAGGACTTTACGGTTATTTCCTTAAGTACCTAAGATATTTAGAGAAGCTTTAGAGGATATCTCTTATGACAATGACTGTAACACGGTACATCAGCAAGAACATTCCTGAGGTTGCAACTGTGGGATCATTCTTCCCTGTACTGTGTCTCTCTGTAACATTTATCCACTTGCTCGTCTCTGTGTCATCTGTCTAATGCTGGTTTAAATGCAGTTTCTGGCATTTAGTACAATGAAGTGAGAGTGTCTATACAGAAGAAAATTGCAAGCATCTCTAGGACATAAAACCTTGAAGAAATTAAATAAAGTAGAACATTTCAATAGGTCATTTTCAATGACCAGGATAAAGGCATTGAGTACCCCCTTAGTAAGTTTGAAGATGATACTAAGCTGGGTGGAAGTGTCAATCTGCTGTAGGGTAGGGAGGCTCTGCAAAGGGATCTGAACAGGTTGGACCACTGGCTAGAGTCTAATGGCATGAGGTTTAACAGGGCCAAATGGCAGGTCCTGCACTTGGGCCACAACAACCCTATGCAGTGCTACAGACTGGGAGAAGACAGGCGAGAAAGCTCCCTGGAGGAGAAAGACCTGGGGGTGTTGGTTGACAACAGTGTCAATGAGCCAGCAGTGTGTCCAGGTGACCAAGAAGGCCAATGGCATTCTGATTTGTATCAGAAACGGTGTGACCAGCAGGTCCAGGGAGGTTATTCTCCCTCTGTACTCAGCATTGATGAGACCGCTCCTTGACTCCTGTGTTCAGTTCTGGGCCCCTCACCACATGAAGGATGTTGAGGCTCTGGAGCGAGTCCAGAGAGGAGCAACAACGCTGGTGAAGGGGCTGGAGAGCAAGTCTTATGAGGAACATCTGAGAGAGTTGGGGTTGTTTAGGCTGGAGAAGAGGAGAGACCTCAGGGGAGACCTGAAAGGAGGTTGTGTAGGGGAGGGTGTTGGCCTGTTCTCTGAAGTGACAGGGGACAGGACAAGAGGGAATGACCTCAAGCTCCACTAGGGGAGGTTCAGGCTTGACATCAGCAAAAAAAATAATAGAAAGGTTTATTAGGCACTCTAACAGGCTGCTCAGGGAGGTGGTTGAGTCACCTTCCCTGAAGGTGTTTAAAGGATGGGTGTATGAGGTACTGAGGGGCATGGTTTAGTGTTTGATAGGGATGGTTTGACTCAATGATCCTGTGGGTCTTTTCCAACCTAGTGATTCTGTGATTTCAAACAGCAATAAATGTGCACAGAAGTTTGTCATGGAGGCAGCCAGATGCTAATAAAATTGAGGAGAGAAGCGCATATTAGTTGTAAGTTGGGGTGTAAGCTGCCTACCTCTGTGGAATCATTGTAATACTGATATATAAATTAATGGGTTGTTGATGAAGAAAAAGAATAGGAACAGCAATGGAATGCAGTGTATACTTGGTGCATAAATTTTGATCAACTTGAAAGGCAATTACTTACTCTTAAGTATGTGACATTGCCTACAGCATTGTCTGGGAATGTTCCCACAAGTGCAATGCTGTTCTGAAAAGTGCTATTCAGGAGTGTTTCTTTGAAATAATGTCTCTCATGGACATGTATTATATCTAGTCCTATCTGCATGAGCTTCTCAGCTTCAGGTTGAATTTAATGGTTGCTTTCACCACCCTGTTAGATCTAGGCCCCTGGTGAGTATTGGGTAAGTACTCAAACTACCAGAGAAGAACATTGCTTTTTCTATAATAGGATGAAATATTTATTAACAGAGAATGTATTGGAACGAACAGAAGAGTTTGTGATTATGGTTCAGCTCTGGATGTATTTGCTGGAGATGCAAGACTATATTGAAGTGACTGCTCCTTAATCACTTTGGCAGCCTCTCCCTTAGGAATGAAAAATTCTTCACAAACCACGCAAACCCCTGCATATCTCAGTGGATTTTTTTTTCCCCTCCAATAAGTTTCTAAGAGATATCTTCACTCCCAAACGTACAGAAAGGGAAATGCAAATACTTTTTCAAGTGTGGAAGAAAAAGATCTCTCTCTCCTACTTAAAGAAGAGGCTATTTATGATTGGTAGAAGTTAACAGCTTACAAAAGCACTCTCTCATCCTTTGGGGACCTGAGTTGAAGACATTTCTTAGTTGCTATTTTATAATGGAGTCTTTGTGCAGTTGCAAATGCTTAATTATTCAGTGTTAAGCAGGCAGAGAGACCACCAAAGGACTTTTGCTCTAAGTTCTCCTGGAGAAGTCTTCTCCAGGCTGAACAATCCCAACTATTAGACTGTCCTCATATGGGAGGTGCTCCACCTCTCAGATCATCTTTGTAGTCCTGTGTTGGGATTTGCATGAAATTTAGCAGTGAAGGCCCTTGCTGGTTCACTCTCTATCCACACAACAGCAAATCCACCTGCCAAAACCAGAACATACCTTGTCCAGTGCCTCCTGAATTACTCCCTCTGCACCATCCTACTTGCACTGAGCTGTATAGCAGGCTGCCTGTCCATTGAGGAGTAGGAGGGTAGAGGAGCATTTATCTGCCATTTCATGGATGATGTAAAAGGCATCTTGTAACTTCTTACTGCCTTGACAAAGGAGGAGACAAACACCCATGGTCTCACTACATGCTGTGGAGAATTTTGTACGCTCTTACCGTGGCTGAAGGACCAGGCACAAAGTTCATTTCTAGGGCTATAAAGCACAGCATAAGAACCATCTCCTGCACCACAACAGATTTCTTTTAGACCACAGAGGAAAGAAATGCAAACATATTAAAAATTGAGAGTCACTTAAATGGTTGGGGAATAACAGCAAGTGAATTCAAATTTTTTTTTTTTTAATATTTGATTAACAAAATAAACAAGAAGGGGAGCAGGACATTGCCTTGAAAGCTTATTGTCCTTAAATATAAAAAAGTTAAGATCTTTCCATCCTTTGTATGTGATTATTTATTTATTCTGTATCTATGGGATTCATTGCTAATTCTGGTACTAGTACCAAGACAACCAGCCTTGTAGCATGTAGGAATTAATTGCAAAACAAATATTAGCTGTAGGTATGACAGCCATCTCTGTCATGAGTTTGAAAATTACTCTTGCGGAAGGCTAAAACAGGCAACAAATATGACTCAATACCTATACAACAATGCTGAGTTACCATCAGATTGAACAGTGGAGACATACGGTTCCTGCTTCTGATTTTTTTTTTTTTGTTTTCACCTCTCATAATAGTATGGCCTAGAAAAACAGATCTTCATAGACCTCTTGTCTAAACAGAAACATATGATGGGAAGATTTTACATCTTTTTTTTCTTTCTTTTTCTCTCATGTTGTGATATTTTCCAGTGACATCAGCAGTAGCTGAGGGTCTATACCTGGAGCAGTTAAATGTAAAATGTTGGCCTTTTTTTTTATTTTCCCAATTATGCCATTACAAACACTAGCCATCTCTGTCACTCATCTTTCTCAGTGACTTTGTATGGTTCCCCTTGCTTTCTGTTAACTGCTATTTTTCAAGGCAGAGCTGGCTCTGTTTCAGTAAAATACCTATCACACACCAAAGTGTGTGTGAATGCAGGTGGAACCTGCTTGCAGATGCCAGGTGTTCATGCCCTGTGTCAGGGTATTACACTGATCAGCTCTCTGAAGGTCCAGAAGTATAGGTTCTCCTCGAAGAGTTTTCAAGAGATATTGCTCTCTGTGAGGACCTCGATCCTCTTATAAAAAACTGAAAATATCCAAACTCTTGGAGGTTGTCTTTAAAAATAAATTCAAGTTATGAAACTGCTGTAGGAAAGGGCTTTAATTCCAAGGAGGCCTATACCAGTACCAAAAAATGAGGTAAAATGTTCTGAAGTTCAGTACAACATCCAAGGTGTAAAATCCAGTACGAACTGGAAAATAAAAGAAGAGGTAAGGAAAAGGGAGAAATGGACAGATATCCAGGCAGGAGTACATTATTGAAGGCACAGGACATAACCAGCTGATTATTGCTTAATGAATTTATTGTTTTCTGTATTTTCTCCTGCTATTTAATATTAAAAAATATGAACTTAGTCCTTTAGGTCTATCAGACGTGAATTTACCAAGCACTTTTCACACAGTGCTTTATGTTTTCAGAGTGTCTATGATACATCTGTAGCTCTTCAAATTTACTGCACCAAATAAATTTCATCTTTTGACAATTTCTTTCCCATAATTTAAGTAGCTGGCAGAAACACTCCCCTTACAGTAAAATCTGAATGGCTTTTTTAATCTTCTAATAAAGTTGTAGAGAGTCATGTAAGAACCAGAGTTGTGTTAAAGGATGTGTTTGGTTTGCATGGCAAGATTTTGGTAGTGGGGGGGTCTACAGAGGTAGCTTCTGTGAGAAGCTGATAGAGATTTCTCCCGTGTCCAACAAAGCCTGCTCCAATATGGACCTGCCACTGGCCAAGACTGAGATTATCAGTGATGGTGGCTGCATCTCTACAATAACATATCTAAGAATGTGAAATAGCTTGCTGTGCAACGGCATTTGCAGCAGTAACAGAGGAGTGAGAATATGTGTGAGAAAAAACTCTGCATAGACCAATGTCAGTGAAGGAGGTAGAGGTTTTCTTTGCACCAGAGCAAGGATTCCCCTGCAGACTGTGGTGAAGATCATGATGAGACAGGCTGTCTCCCCACAGCCCTTGGAGGTTGATGATGGAACAATTATCCACCTACAGGATTTGGAGAACAACATGTCAGAGCAAGAAGATGAGCCCTGAAGACATCTGTGTTTCTGTGAGAAGCTCACAGAGGAGCAGGCTCCTGTGAAGAACTGAGATCTGTGGAAAGGAGCCTACACTGGAGCAGGTTTGTTGACAGGAGTTGTAATCCCATGAAAAGGACCCATACTGGAGCAGTCTGTTCCTGAAGTCTGCACCTTGTGGAAGGGACCCACACTGCAGCAGTTCATGAACTGTGGCCTGTGGGGAGGACTCACATTGGCAAAGTTCATCAAAGACCATCTCCGGTGGGAGGGATCCTATGCTGGAGCCAAGGAAGAGTGAGAAGTACACCCCCTGAGAAGGAAGGATTGATAGAAACAATTTATAATGAAATTACTGCAAACCCATTGCCTGGCCCCCTATAGCACTGTGGAGAAGGAGGCAGAGAATTCATGAATAAAACTAAGCCCGGACAGAAGGGAAAGGTGGGGAAAAGTATTTTATTATTCAATTTTTATTTTCTCATTATCCTAATCTGACTTAATTGTTAATAAATTTAATTAATTTCTCCAAGCTGAGGTGGTTTTGCCCACTATGGTAATTGCTGAGTGATCTCCCTGTCCTTATTTCAAACTATGATCCTTTCATTATTTTTTCTCCCTCTTGTACTGCCAAGAAGTAATAAAGTGGCTTCATAGGCACCTGATGTCCAGTCAAGGTCAATCCACCACAAAGGTATACATAATCTGCAGAGTTATAAGAAAAATACACAATGTGGCCTTGACGAATGATTAGGAGAAAAGAGCTGTGAGTGTGTTAAATATAGTTAATGGAGTGTACAGCATAAAAATCCATTTCTGCATAAAAAGCAATCCAGTGTTAGCAATACTGTGATTTAACTTTTTCAAGATTTGTGTGTTTCTCTTAAGAATGCTTTCTCTATTTATTCTGAAGAAAGAAGTAGCAGTTATTTAGAAAAATAAATAAGAAGAGAAGAGCTGTCCTAAGTTGGAATCTGCTGAGATGTAAGTGCTTCTAGTTGCTAAATATGGTACAGATTTTGTCTTAGTATTCAAAAAGCCTAACTCATGNATTTAAAGCTACATTTTTCTTCTTTTAAAATATTTTATATTTTTAGAAAATTCTTTCCTTGGATATTTTTTTTTCCTTCTAACTAGAAAAAGTCCATAGCATTCCTTTTTTCCCTCCAGAATTCTGACTGATAAAATTTATTTCAGCACTTGTAATCAGCTGCTAAATCAGCTCCTTCTTTTGCTTAGCAGATTGTTGTCTAGGTTAATCAGATTTCATAAATATGAAGATTCCTACAACTTCTTTTCTGCTCTGAGGTTTTATCTTGATTGTGAAATTTAGACATTGAACCTTTTTTTTTTTAATTTTGGAGTGTGTACGTGTCGTCCAGCTGACACTTCCCTGTATGCTGTACTGTTAGCAGGTGAGACATCCTTACAGTGTATGATAATAAACTTCTAACTCTCTTTGATCTCCACACTGCTATGTCACTGCCTTCGCCTTTTCATCTCAGATGCTTGGACATCTTTTCCTCCAACTTAGGTGATGCCATTATTCCCTAAGATATTGGTGGACATTGTGGGCATACAGCACTCAAAGAGTTTCTGATCTTCAATGAACTAAGCATTGTTCCAGAACCCATCCTTCCCTGTATATATCTTACTCATGGCAAAGNATCTCCCTGTCCTTATTTCAAACTATGATCCTTTCATTATTTTTTCTCCCTCTTGTACTGCCAAGAAGTAATAAAGTGGCTTCATAGGCACCTGATGTCCAGTCAAGGTCAATCCACCACAAAGGTATACATAATCTGCAGAGTTATAAGAAAAATACACAATGTGGCCTTGACGAATGATTAGGAGAAAAGAGCTGTGAGTGTGTTAAATATAGTTAATGGAGTGTACAGCATAAAAATCCATTTCTGCATAAAAAGCAATCCAGTGTTAGCAATACTGTGATTTAACTTTTTCAAGATTTGTGTGTTTCTCTTAAGAATGCTTTCTCTATTTATTCTGAAGAAAGAAGTAGCAGTTATTTAGAAAAATAAATAAGAAGAGAAGAGCTGTCCTAAGTTGGAATCTGCTGAGATGTAAGTGCTTCTAGTTGCTAAATATGGTACAGATTTTGTCTTAGTATTCAAAAAGCCTAACTCATGCTTGAGTGATTGCAAGTCTGACTGAGAGAAAACATATACTCATTTTATTTTGTTCTATTAGTCTGAACAAACGTTTTCCATAAGAACAAGAAACACCTTCTCTCACCAAGAACCTGTGGATTCAAGATTTCCTTTCTTAGGGACCATGGACACAGGACGTTATGTTATGAATGAAGCAAGCCATTTCAGAGGTTCAGTTTAATTCTGAGGACAATCTAGTGTTATACAGTAAAGAAAGAAAAAGTGATTGTTTCAGTAACAGAATAACTCTCCTTTATTTTAGTCCATAATCTATTCTTCTTCTCTGTGTCAGACAAGAATTTAAATCTACCTCTTTCTTCTTTTCAGATATTTTATATTTTTAGAAAATTCTTTCCTTGGATATTTTTTTTTCCTTCTAACTAGAAAAAGTCCATAGCATTCCTTTTTTCCCTCCAGAATTCTGACTGATAAAATTTATTTCAGCACTTGTAATCAGCTGCTAAATCAGCTCCTTCTTTTGCTTAGCAGATTGTTGTCTAGGTTAATCAGATTTCATAAATATGAAGATTCCTACAACTTCTTTTCTGCTCTGAGGTTTTATCTTGATTGTGAAATTTAGACATTGAACCTTTTTTTTTTTAATTTTGGAGTGTGTACGTGTCGTCCAGCTGACACTTCCCTGTATGCTGTACTGTTAGCAGGTGAGACATCCTTACAGTGTATGATAATAAACTTCTAACTCTCTTTGATCTCCACACTGCTATGTCACTGCCTTCGCCTTTTCATCTCAGATGCTTGGACATCTTTTCCTCCAACTTAGGTGATGCCATTATTCCCTAAGATATTGGTGGACATTGTGGGCATACAGCACTCAAAGAGTTTCTGATCTTCAATGAACTAAGCATTGTTCCAGAACCCATCCTTCCCTGTATATATCTTACTCATGGCAAAGGGAGTTTCTACCAATGTTTTAGGTAACTTGGCCTAACTACAGCAACATGAATACAAAATGAGAAAATAAATGTACATTTTCTGACTGACCTAAATGCCAATATAGCTAATAAGAATATTATTGGCTTTCAAAGGTCAAATTATTGTAATTTTATTGGTTATGACTGGAAGTTTGCACTTGCAAGTCCAGGATGTCACTAAAAAGGCAATATTAGAACAGTACTCAAGCTTACTTGGAAATAGTCTGTATAGCTGTTGCCTAACAGTGTGTCTCAAACAGCTCCGCCTTCTCTTAGGGTGGCACAGTTGCATGATCTGCTCATGTTCTTGTAAGTCTGTAAAGACTGAGTTCTTTGCTTGTCTTGATCTGTCTTAAACACTGTCTGAGTGCAGGGCTGTGAATATCTGAGGGGTCTTTTCTGTGGTTCCTGGTTAACAATAAAAGGGGGAAGTGCATGAACAGGCACTGCTCCCTCCTCCCACCTCATCTGTGGATGGGATAACTGCTCCTCTCTACCTGACTGCACAAGCATACCCAAAAAGTTCAGGCAGATGTTATTCTTGCAAGGATCTGTTGAACTGCCAGTGATCCTGGAGCCCCCAGCCTCAATTTGAGAACCTTCCCAAAGGGGCTTGTGCACCTGCCCCTATTTAAGAACTTTCACAGCAAGACCATCCCTCACATGCTGATGGACTTGCCCTATAAGAAGGCACAAGGGTCCTATAAGAAGGCACAGTGTGCATACCCACCATGCCATGGAACTGACCTGGAGAATGGCTGCTGAAGAAATACCAGACCATGTGTTACCGAAGAATTACTGTTGGAGGAGCTGCTGTCATATGTATCATGTTTTCCAGAGGAACCACCATGCCCCATTGGAGTGGTGACACTTTTTTTTCCTTATTCTCTGTTGCTTCTTTCTCTCTTCTTCTCTGACTTGTCTTACGTACCTTCTTGTTCCTTGGCACTATGGTGTATTGGATCAAATCTGAATTGGATGTGATATATTTAGTTACTTTGGCTGTTTTAAGAGAATCAGAATGTGATCTGAACAGACTGGGACCTGGTTTTGCAACACTGAGATGTTGTGACTCAGAGTGCCCACAAGTACATGTTTTGCTGTGTCCAAAATTAATATTGAATTTGATTTTATCCTGCTAGATTTGCCATGCTGATGTCAAAAGACCACCCTCTTCCCCCCCTAACTTTGACTGTGGATGTTGGGGTGGGTCTGAACAGTACTGGTGTTGGGTGTGGGTCCTAACTGTGGGAGGGTGGAGCTCCTCAGCGCAGTTGGTAGACGACCCTTTTGACGTCAAGGAAGACTTTTTCTAAACTAGGTGCACGGACAAGGACACTGTGTCCTTGGCAGGCTGGAAAGACCCCCAGGAGCGTCCGATGTAACTTTTTTGTCGGCACCTGACTGAAATAGGTGGGGCTGACATTTAACCTAAGAACCAATGGTGAGGCGTGATGCTCTATAAGGTGAGATTTACACTTAACCTGAGGACCAATAGCAAGGCGCGACGCTCTATATAAGCTGTAACTCTGTGCCGAATAAACCGAAGTCTGCCTATCACTCACATTGAGTTGGTCGCATTCTTCCGCCGAGCTGCCACGGTCGCGAACCCCGATCTCCGACATTTTGGCGCCCGAACAGGGACCGTGGTGGCCGGCAAGGACGGGGTTCTGGGAAGCAGCACCCAGAAGGGCTGGAGCGACTAGGCATTGCAAAATCGGTGATTCGACTCAGGAGCCTGGCTGCACAATGCGGAGGTGTGGCCACCCCAGGGCTGCAGCTTGCTGCTCGGCTGTTCTACAGGCTCAGGTATTTTTCAATTGTGGCAGCCGATTTAGAGGCAAAAAAGGTATTACACGTTAAAGGTTATTGTTAGAGGTTATTGTTAGAGGCATGGAGTTAGACGTAACCCTAGATTTATTGCGACGCTTTTTACAAAAGCGAGGAGTTGAGCCGGAGTGCCTGAAACAGCTAGCAGGTTTGGTGACTACAGGCAGGCTCAAGGCATGTTTTAAGGATCCCTCTTTAATTTTTGAGGAAGAGGAGTGGAGGCGATTCGGTGATATTTTGTGGGATATGGTTATTGATGATGAGAAGCCAGGAAAGAAACTCATGAAACCCTGGCGGGAGGTGATCAACCATATTAAAAAGTATAAAATGGAAAAGCATTTAGCGGCGGTAGCCACTCAGCGGCTAGAAGCGCCTAACCCCCCCCGCTCCCTTTCCCTGCTCGTCCCCTCCTCTTGACTCCGGACTTTCAGCGCCCCCTAGTGGAGCAGCGTCACCACCCACGGAGAATCCTTTACTGTTCAGCACTAGCAAAGTACCTGAGCTGCCCTGCTGGCGGCGTGTGAAAGTGACGATGCCCAGACA
>WAAB01025022.1:0-39843 GCA_013389865.1 Piaya cayana
AGTCTGACTTGTCACCCTGCCTGTAAACAGCTCAGCCGGCCTCAGCCTCCGTCCAGTTCAGGGCAAAGTCAATTTGCCTAACAAACGGGGACATTCTCTTAACCACAGTGTGGGCCACACCGAGAACTATGCTTGGCTGCTCCTGCATGATCTCATAGAAATGGGACTGGGAAATGGACAGGAAGCTGCAGTCTCGATTGGCCTTGATGGTGAAAATCAGTGATTTCCTGGTCAGGACAGCGAGCTGGCCGATGAGCTCTTCCGGGTGGATAATGAAGAGGCAGGTGTCCTCCTCCGAGTCTATCATCCACTGGTACATGTGAAGCATCCCCAAGACCACAAAGCAAACATTAACATCCTGGTCTCCTTGGCACGACAGCACAGTCCCAGCAGTGACGTGGTGCAGTGTCACTTTGCCATTCAACAATGAAGGATCATAAAGTTTCATCAGGGTTGAAAGGTCTTTCTTTGCTGCTTCAATGATGGTATCAACGTGTTTGCTATTACAGGAGTCTTGCACAGCACTGTAATGGAAAACTGCCGAAGGAGTTTCTGTCACTGTCACCGTCTTCTTCAATATCGACTTGTTCACAACAAGACTGCTGGGCATGTCCTCTGCACCAAAGTGCACCCTGGCTCTCTCATACGCCATGTCCATGTCTGATTTGGCACCGCTGGAATTACTGGAAGCTTCTGCAGACCCTGCATAGGCTTCTTCTGAAAACAGGCTCAGAGTTCACTGTATGTTCTTCAACATATCTGTTTCCAGTGCATCCCCAGCTCTTTCAGACTTCTTTCCACAATCCTCCTCAGATAAATTTGACACTTGTTTTTTTACTACTTTGTTCAAACCTCCTCCTGATGCTACACTCGACACAGAGACAAGCAGGATGGCTTGGCTTTGACAGCTGAAGAGCTCAGTGGTCAGACCAAGGTAGTTGTGCAAAGCGAGGAAGGTCACTTTGCAGCCTCACCATGATGATCTGCACCACTCTAACAAGAGTTTCGGGATATTTCTGGAAGACATCTTGAAAGGCGCTTGGTGGAAGCCACAATATTGCAGACAGAATGGCTGCTTGGGCTGAGACTGTTTTATAAGGAGCAGGATGACCCGTGATAACATTGAGAATGCTAAGAAGCCCATGGGCTTATGTCACGCTGCCCACAAAAAACAAACAAGGGTATTTATTAGTTACTTTCTCCTTCAGCAAAACAAGAAACTGCCCAGGACAGCCTGTCCCGAGGAGCCTCCCAGATTTAGAGAGGCATCCTTTACCTTAAAAATCCCCACTTAATCCATATGCATGGGTAGCCACCGATGCCCATGGAAACGACTACAAAATAAATACATGGTGGATTGTTCGTTCTGTTCTAAAATCGATCCTGTCTTGGATCGAGTTTTCTTTTCCTTTGTTTTTATTAGGGAAAAGCCAACCAAATAACAAAAAACTGGATGATCAACCATGGAACCATGTGGACCAAGGACATGCCCTGCCATGCCCTGCCATGCCGGGCCATAATCTCTGATGACGAAGATGGACTGAAACTTCCCACAACTGTTGATTTTGCCTTTGTGTTTAATATGATACCATGATCAAAATTTATTTTACTTATTTATTCTTATTTATTTACTTATTTATTTTATTTTATTCAGACAATATTGTTGATTTTGTGTTTATTCAGTATAGTATACTACTTCACCATATACTATTATAGACTTTGGGATTTTCCCTAACTTGAGTATTTGTTTCATAAGAGAGTTACATCTTTCTCTGTCAGTATCCTCTGTTGTTATTATTGCTTCTCAGGAAGAGAGACCTATACCGATCAATCTCAACTGGAAGCAAGAAAGTGGTGGTGACTTCTGAGGATGTCATCATCACACAGTTTTGTGAGTTCTGTCCCTAGGACCCAACATTCTATCCTTTGGAGAAACCAGATTACTGTGAGGCTTTATACATGCCTCAAGTTTTTAATACTCTGGTTTTAAGCCACCTAAATTTATTTGAAGCAGTGGGATTAAACCTAAATTTACAATTTACAATTTTTTTTTGGGGGTGGGAAACAAGAGATTATTGGTTGTGGGTCATGCATTAAGATTGGAGCTGTTTATTTACCATTGCTAGCAACCCAACGGATAGAAAACTATGGATAAGAACTGCAGTTTTGCTTCAAATGTTATACTTTCACTGGTTTACTCCACTATTGTCATATTAACTCTGATCCTTGACAAATCATGCACATCATCCTCATTGTTTACCTCTCCCCCCCACCCATATGTCTTTCCTTTATTCGTCATCTTTTTTCCTCTATCAGGTGTATTCTGATCCCAGTCCCTCCGTGTCTTTCGATGGAAAAAGTCATTAGAGGCCTCGGCATGAACTGCCAACTCGTGGTTTGAGAAAACCCCCCGTAACCCCCTGTCTTTCGACCGAAAAGGTCGTTAGAGGTCTCGACGCAAGCTAGCAACTCGTGGTTTGAGGAAACCCCATTGTCTTTCGACTGACACAGTCATTAGAGTCCTTGGCACGAGCTGGCAACTCGTGGTTCAAGGAAGCCCCCAACCCCCTGTCTTTCAACTGAAGACATTGATAGTGCATGGATCTGGGACATGACTACCCCTTCTGTCTTTCTCCCTTGGTCTCATTCTCCTTATCCCCTCCCCTTTTGAAAGTGTCACCACCATAAATGACGTGGACCTGCGTTTTCAACTTGAGTTCTGCGGCAAAATGCGTAAGTCATGGGTTGGAATGTGAAGTCAGACTGTTTTTGTCTTAACCATTATGCCTTAAGACTACCTGCACGTTCAACAGAAGGACAACGTAGGAGAGGGCATCGCACTTTCTCGCTTGGATGGACTCGGCCCAGAGCTGACTGTGGCGGGGTGGAGGCAATGCAGCGGCGCATTCAACTGAGCAAGTTGCACCCTAAAGTGTCACCACTATAGACAACAGGAGTCTGAGTTTTTGTTTTGATTCCTGTGACAAATGTTTAAATCACGAGGTGGAATGTCGAGTCAGACTGGATATTTTTGCCTTAAACATTTTGTCCAGCGGGCAACAGTGCAGGACCAGGCACTAGGACCAGGCACGGCTTTCCCCTGCCATCCCACTCTCCCTGCCCTACCCCACACTTCTCTCCTGGAGCTGGCCAGAAACAGAGCAGGGGAACACAAAGGACTGGGTAGCGGGGGGCAGGGGGACTTGGGCCAGGCAGCTGCGCCAGGCAGGGGCAATGCAGTCCTGACTCCCAGGGAAGTGGTCCGCCATGCGAGCGCTGGGCCACAGGGGCACCTCTCCAAGCTCTCTGCCGTGCTGGCACTGAGGCACAGACCTGGATCGGAGCAGCCTGGACTGCGCGACCGGACCATACAGTAACTTCTTGTTTCTTCCCTTTCTCTTTCTGTCTTTCTGTCTACCTCCCCCTGCCCTCTCCCTGACCTCATGGCATGTGTGTTTGCTTGGATCGTAGGGGCTTGAGTTGTTACTGGGGGCTCATTTCTGTAACTTCGGGTGGCTGCGTTCCCCAGCTCTTTGTTGTTCGCCCCGGCATCCAGGTGTGTTTAGGTTTGCCGGAGTTGGAAATAAATACTGTTTTGATATTCACCCTGGGAGTAACCTTATTGGCCTCCGGATCGCCACACAGACAAATAGATCCATTTTTCCTCCCCTCTTTGTCTGGGTTAAGACAGGAGTACCATTGGGTACAAGTACTTGCTGATAAGCAGCAGTGAGTTCTTACGCATGAGAACAGCCGTTTTTATCTGGGGGGAAGGTCTGTCTCAGTCAGGGCCCATTCCTTCAAGCTTCCCCCATTCACTTACAAGACTTCTGACACACAGAATCATATCTCTATAATTTATGAAGTTATAAAGTAGTTTATTCAGCGCTGAGATGCATGGGAGAATTATTTCTCAAAAAAACCATCCATGCCCAGCGTGTCAACTTGTCTTGGCTTTATACAGCAAAGTGTTACATATTCATAAAACAAAAAAACCCCCACCTATATGTATTTATAACCTTTCCCTGCATCTTATTATAATGAGTTTGAGAAGGGTCTCTTCCTGTTTGTGCCTGTGCAGTATCTTCTGGTGGTTGTGGGTCAGGGTCTCAGGCATAAAGCCAATTGCCTTAACATCCTTTAACTTCCATCTGTGTGCATGCTCTCTGGATTCTTGGCATTCTTGTCAGTGTTAGCTCCCACTCTTATCAGAGTTGCAGGTAACTTGTCCTGCTTATCAGAAATCATCTAGCAACAGGCCCCCTTACTACATAAAGGCTTATAGAAATATGTTGCTATAGCTAAACAACTGTCATCCCGTGTGTTCTTTAAGTGTGAACAGCTTCTATCCTGCTATTCTTTAAGTGTCAGCTGGTTCAGCTAAATTATTGCTGTTCTCTTAACCCTTTAAGTGTTAGCCCCTTCTTTCCACCTCCTGTTCTCCTTTGCTCCTTTGCAATACTTTTTTTTTTCTTTTCCAGTAAATACAGTGATTTCCATTTCTTTACTCTCTTCATATCTGACAAGATGCTTTTTCCACCTCTGTCAGGCCCTGGGAGTCCAGGCAATCCTTTACCAGCCAGGTCTGCAAAAAGTAATTGTACCTCTCTGTAGTAATCATAGTGATGCATGATTCATCCCGATAGCATTACAAAGAGAAATCTCTGTTGAGAGAGCAGGCTGGTATCCTTTAAATCCTTTCAAGATGTGCCAGGGTCTGCAAACTGCCAACTCACTCCACAACTAGGCAAGGGGCAAACAATTCAGATGCACTTTCCCTCACTCAACTCTGGGGTTTCTTTCACTGCCCTTGCTTTCAGGTATGAACCTCTTATCCACAGTATAAAGCTCTTTTTAAGAGTCAGCTCCACAGGAATAGCTTCAGTTGATGCTGAAACACAGTGATCTTGGGGGCAGGGCCTGGCAACCATTTAATACTGTTTATCAGAGCCGAACAAAGGTATCTAGTAGAGGAAGTTTCACAGAGGCAAAATGAATAATCACCCAGCCTGGCATGTTCTCTTATAGAGTCCATTAAAGTAGTCAGGAGGCCGATTTACTTTTTTTGAAAAATAAGCACTTTCATTTAGCTTTTGCAGTTTACCTCTGTGCTAGGACACCAGTTGAATTTTTCTGTGAAGGCCTACCACACAATTAACTAGTGACAGTTTTTCTCCTGTCGTGCATGGGAAATTCCTCAGGAAACATTATGCCTGGGGTTGGTTTTTTTCACATTAACCAATATTTCTTTCCTCTAGCAAGATCTCAAACCAAACCAGACAAAGCCCTTCTCCTTTGTTCTTTTCCCTGAGTTGTATATACCTACATTACTTTGCAAGGTTTGCAAAAGAATGTACAGAGAGGCTATTCAATAAAGACATCCCAGGGGCGCTGATCTTGTGCTTTGATTACTGCTGTCTCCTGTGATTAGCTAGAAAGAGGGCAGGTGACCTCAACCCTAAGTGAGAAAATAAACAGGCGAGCATATATAGTTTCTGCGTGACAGATGAGGCTGTCTGACAGAGGAGGTTTCTGAATGATTGGCAGAACAGGTTGAAGAACTGTTCAGACCTTGAAAACCTCTTGTGGTAAGCAGCCAGCCAGTTATGCCTCTCACCTGCTATGTTTTCCGTTAATTTTGTGCAGATTTGATGACTGGTCTATGCATAAGTAACCTTCAGTTTATATGTATAGTATAAACACTCTTATCAGACACCAGATAACTGCTGCTTCTTTATGAAAGTATTCAGAGAAGCAGTTGACTGGGCACTTTCTATAGAGCACAGTTATGACATGACTAGGACTGCACTCGGCATGACTAAAACTGATCAGATGGGAAAACTTGAAGGGTAATTAGGAGAGCAACAGCTTTTATTTACACCTCCTGGACTTAGCAAGGAAAGAAGAGGGAAGTCAACATGAATTGCAAGGGGATTTATATGGGCTTTATACAACTGGGCTAAAGCCAGAGGGGTTTGCTTTGTTGCTTTAGGATAATCAGTCTTTCCATATTCCAGTGCAGATACACGACCAAGACTAATTTATAGCAATGTTAGTTTTTTGCAGAATTTCTTCTTCTCTCAAATAGCCCAATCTAGTTGAGACTGAAAGGTCTAGGGGTGTTTAATGACACTGTCCAACAAAATGACAGGACCTATCTCTAGCATTCAGAGCTGTCCCACCCTGGACCCACGAGCCACATGCTCGCCTCCAGGCCAGACTAGGGGGGTTCGTTTATCTCTGCAGCGATCTGGAGGCCAGCAAGGTCACTCCCAGTGCAAAAATCAAAAGCAATATTTATTCTGGCTCTGGCAAACAGACCAAAATATATGCAGGTGCACAGCCAAGACACGGGGGTGCGACTTCCCAAAGTTACAGAAACGAATCCCAAACTGTTCAGATCAAAATCCGATCCCTGAACACAGCCAAGGTCACTCAGATCTGATCCAACATGCACAGCGTAAGGTAATGGGAGGAAAACAGAAAGAGAGAGAAGAGGAAGGGAATAAATAAAAAAACTACAGCAGATGTCAGTATTTGGTGATGTGTATCTGAAGCCTTTTGACTGGAAAGTGTGTAGAATGAAAACTACCCAGATACCTTCAGAGGACCCTCTTGGAGGTGTCTGAAGCAAGCTGCTTTTAAAGTAGGGGGCATTTGTTCCTCCTGCTATTCCAATTTTATTGCTAAACCAGAACAATCTGTATAAGGCATGAATCAGCTTTCATGCAATGTTTAAATGTTAAGAATATTTTTATTTCTCTCCACAGCTTAACTTTGTATTAAAGTGAACCTAGAGTTAAAACTCGCTGGCTGAGATGGTTCATTCTGTTACCTGTTTCAGTATTTATGCAGAACAATAAGGTTGGAAATGTTTAGCTAGCTCAGCTGTCTTATTGTCTGAACATCCCTAAGTGCTTTATAATTCAAAAAATGCAGGCATCAGTAGATAAATGGGATGCTTTATTACAGACATTATATCCTTGCAATTCTCCTGGGCCAACAATTTAAGTCCCCGCAACCTCCTTAAAACTCACACCAATTTGAAAGGTACAATCATTCAAGAGGGGGAAAAAAAAGAGGCCTGAAAATAGCCACCAATATACACAGGCAGACAGAGTCTAACACACAACACTCTACAAGTCCAGGTTCTAGAACAGTTAGTAGAGCCTACTTCATGTTTGTTTCAAGTCCTGAAGAGATTATGATACAGTAAAAAAAAATATTAAATGCAATCAGTTTCTGTAATGGCATAGAACAGACTGGAGAGAAACCTTATGAATTATATAAGGTCACACAGTAAGCAGAATAAAATAGTGGTATAATAATCCTCTGGCTTACTGATGTGAGCCTACTACTGATGTGTAGACAGAAAGTACATGGATCCGTATGCTCATGTATATATAATGACTTTGGAACTAACATACCTTTGCAAGATCTGGTTTGTAGCATTCGATGTCTTTTTTTCCTCATCTGTTTAATGGCATCAGTGAGATATACCCATACTTTTAAATCAACCTGAGATCAACAGCCAGATACAAAAAAATCTGTATTACTAATGAAAAGACAGATGGCATTTGTTTATTAATCAATTATGTGCAAATCGTGAAGATTTATTATGATCCACAGTATTCTGTCATTAAGATGAATGAAAGGTAAACTTTGAAAAGAGATTGTGTATTGAAGTGTTAACTTTTAGAAGTAAGAAATTTTCATCAAATTGGCTGCTATCAAGTTGCTATGGACAACAGTAAACGAGATTGTGTAGTCTAATAGCTATGACTATATTCTTGAATTCATGGAGTTGGGAGATTATGCAGATTGATGAGATGTTAGATAAGATGTTTGACCAGTCTTTCTTAAGAGTTTCTGAGAGGCCTTTTCTGTGGTGTCCTGGCAGCACAAGAAGAGTTAAGAAGTAGGAACAGTCCAGTGAGATACTGCCCTTTATTCTGCCTGGAAGGGTTGTATTATTTTGTCTGGTACATACAGGAACTCTCATTGTCTTCTCATGTGGGACAGCTGATGTGGAGAATCACTCCACATTTTCCTCAGGACCATGGCTACAGTACAGTTTTATTTCTCATCTAAGTGCATTCCACAGCACCATAAAAATGCATGTGTTTTTAGTTCTCTATATCTTTACCCCAAGTCTTGCTATCTGCACTACTTCTGCAAGCATAGCTCTCTCAGCAGGTGGCACAAGAAAGCAGCATTTAGAAAATTAACATTATGTATTTGGACTGGACATAAGAGCAAATGGGATAGCATAGGATGCTAAGATCTGACCAATACTGTCCTGCATCTTTGGCCACGTCTATGTGCCACTGCATTCAGAGAGAGCAAAAGTAAGCTTCACGTGGCAGTCTATCATGTTCTCGTCCTTGTCCCGTGGGAATGAAGTGGTCTTGTAAAACTGCAGAGGGCAACCTTTACCTGCAGTCATTTGAGCGTTCAGGGCAGTCACCTTGAACTTCAGGCTATGAAGATCAGAGGGTGCATAGCATCTCAGGACAAGAACACGGCTAACTCCAGCTCACAGATCATTAGTGTCATTTCTGTCTTGGCTGGGCTAAGTTTGGCCAAGGCCCCCATGGTGTTCCCTGTGGTAATGACTGAGGCAGTGATGAAAAGTGGGGCCATTGGTAGCTGTCATTTGTAACTGTATTGATCTCTGCAAGCCACTGCTCTAACTCCTCAAAGTAAGGGAAAAAATTATGAGTCCTGGAAGGACCTCAATCTGTCAGGTTTTGTGTCATTCTGAGCGGAAGCCACTTTGAGGGATCTCTGGGATGGAAAGGATGGGCAGCACCCAGCTGCTTGAGTGTCTTTGTTATGTTCTGTAAAAGTGGCAGCAGCACTTGTCTGTTGAGCAGTTTAAAAGGCAGCAATAGAGGAAAGATGATGGCTGCTATTCTGTCCCATTAGTCTGAACAAAGCTGCCTGAGCTGCTATGCCTTGCTTGGTAGTTCTGTCTTTGGGTCCTAGGTGGAGAGTAAAGAATGTCCTGCTGGCACAGAGGGCAGCCCCCATATATTTGCTGGAGTTGTTATGTGAGGAAAACAAGCTTTTCTCACTTGCACAATCTTTTTCAGCTAGCACTTGCTAGCTGGAGATGCCTACCATTAATGCTTCTTTAACTGAGAGAAAGAAAAATCCCCGAGAGACCCTTTGGAACAATGAAACACCTGCAGTGAAGAGCATCATGCAGGGTACATCATTCCTTCATGTGTATTGGAGGCTATTACTTGTGGACATACATACAAACATGCACATAAATACACTACATCTTCTTTTAGTTAGTTGCTTAAGTTAGCTGCAGGCTGACTTATGATAGAGTTCACGTTTAAATCTTCAGAGTAAAAGACTTTGAAAGCAAACCTATTAAGGTTAATAGAATGAACTTACAACGCCCATGGTTACGTAGGAGGGGGGAGTGAGACACTCAGTAAATTGTTCACCAAATAGCCTGTCACCTCTAGGTCTGCAGCTCAAGGCCTGCCAATGGATCATTCTATTATCCTTAATGAGCTTAGTTTTAAAGTGGTATGCACATCAAATGTAAAATATCAATGTTAGTTTTGTTATCTGTAATCCTGTATCTACCTTAAATATGCTAATAAAGAAAATGTGCAGTCTGAGAAGGTGCAAAGGTTACACCTATAGCCTCTGCTTAAAATATATAAAATTTAGTACAAAAAGTATTTCTATTCATTAAGCTACTGCATGCACAGAAAACCCTCGAGTACATTATGTAGAAATATACAAAGTAATTTCTAGAAAATGCATTCAAAATTGAACAAACTTACCCAGATGGTGGTTTGAGGGCTTTTACCAAGCCCATGAGAAAACAGATAGCCATTTACTTAAGATTTAAGGTCAGATTTTCTAAGTGCCTGGAATTCAGATTAGCACTTTACGAGATCTTTACTCTAGTTTATTTCATTCATCCCTTAGCACCTCATCACCTTAGAAAATCTGTTGCCTACATTTTAAGACTCACTTCCACAACCAGGTGGGCTGCTTATGCATTTGATGAAACACACAACAAATCTCTACTCCTGTAGAACATCTGCTTTTCCTTGCCTTCCCTTTAAGATATTGTGCTGAGTATGCCACAATACCTCTCACATTTCTTTGATGTCATTTCAGATGTTTTAATTCTCTTAGCCATTGCTGAAGTTACTCCCTCCCCAGTAGTGTCAAATCATGCCCAGGCTTCTACTACAGGAATATTCTGAGTCCACAAGGGACATTACTAAGAGTTTTCTCACCATGATATCCAAATACCAGTAAGGAATGTCTTTCAAATTGAGATTAAATATGTATCAGCCCAGCCAGGAGGGCAAAATCACTGAAGATCACTAAAGTGACATTCACATTACAAGGAGGTTGAAAGCACATCTGGAAAAAAGAAGAGATGGATAAAATCACTAGCACAGAGCACAAGGGTATTCTCTCCCTTGTATATCAAGTGTCAGGTGAGACCGAAGCCAGAAGGGGAAACCAAGCTTAACAGAAAGCCTGGACAGCCATGCAGCTGCAGAAGTACTAAAGGTTAGTGTAATTCTGGCAAACTTAGTTGTAGGTTGATGTTAGTACGTTCGTTTGTTACTCCAGTTTATCATATCCAAAGCATTCTTTGTGTAAACATGACATGTACTTTTGTCTGGCTTATACTGGCTTATTAACTTTACTTGTGAAATCTGTTATGTAGACTGGGATAAACTTACAGGTGTAACCAAGGTCTGAAATCAGTGTATTTTGAAACACCAAGCTGTATTGTTTTAATTAGCATTGCACCATGTTACCAGGCAGTTTTAATTTAAACTAGTGCAATTTTGTATTTAGTCAATTCCTTTAGCTCAGTACTCTGAAATATTTAAGCTTTAAAAGGCTTAAAATTAATACTTTACCAGAACATCGGTACTGACTGGGATCCATATAATTTGTATGAAGTTTCCTTTATTATTGTTTTCTTTTGGTTTAATATTTGTTTCCTCATTCTTTTCCTCCTTGCTGCTCCCCTAGTTTGTCTTCCCTTCTTTTGAATTCTAACCTTATTTGCTGATGCACCACCCTACCTGAAATAATGTAGCAGAGTGACTTTAGCAAAGCTGATTAATATTATTTCCTGCTTTGGCAAGAATTGGAGAAGGGAATATCACCTACTTAAGATGCTAAGCCAAAGGTAACTGTGTCATTTGAGGCTATACACTGCAAATGGTGTATTGCAATAAAAGCTGAACTTCTTTGCAGGCAGGAGGAGATTGCTGACTGTCGATGAAACTTTCCTAAAGATTTTTAGTCTGGGATATGACTCCTGGAGTAGTTCAATATCATTTTAATGTAGGAAACTATTACAAAAGCTGCAGCTCTTTTCTTTCTGTTCCTTTGTACCCCACTTTCCTCATGTAGTTATACTCAGGCTTTTACTCCAAGTCTGTTATTTTAGGACACATCTGTTGGTGGAGCAATGACCTTAAAACTGCTTTAAAGAAGAAGTTTAGAGGCCATTAAAACATTCTCAGAATGTTTCAGGCTGTGAATTATGTTTTTGTTTTTTACCAGCTGCATCATTAGAGAAACTGATTTCATAATATAATAGATTTGTATGCCCCAAGTAGAAGAATTGGTTACACAAGGATATTTTATAAGGAGAGGGAGAAGGCTTATAGGCCAATATTAATATTCTCTGAGATTTAAGACCAAAACAAAACAAAAAAACCCCTCAGTTATTAGAAAGTTATTGTTAGAGAGTAAAGATCTAGTATTGGGTTGTTTACTTCATTTTCACTATAGAATGTTTTACCACTCATTATAATGTAAAATTCTTATTCTGACCATTAAGGCAATGAAAGTGTGGCAGATGTGAGGAAGAAGTGAATATAATGAGTACAGTAAATAACACATACACTACCAAAAGGCGGACAACAGACCATAATAAGTCATTACATTCTTTAGTGTCTGTGATAATTTAAAAGCATCCTGTATGCTAGAGTACAATCTTGCCATGAGAGCATAATATGTTGACTGAATAGCAAATCAAATGAAGAGAATGGTATGAAAACACTTGAGAAACTTTATTTGTAGGATGTAAGAACAAGAAATAAGGTCAATGCTCTTTCTTGATAGGTTAAAATGATTTTTTAATCTGGTTTGCAAAGGAAAAGAAGCTTTTCAGGATTCCATGAAGTAAATCATGAGGATCTGTACACATGAAATTATGTGAGAAGGTGAGAAAGAAAGAGAATTTGGATATCCCTAGAAATTGTTGAATTTATAGATCAGTTTCCACCAGTGTTGGCAGAGAAATTGATCAATTTCTTCCAGTTTCATGATAAAAGCCATGATGAAGAAAAATCTAGACTTTTGTGTTACTAGACACTGGAGATTCCACATGGTACAGCTCACTTTCTAAATGTTGTAATTTGAGAGAAAATATGTATTAATAATTTACAATCAGTCTCATTACACAAGTTGCCTAAACATGAGGATTTCAGCACTCCACTCAAGTAAAGGAAAAGGGAGTTTGAGTGTGAAAGGCAGAGGCCTAGTAAATTAAAGCTTTGACAAGGAATATCAAGAAATGGGAAGACCAATTTATCCTTAACACAGATAACGTCAAGCTTCTGCTAACTGAAGATCAAGGCACTAAGCTTTGTGATGCATCAGCTTGTTAGGATCAGAACTTGTTTTAGCTAATAAGATAGGATTAAAATTACTTTAGCACTAAGACAAGAAATGTTGCAAGACTGGTCCTTTCTTTTATACTCTATTTTATATGTTTGTACATTCAAACAATGTTACTTACAGTTTTGTTACCTCAAATGCAACTATGTTAATTCAGCAGAATATAATGCACCAAATTGAATGTTGGGTTATTTTGTCAGCCTCAAAATCTTGTTATGGCCAAAAGTTAACACACTATGTATTTATTAAGCTAAGAAGTCATCGTTACTCCTGTTACTGTTTTAGTAATCCAATAGTCCAGAATGATCTCATTAATACAGAACAGCTTCATTGTTGGTGCAGTTACATTTTCTGTGTAGAACAGCCTAATACCAATCGTTTTTCTCTGGTGCTTTGTTCACTGTTTAGATGTACCTCTGGGTCCTAAGGCTGACCATTTCAGTCTCCCTTGTCTCTCAGTGGTGAGGGGGAGTTACAACCTGCCATTGGCATTCTGAAGTCCTTGCTGGGTGGAATTTTCTTCCTATTCAGTCTTGGGTCTGCTTGGGACTAATTTTCATAGAATCATAGAAATCATAGAATCACTAGATTGGAAAGACCTTGGAGATCATGAAGCCAAACCTTACCTGTCCACTATTAAATCGTACTCCTAAGCACTTCATCTAACCCATCTTTTAAATACCTCCAGGGATGGTGACTCAACCAACTTCCCTGGGCAGCCTCTGCCAGTGCCCAAGAACCCTTTTGGTGAAGAAATTTTGTTAATTTCCTCATCTCAATTTCATTCTAGTTCATCAGATCCCAGCCAAAGTTAGGAAGTTGCACAACAGCCTCACTTAATCAAAGACCTGCTGCTGTATACACAGGAAAAATGAGGTCAGTCCCTGAGATTCACCAAGTTTAAGCCTATTCAAGTGAGGCACCAGTCAAGTGTCTGCTGGCAAGCATTAACCAAGCTACAACCAGTGCAGGCCAAAGTAAACCCAGTCAATTCCTGAGACTGTACTGTACTGTCAGGTCAATATAAAGCTGTAGCCTCTTATTTGTAATTGAGAAAAATCATATCCACTGCTCTAAAATGGCCCAAATAATTTTTACTGGGCTATAATTTATGCCATATATAATTAATTAACATATAAATCATCCAGTATGAAGATAATATGGTTGTTAAAGAATGGTTCTTTGAGGCTGTTCCCCAAGGTGATATCACAATGTCTGTCATTCACATCATCTCAGCTGTACAGTGGTGCGATACTCAGGAAGTCTGTATCTTACAACTGACTTTGATTTTAAAAACAAAGACAGTAGCTCATAATTTGCCTTTTTTTCCTTTGTATATTGTGAACACAGATCCCTTCAGTGACTTCATCTGCAACTCTGTAGAGGGATGGACATAACAACTCTAGCAAACTTAAAAACTCAACAATAGTAATGAGAATTTCACTAAACTGTAAGTTTAATGAGGTAGGAAATCTGGCTTCATTAGTTCCAGGGTTCACAAGACTGTTTAATGTGTAGCGCCTCAGGCTGGATAAAATTTGCTCAGAGCCTTTCCTAGAATGGTTACGCAAATTAAGATCCTCTGTAGAGCTCTGATGATGGAAGGGAGCTCATAGAGGGCTGCAATGTGTAAAATCCAAGGTTACTCTGAAATCCACTGGATTTGGGGAAGATTTGGGGAGCTGAAACTCTTTTCTTACAATGCCAATTATGCCAATTAAAATAGGGGAAAGAACACTCCTACTGAAAGTTCTAACTGCCCTCACAAAGTAACGAACTCTGTCAGAATAAGGCTTCAGTAACTCTTGTACTGGGTTACTACATAATAATTGTGAGGCTTACTTTGCTAAGCTTTTTTGGTAGTTAAAAAGAAATCAGACCTCCAGATTAGTCATTTTATGGGTGCAATAACTGTCAATCCAATAGGATTGCAGCCCTTCCCAAAGAACTCAAATTTCAATGTGTTCCCTTCCAATCTTTCAGCTGAGAGCACAGTATTACTTTTCCTTTCGGGTGCCTGATGGTGAGAAGAAAACTCAGAATGTATGTAAAGCAGGTATTAACAGTATCATCTAGCAGAAACTCTACTAGTGCTGCAGGATCAGAAAACATTAATTTGCCTACCCAATGGAAGCTTTAAGACAACTGCCAAGTATCAATCCCTGTCAATAAAGTGAAGGGGTAGGTTAGAAGGAGAAAAAGGCATCTATGTACAAAACTCCTGGATTAAAGCATTGCACATTATCACATAGTCTTTCATGCTTTAACCACTACTTTAGAAATGAGATAAGAGCAGGGCATGATCAGTCGACAGATCTGCAATTTCGTCTATGAACTGAGTTGTTTGATTCATATGCAAAAAAGGCTGGGAAGTACTTGTATTCCTCCTGAGTATAGAAAAAAGTGGGTACAACAGGCAGAATATTGCTGTTTGTATTTTAAAGATACATGCACCAGGAAGTCTGGTATCACAGCCATTTGTCTTCTGAAATGACAGCATTAGAATATCTTTCCCCCCTCCACTGTCCATCCCACTTCAGGTTTTTCCGCAGTCAGAAGTTATACCACTATCTAAATCTGTAAAACAGCATGTGTTGCTCTTTCCTTTGCTTTGGCATATAGCCAGCACTCTGATTATTTTGGACAGAGCCATTCATACAACCATTGCTCCTGACAGAATAAATGATAATCACTGCTCGTTTGTCTCCCAGTACTGAAGCTATGTAAATTGGGCCATGGCACCATTCAAGTAAAGACAAATTTTGGCAGTTCCTGATTATTATTTATATCCACAGCAACTTCTCATCAGCAAGTAATGTCCACACAGTGATGAAAAGTAGGCCTAAATTTGGAATTTTATTAACGTTTACTTACAAATGCAAATTCCACTGCCAAAGACTATTGGGAAGATATTAATCCTCCTCACTGTATCTTTTAAAACATGTTTCCACACTGTGCTGATCACAAACCAGGTTCTAATCTCAGTGATTATTTAAAACAAGCTCAGTTTAGTCAACTCTAAATTTACAGCAGTAACCAAACAGAATTTCACCCCTTAATTAAGCCTGCACTTGAAGTTTGATTCAGAAGAGGGTCTGAGTAGCACAATAACACTGAAGCCTTCTACCAGGGTGCTCAGCTGGAGACTCAGCTTCTTGTCTGTACTCCAGTGAACTGATGAATTGTCAAGTGCTTTAGACAAAATGTGAACAGCTTCTAAAAAAGACCAAAAAAACCCCAAGGCTTCTCTTAAAGGATTTTCTATAATTCAGAGCTCTTTGAAAAACAGAAGGAACCAAGGTTAAGGTCCCTGCTTTCATTCTAGAAGAGGGAATCTTAACAGTCCTGTACACTTATAATTTGAAATCACTTTGTAGCTTCTGCAGAGAGTAACCATGGATATAAAAGCCTATTTGATATGAGTAGAGAACTTATCTCAGTCTTCTGCTTTGCCTCTGCTAATCTTTTGTGTCTGGTCTTCATGCTTTACTTCATTACATCACCTCTTCTATCAGCAAACACCATAGCTCCTTTCTGCTCACCAAGGAGGAGGACAAACAGATAAACAGTTTCAAAAATAGCTTTGTTTATATATATCCATGATCCAATGACTTTTTCCTTTCTGTCATAAAAATTTGAACTTACTTATTCAGTGTTTTCAAAACCAGGCGTCTTGGGTTTCAACACCATGGGAGATTCTGATGCAGTAAAAAATGGGCAAGTGGCATTTCTGGAGAGTGATTACTTTTGAGAGAAATTAAGGTGAATGCATCAAGGAGAGGGAAGTCAGGAAAGTGCTGAATAAATGAACATAGAGGAAAAAAAAACTGTGGCATCTGCAGGAGAAAGAGAGAAATAGGAAAGCAGTAGATCTAGTCCTTTGTGTCATATATAGAATCATTGGCAGGCCCTTAGATCAACATCATGAGTTAGAGTTCTCTGTTGCCATGAAACTGGTGGCAGCAGGAAAACATAAGGCAATTTGGTATTTGTTAAAACTGGCAAATCTTCTCATCCAAATCGATGTAAATATGTTCTACCAAGTCCCCAGTCAACTGACTTACTTCAAAATGCATCTTCCTTGTTACAGAAGTCAAGAACAGCAAGCACTGAAAGTTTTGTTAAGTGCCAAATGATCTCTCGCACTCAATGAATGTTCTAGATGCAAGAGATTCCAACATCTTGTTAGAAAAACAATATATCACCTAACCGTTACTATATTTACCAGTAAAATAAAGCCATATCTGGAACAATATGCAAGGTTACTTTGCTATTTGATATTAGGTGCAAAGACACAAAAGCAACAAACTAAAGAATTAGGTAAAAAATAGTTTAATTGCATGCAGAATAAAGTTATTAGATCTGAAGTCCCTAATAATAAGGGATAATAATCTTGCATTTTTCAAAAACGGACAGTAGAGGTGACTAACAGTAGTCAGAATCCTTCGTGTATATCTTACCAAAGAGCTAGTGCCTACAATACATTTTCTCTACCATTTTCTGTAGTTCTCATCCCTGGTTCATAATGAGGAGAGCTCTTATAGTCCTGAACCACTATCATCACCTAAATCTCAAGTACTAATCAAGGCAAAGTGTTAATTCTGTTGTAGAGTGTAAACGGAGATAGGTGCAATTGGCAGATTATAGATTGCTACATAAGCAATGTCTAAATGGTGTCTAAAATGAACTCTCCCATACCTCAAAAACCAGTCTATTATTTTTACCATTTCTACTGTTATAGTAAACTACAAAGCAAATTAATGCAATGCTACCACTTCAGAAAAAGGAAACACACCATGATACATTTAGCTCAATTTTAACAATACTACCACCAGGGCTCTTTTATTCATAGTTCTCACTGAAGGCCACATAACAATTCTGGGCAAAGTTTTTTACAACTCTGATTACAAAAATACTAAACCAAACCACAATCAGACAACAGCCTCCCCCCTCCCTTCACTTCACCCCAAAAAAAACCAAAAAAAACCCCCCACCACAGAAATAACCCAAAATATAACAAAAGGACATACCAAGAGTTTAAGGAAACTTAATTAACACTTAGAATAATCAATTGGAAGGTGTTGCATTTAGTAAGAATTTGTCACATTCTGATTGTTCTATCAAAAAAAAGGCCTCTGATTGTATTAGTCATGGTGTACAATGCTGCATATATGTGATTATAACTTCCTTCAGCAGTACCTTTAAACAAGATTTTAAATCTGGGATACTTGCCTAACGGATTTTGTTATAAGGTGCCATCAAACGATTTATGCCTTAATATACTTCCAGGCATTTTTCTTCTAAAGTGTTCTCAATACCATTTTTGCAATGTATTTTCTGAGATAGCTTACTTTATTCCATGGTGGGCAGAGGTACAGAGAGCCATCTAACATCACAGGCAGAAACTTTGAGTCTAGCCAGCAATCATGAGACAATACACTCTGAAGGTGCACAAAGTTTGTACAGGAGAATATGTGAAGTTGCCTTATGAAAGCTCTCTGCTATCTTTTTTATCCAAATAAAGGTGGATGTGTAGAAAAGCGTATGCCAGAAATAACAGTTTTCCCTGTTTTTCCTAATGTCATGCATCAGTAAAGAGATTTTTAAAAACCAAACAAACCATAAACCCACAGCATGTTCCAGGTGAGAGGCATCTTTATAGTGAGCGAGTAGCAGCTAAACTTGCTAGCGGTGTCTTCCTGCTTTGAAATTTGTTCTTTATTCTTCAGATCACAGATAGAGAGTTCATGAAATCTTTGCCAGGCTACAAAAGCTTGCCAATTAAAGCCCAAATGGAAATATTATGGAGTGAGGAACAGTTATCATAATGACAGATGCACTGTACATAACAGATAGCAATTTACTTCTTCAAGGGTAATTACAAAAGCTGTTGGAAAATAATCAGGCTTTTAGTCAGCCAACCAGGAAGATAGATGGCAGCTGTACAAATACCAATGTGCATTATGAAGTGCAGCCAAAACCATAAGCTGAGACTGAACTGGGCATCCTGGAAAAAGTTGTATAAGATGCATCATTGCTTCCTGATATAATTACTCGAAGGTGTATGCACAAGTATTTGGAAAAGGATAGTCAGAGAGTAATTACAGTGGCTGGCTATTGAAGTAGATGTATTGAGGGGTGTTACAGGAGTTTGTCCTGGCCTAGTCATTGTTTGCAGAGACGCCAAGGATGATGAAATAGAGTATATGTTTATTACATATTCTGATGAGCTAAAGGTGGATGTAACTGCAAGCACACTAGAGACTGGGACCAGAATTAGAAAGAAAACAAGGCAATTGAGTGACAAGAAGTACAAGATACAGTTTGCTGGGAACAGTTGGTTTCACCCATAGGACTGGAAGTTATATAATTAACCATGGATAAAAATCTGGGTATTAGAATATATTCTGAAGAGGTGAATCAATAGCTGTCCCCTATTACAAATAAGGTTAGCATCACCCTTGGAACATGCAAATGAGAATGCTGCCTGTCAGCATAAGGATATATTTTCACATCACTCAGAAACTTAGATAGATGGCCTTCAGTGGAGTTTCTGGGCAGTTTTGAGCACATTTTTTAATAAAGATGGAAAACAGCTGGGCATAACAGTGGCCTAGGATATATATCTGAATAAGTGAGGATTATAAAGACTACAGAAAAGAATGCTTACAGTTAGCACAGTAACTATTCAAATATGTGGCAGGCTGTTGCACAGAGAAGCATGTCCTCCTCCTTCACAACCAAAAGGACAAGAAAGCATGGATTTAAACTGCAAGTAAGATTTGTGAGCTACTAGGAAAACAAATAATGATGTTTAAACAGTCTAATACACTGCCAGGCAGGGCTGGGGGTCCTTCATCAGTGGGAGATCTTAAGAGCAGTTTGTCTCATTAGAAAATCTCTACACATAACTAGTACAGCCTTGGGAGGCAACAGATTTTATTTTCCTTTATTTTATCCTTACACACACACATATATCATGCATCCTGTATCTTTTATCCTACTTATGTGCCCACACATATCACACCCTCTATGCATATTCATATTTGAAAAGTAAATTAACTAGACCAAATTTGATGAAATTAATTTGATCACAGTGCTCATTTTGAATGTTCCTCTACTACAACTCACTTTCCGTATCTCTTGGAACTTGCAGTAATTTTTGGCTTAATCTTCTTCATTCCCCACTTCCCTTTTCCTTCCTTACAAAACAGAAATTTTTATTCTGAAAATGTCAGCTGCCAGGAAAGTGGACAGAAATTAGAGACCAATCATTTCTGATCTGCAGGAATGAAGGGTAGGAACACAGGATGTATTTGTCCTGTTTTATCTATCATTCAAGTCACATTTTTTAATGTTCAGTAAAGATTTTTGTAAAATCATTTCCAGCTGTGAATTCTTCTCCCTTCCTGTCCTTTGACACTCAGAACAACTTGACTGCCCATCACTTCAGGACAAGTCTGATCAGAGGCTACTGCCCCTCTGCTGCTTCCTCCTTGCCAACCCCGCCACCAGCTCTCCTGCCAAACTAAACCCTTTCGGTTGCTCCACTACTCTGCTGTGACTTTGATCATCTTAGGCTCCTAGTACAGTTGGAAGAAACATAGAAACATTTCTAGAGGACAAGTAAGACTAGCTGTGGCTCAGACTGTGAACTTTCCCCTAGGAAGTACCATACCCTGAAGAAAAATACATTAAGTTGCCTTCGGAAATCTCCTTTTTTTTTTCCCCAGACAGGAAGATTTCCCCTGTGGTAGGGACATCCTCACGCTGTCCATTAGTTGGCATATGCTAGCTGCTACAGGGAGAAAGTGGTTTAGGTTTTTAGAGAATGTCTACACTTACGTACAGAGCTCCTACAAATAACTCATGCACTGAAAAGAATATAGACTCCTAATTAAAGCCTTCTAATCAGACATTTGTCCTTACAGGTGACAAGGCCCTGATGTGGAAACTGGAGAGCTGCTGACAGATGGCATTACCTAGAGGACAGCAGAAACTGAATAGTGATTTGGGGCTAGGGGAAATACTAACAGGATAACCATTGTTTAGCAGCTCCAGATAGAAACAAAGGACTAACACTTCAGGGTTAACAGAGTAGTAATAATTTAGCAAAGCAACTGACACTCGAAGGATAGTGGAATAGAAACTGCTCACACTTAAAGAATACACAGGATGACAGTTGTTTAGCTAAAGCAACGTATTTCTATAAGCCTTATGTAGGAAGAGGGCCTGTTGTTAAAAGATTTCTGATAAGCAGGACAAGTCATCTGGACCTGTGATAAGAGTAAAAACAATGGTGATAAAAATGGCGAGGACATGGAAACAGATTGAAGCTAAAGGAAGTTAAGACAACTTACTCCATCCCTGAGAAAATCTTGCCCAGGCATAAAACAGGAAGAAGACTGTTCTCAAACTCATTATAATAAGAAGTGGGGAAAGGTTATGAATATGTACAGGCGTTTTGGGGAATATGTAACAGTTTACTGTATAAAGCCAAGACAAGTTGCCATGATGGGCACGCATGTTGTTTTGGAGTAATAGTTCTCCCGTGCATCTCAGCACTGAATAAACATACCTACTTTATAACTTTATAAGTTATAGAGTCTTGATTCCACGTGTCAATAGGGCTACTAGGCTATGGAGCATGGAGCCCTTAAAAAAGCCCACAGCAACAAAAGATGTTAATTACCTTCTCAGTAGGGAGCAAGCACCTAATGAAATGGGAACATTTGATAAATCATTAAGAGATAAATAAAAGACAGGCAGCTTTATATTACATGGTTTTCTGGTGACCCAATTTATCATGGGAGCACAGCTCACTTGGATAAAGATATTACTAGAATATTTGTGTTTATTTCCTTCTAATTTACAATGTGTGTGTTATAAAACAGGATTCTCAACAAAACATATAAACAACTTTTTAAAAAGAATTTTTTTGGACAGAACTGCATCAAAAAATTGCAACTGTCAATTATTTCTTCTCTGCTTGAAGAAGATCCTTTAATCACTCAAATTCTGTCTCCTCGGTGGTTGAGTTGAATAGTTTACGTTTTAGGATGAAAAATATACATAAATTAGGAATGTTAGGCCATGACACTTTCCATACCCATGCAAAAAGTAATTATTGGGACTTTTCTTACTCTCTGTTAAAAGAGTAACTGAAAACACATTCAGCGGGATATTTCCATGTCTCATAAAGCAGTACGCATTCAAGTTACACTTGTATGAAAACTTTCTGAAGATTTCCCACCTGCAGTTGCACTTGCATTTGCGGTAACTCAAAAGTATGTACGATAGTGGGGTTTTGTGATTGCGTCATCTCTGCTACTCTTCAGAGTACTGAGGCAATGTACTGATAACTCTGTGGCAATGTACCGATAACAAATGACAGCAGCCAGAATTATCTGCTTGTGTTAAAACTGGTTGCAGTGTTTACATAAACATTAATATAAGCACTAGATAAATTTGAGGCAGGAATTATTCAGTTGAACAGGGGCTTTGAAGTTTTGTTTTAAAAATTCTCTTTCAAATCACCTATAAAAATAAAATGTAATTTTTGAATCATAAAGTTTTCATGTCATCAATGAAAATTAGGTTGGCACAAAAAGAATTACAAATTAAACCATCAATATTTTTGACAGCTGGAAAAATGTAACTAGATCTTTCTTCAAAAGAAATCTAAATCACTCTAGTCTCTCTGCCTTGTTTCAACTATTGTTTCTCATCTGGTCATCTGTTTTCTTTTGGTGATATTTGCCTCAATTTGTCATTTTTTAAAATAAATAAATAAATAAATAGATAGATAAATTTTGAAACAGCCATGACCAATTTCCTTCTTCTGAAAGTGATTACATTTTATGGCCCGAAAATAATGTAACAGATGACACACTGTCTTTTCAAATAATCCTGCTCTGCCACCAGAGGAGACTGTCTTGCTCTTCTACAAGGTAACATGCTTGCTAGACATAAGTCACTTCATGAAATGGCAGCCTAGCCACAGAGTTGATTTCTTATTTTGCATTTTTTCCTGTTTATTTGCAGCAACTGTGTTCCACCTCTGTATGCTTACAAAAAAAGGCCTTTCATCAGAACACACTCCAACATCCCAAAATTTGAAACAAGGAAATAAAAAAAAAATCCCAGAAGTCTCTTGCTACCAACACTGCTATCCCCAAAATTTATCTAGAAACATTATATACCTCAGACCCAGATTTACAAAGTGTTAGCAACCCCCACTCTCCTAGTTACCAGTCATCACATCTAAACTCATCACTTCTCATGTCCACTGGTGAATTCCAAAATTGCTGAGAATCCTTGTAAGGTTTTGCATTGGACTCCATGTCATATGGCATTTTGGTATACAGTGCCTGCTGGTTTCACTGGAATTGAACTGGGTTTGTGCAACAGGAAGACCTATCTGCAGACTCAAGTGTAAAAAACAAGTATTTACATACTGTTTTCAACACTCAGATTCACGTTTTTTTTTAATTGTTTTACAACCTGCATTCATTCATGCATTTTGCAGCAGTTTTAATGTCAGAAATTACCTGAATCTTTGTATTTTGTAGCTGTCTTGTTCTTCCAGGGAACTGAAAATAACATGGAAGTGATTAGAAAGACTCATGTCTTACATTCTCAGTAGATCCTATTCAGCTGTAACATTCTCCAAATGTGCAAACACAGAATTCATGAATTGCATATTGATATAAATTATTGAAATAGCAAAGCATTACAGTTGTTCCTTTCTCTGCTGCAATATTAATAAATGGGATTTGTGTGCTATAGCAAGTGTAATAAGAATCTGCATTTCTCTGGCAAGTTTTCTTCAACTTCTGAATTTTATGCAAGGCCAATAAACTATTCTTCCTGCTTCTATCTATGTTTTTGTTTGTAATCTTTCCAAATTCTGAGTAAAGTGTATCATACCCAAGCACAACAGCTCTAAAGCAAATTCACTCTTTGAAAACATCCACTTCAGACCACTCCTGCTTCAAGTGCTACCTTGCTTGTCTTTCATTTTCCTTCAGATACTCTTGGTGGTCACCATTCAGTGCCTACTGTTCGCTTTAAAAAGCGCACAAACATGCACCTCACCACCTTTTTGTGAGTCTCAGGAGTGAATTCCTGAATTGAATTTGCTGAATTTTGCTCCTCCAAAGCTATATCTCTAGGGAACAGCAACAGCAGACCAGCAGAGAAAAGCTGTTATTGTAATTGTGTCACAGAGAGGGTTGAAAGATCTTTAATCACACACACTTGAAAATTTGGCCAAGTTCTTGTGGAGTTTGTGTCTTTGTAAAGTTATACTCTTTGGAGTGTAAAGTAATACTTGTTTTGTGCTATGCACAAAACTAAGGGGAAGTTTAAAGTACACATATGCCATAAGGCTATCATGCTGTACATACAGGATGAGAGGGAGTGCATACTACAGGCATTTCAGCTTCTTGGTGTTCATGATTCATACTAGCTAGGTAAACTGGATATTTCAAGATGTAATTGTTCAACTGGTTAGTGGGTCGTGGAGTCAATGTGGCTACATCAGTTTTTCTCAGAAGTCCTACTAAGCTTGTAAGAGTGCTAAAAATAACTCAAAGTAAGGAAAAATGAAATTAAATTAAAAAAAAAATCAAAGAAAAAACCTAAAAGGAAAAGAGACAGAAAGTGTATAATAAAAAAATAATGACGAAAGTAGAAAATAGATTCTCTGTTAATGTGTAGATTTTCTGTTGGCATCCCTTTAAAGTAACTAATGCAAGCATGAGTTGCAATTTTAGTTCGAAGTTTATAAAACCTCATCCCTGACTGAAGCTTTGCAGCCCTTATCAGAATAGTAACACTTCTGTTTGCCAGTGGTATGAACCACAATACACCAAGTTTGATCCTTTATTAAAAATAATTGCCACCTTTCTTCCTTTCCTTATACTGTGAAAGATATATGCGTGTCACTCAAATTTCTTCCAGCTCCAGGTACTTTCTTATTTCTGCGCAACAGAAATATAAAATATGGCTAAATAGAGGAGTAACATCTCTCCCCTATAGTGTGCTGCAGCAACCAACAATTAGGATGCAAGATGGTGATGTACTATGTTCTGGTGTTCCTAAGGGCAGGCAAAGGACTTCACTGAATTAGGAGGGGTTTGGAGGGGAAAAAAAAAAAAAGCAAAGAAGTGTTCTGAAGGAAACTACATTTCAATTTTAAAAGTTGATAAAGAAAATTCAAGCAATTGTACTCAGCTGTAAAAAAAACATTCAGGAAGCTTACAAGGACTGTCTATCCCTTTAAATTGTCTTTGGGTAGGTCTGCATTAGGGATTTGATTTGCATAAGGAAAGCAGTTCTTGAGGCACATCTTGACCTTTGATGCATCTCATGGAGTTGCCTCAGTGTGCATCATGTGGATTCCGTTAGAAGTACGTCATGAGATATACTGAGAGCACCAAGTGCACCCAGACACTCATGTTGTCCAGTCCACAGGACCAGATTAAAGCTAGTCCAAAGAACAACCACAGTGGATGTGAGATGCTCAGCGCCACCTCTTTCATCCTGCAGATCTACTTACTTTACACTGCATTACCTGTTGACAGAGACAGAACTTTTTTGAACTGTCGTTTTCTTGGAAACACCATTCTGTGGCTTTGTACTCAGTGCAAATAAAGTTAAAATTTCCTTTGCACATAGCAAGTTGGATATAAAATACCTGTCCACAATGTGGCATGTTTTTTCCCCCACTTTCTACCCCATGTAACTAATCAAGATCAACCCTGCACTCTGGTTAAGTAGCCCCTGTGACTATATTGTCTTTGTAGTCCATTACCAGCTGGTTAAGAGAGATTCAACTTTTAAGTCCCATATCTTTTAAATCCATTTGGTCTAAGCAACCAGGCCCTTCAACTCTGACCCCTGAAATGTGCACTTGAGTGCGGGTAGCCCTTAAAGAAAAAAACATCTCATGGTCCAACTACTCAGGGCCTTTAAAAATCAGAGAAGAACCACTGAAGAAGCTAAGAAAGAGAGAATGAGGTATTCACACCATTTATCTTTAAGCACATATTTAAATGCCTTCAATAGTCAATGGATAGAAGTAAAGATTCTCCAGAGACCAGTTCTGCACAACTAAATTAGGCTCCTTTCATGAATTGCCCTCAAAAGAAGTATTTGCTTTCCACTGACAATGGAGGAAGTCCACGGAAAGCAGCTGGTAATGTAAAATCACCATGTAAAGTCACGTTGTGTGAATATCCCTCCATATCAGGATTAGAGTCAGAACCATGCAAACATACACATGACCACTGAAAAGTGACACAAATGGAAGCCATCCTTTCCCTTAATTGCCCTTGTTTGTTGTAGTTTGTTTCTTTCCCAGCTCAAACCATCATCCCTGCCCTCATTTCATTTGAGAATCTCCCTCTTTCCCGTCAGCCCACCATTCCTTTGTGTGATTACTGGGGTAGAATCATTGGAAGTCATTGTCTGACCACTTATATCACGCTGCTTAAAATTGCTCAGCATGAAACTCTTAAGCACTGGCTCTTTTGCTCAAAAAATAGTGATGTGATACAGCACAATGATAAAACTTCCAGTTGGAAAAAGATTGCAAGCATAATGTTTTTCTTCACTTTGAGTAATGCACACCTTGAACTGAATCTATAGCAAATCTGTAGTGAATTTGCTCAATTGTTTTCATTGAAAAATAAGGTGGAAAAAAAGACTAAACTTTTCAATGACAGCACAAAAGCCTCCACAAATTTTTCTAGTGAAGTGAACCTCCTACTTTTTTTTTTTTAATGTAGCTTTTTTTTCTCTTAGCTGGAAATCTGTAAGAGCCTGGCTTCATAGCCAGCCTGAAACAATTTCCACTGATGTGTTTCACAGGTCTAACAAGCCACCAGTAAAAGACATTATTCAAGGTTCCCTTCAAAACTGAGGCATATATATAATAGGGCTTAAAAAAAATTGATTTGTAATACAGGCAAATATAGGCAAAATACAATAAGCACTTACCTGTATGAGTAACAATCAGAGAGAAAAAGGACTTGAAGCTTGATTTTATTAGAACTGCAATCTGTTAGATTGTAGTCTCAATCTAAAAAGACAACTTTACAGAGAAATCAAAACTCTGATTTAGTGTGAGTGTTTCATGATAAAATGAAAGCAGGGATACTTTTTAAATTATTACACTTGTTCTACTTTACTATTGGCAGAAAGGACGGTCAAATATTGCACCAAAGACAGAGGTGACAGAAGTACTATGAGTTTCAGCAGTTGAAAACTGCTTTGGAGTGTGGAATTCTAACTATTCTAGAAAACCAGCAAAGCTGGCTAAGGTTTTCACTTTCACCTCTAAAATGAATAAACAACACACTTAAACTGAACCATAGCAAAGTTCATTTAATTGTATATGCAGTGCTTCAGCATCCCCAGATGAAAGTTACTGTACAGTCTAAGATACTGTTGACCCTTTCAACCAGTAAGCCAGTAGCCATGTGCCCACACCTATGTATGGCTCTGCAGGAAGAAGTTGTATTGTTAAATCAGTACACAAAGATCAGTACTAAGCACATAAGTCCTACAGAAATCATCACCCAAGAAATGCTACTTTCCCTTTTGAGTTCCTCTTGATATGGGTTATTACATGATTCATTAAAATCCATTTATAATAGGAATTTATAACTGTAGATTTAGGTAAAGTCTGTATATTCTATTTTCCATGTGAAGTACCTGATCTGGTAAAATTTCAGGTAATGTTCAATAAACTCCTCTAATTTTGTCCTTCCTTCCACAAAATGGAATTTATTACTAAATTCATTCCATATTTCTGTAGGGTTATAGCAGAGATAAATTTGGCTAACTTGTATTCATTGCTCTGCTAAACACACTACAGTAACTTTCTCGTCCTGTTACATGGAAAAGTAAAAAAAACCTTGTTTTTTCCAGTATCCTCATCTACTTTTATAACAAATATTGTTGGTGGATGTAAATTAATGGTTATTACAGTGTCTGCTCTTCATTTCACTTATTTTTATAGTGAAAGGTTGACTAGACTTTTTATTTTGATATGGCAATATCAACACACCTGCTGGAGCCAGCTGTATTACTACTCCAGGGGAAGAGGGTTAATTGCATTTTCTGCCTATTAGAAATAGAGGGGCTTAGATTTACTATTGTCTTCCTTGGGGTTCTTTAAACATATCAAAGCTTTCCAAAACCATAAAAAAATATCACTTCACCTTACTGTCCACCAACAAAAACTCTACCAAAATAAACTCCTTATGGATTGAATCCAGTCTCAATAATGCATTTTTAATCTAGAATAACAAATGTTCCAGCAACTACAGTAATAACAATAACATTAATAAAGTCTTCCTTACATGTACAAAACTGACATTTTGGAGGAAGGCTAATACAGTGTGAGCTGTAAGACTTAAACCTAGCTTCCAGACTAGAATGCAATTTTACAGACATAAAACTGCAGGTTGTAATTATTGGCAAAAACATAGAAAGGGTCAATTTCTCTTCATTTCAGCAAGCAAGAGAAAAAGATAATTAAGTGTGAAAAGTTCAGTTTAGGAATACAAAACCTTTTGCACATACTTGATAAAGAAGCAGGTACTAAGCATGGTGTTAACAGGCTGATGGGTGACTGGCTAATGGGTTGACAAGGGAGGATTCTATTAGTAACAACTGACAGGTGATCTGAAAGAAGGGCCAGGAATTCTGCCCTCCTAAGGTGGAAGAGGGAAAAAAAAGGGGAGGGGTGTGGGGGGAATTAAGAAAGGAAGGCAAAAGAGAAGATAATAGATTTAGATCCTTAGTATTTTTCCTGTTTTTTCTTCGTTTGTCTTGGCAATAGGCAGTTTCGTTCTCTGGATGACACGGAAGGATCTGTTTAATGTGCCATTTAGTCACCACTTACAAAAGTAAGAAACAGGTGTTGATGACATGAGAGTCCTGGAGGGACTACAGCAAATGAGAAGCAGCAGTGATCAGGCACCCACACTATGAACAGCTGCTTGATGAGGACCATAAAAAAAAAAAGAAGAAAAAAAGGAAAGAAACAAAACAAACAAAAAAAAACCTAATAAAAGAACAAGAGCAAAATAAAGTCAAAATCTGGAAATTAGGAGGCAAAGCCGAAGGCAGATTTTATTGGCCAATGTTACAATTATCAGTGGAGCCATTAACAAAACCCGCAGTACTAACTGTAAAAAACTTTGCACCATTTTCCCAGATCCCTGGGACTCCCTTCTCTTGCAGAGTGCTACTGCTCAGGCTGTAATAGCAGATCCCTGTTCCAGTATGCCTCCTACCACCTGGTGTGAATTAGGAGCCTCATTTAATTCCCTCCACCTAGACAAGAAGGATGTTTATATTCTGTGTGTAGGAAATCGGTTTTGAAATCCAAACACAATTGTATAAAATTGACTCCTATACAGTTTCATGCAAGTGTTTCCCTCTACTAAAGTAATTGTGTTGCATAGTCTGTCTTAGAGTAACAGACCCATCTTGGATACTTAAGAATAGAATGGAAAAAAAACAAAACTCAAACACCTTACAATGTTTTTCAGCATCTGAAGCATACGATTTGCATTCCAGTGTATCCTCTAATGGCCATATCCTATAGTATTTACCTGTATAATGTGTTGCTTGCATTTATTTCTCTTAATGCTAGCATGAGACATAATTTGTTTTCTCAAAGTATATGGAATTACGTGGCAATTAAGAGAAAGTAAATAAAAACGATGTAGGATTGAGTATGAAAGTTTAGGTTTGCAGTGAAATTAATATAAAACTAGCCTACTGCTGCTGTCTTCATTTTCTATTCAGGTACAATTACCTCTTTAAATACAGCCTCCCCATTGCACCACCCCCCTGCCCCTTCCCTGCCTCTCCCCGCTGGATGCAAGACCATATCTTAAGATGTAAGTACTTCAGGTTGGAACTGTGATATTTGTACAGTGCCAGAATAACATAACTGCTGTTTTCATACACTATCATGGTAGGGCTGAATCCTATGAATAAAAATAGCTAAATAGAAAGAAGAATAAACTGCAAAGAGATGAGAGAAGAAAAAAAAAAGAAAAAGTAATGAGGAAAGGAGTCAAGCAACTAACAAGAAGGCTGAAGGCTCTTCAGGGACAGAAATGGTAAATGGCATCTTACTGTTTGTCTGTAATATCTGTGTGTAATATGAAGGCCGCAGCAAGATCTCTTAAGAGACCTGAGAGTATTGCTGTAATGTAAATAAGAACAGCCTCTAGTTAGAGGTTCTAACCATTAATAGTGATTTTTTTTAAGTAAATAAGCCTTTAAGAATGGATTTGATGTTACAATAGCTGTACTGAAAAATTACAAAACCAAAAATAAAATAAAATAGTTTATAAGCAGAAGAAAAGGCTTTTTTTGTTGGTTTTTTTTTTTTTTTGGGTTTTTTTTTTTTTTTTTTTTTATGATTTTTTTTTTTATTTAAAAAAAAAAATAAAAAAAATATAAAAAAAAATAAAGAAAAAAAAAATAAAAAAAAAAAAAAAATCCAGGTTGATTCTTCTTTAAATGTGACATACTGTATTATAAAATATCTGAGCCATGACCAAAATAAGACACAACAAACACCTCGCCACAAGGCACTTTGGATAATAGAAAGTTGCTTGCCACCAGGAATAGTATTTTACAAAGGCTTCATTTTCACTAGCCCAGAGTAGACAACTCATTTTATCAAGTGCAGCAGTACTAAACATTTGGCTCTCTTACAGGCCATGGGTAAGAAATGCTGCTGTGCATTGTCACCACTGAGGGAAAACCAGCAATTTCGGAGACCGAGTCTTCACAGACAAAGGGGTTAATCTAGCATTTGCTTGTTAGGTGATGAGGGTGAATTAAACTTCCAATTTCATCTAATGAGGAAGAATTGTAAAAATTACAATTATAAGAGAATATGGTATGGTATGAAAGAGATTAAGATACAGCAGGAGGAAATGAATCCAGTCTTCTGGCTCTCCAGGGGACTACCGGCTACTGCTTTGCTTTGTTTCCCTTCAAACATCTGTTAAATAGGTATACTAATTCTTACGCGCTTCACAGTAATGCTTAATTACTTGCTTAAAGAGTGACTGTAGATTTTAAGGTACGTTGTGCTGTGACTGATTGAAAAGCACACCATGTAGCGGAAAACTTAGTCTATAGCATTCCTGGGTTCTGTTCTCTCCAGACCTTTCATTTAATCTGCAAAAAGCTATATTGTTAGTAGCAGTACTTGAAAGATGGAAAACATAGGTCTTTCAAGGAAATGAAGATTTCTGCTTCTTTAAGCCATGTGGGAGTTATAGCTCTAATATCCTCTTTCAGCTCTTCTACCTGGGCTAGTCCATACATGATGCGCTATGGTGAGTCACTAAGAGGTTACACAGTGGCCCTTCATAGGAGATCTGATTTGGACAGGGAACCTGTTTCAAAAGAAGGCAGACCTTGGGACACATCCACTTGAATTTCCAGGCAAAACATTTGGGGTACTAGAAGATTGCTTTTTTCCCCTCAATGAAAAAAAAAAAGCAAAATTTCCCACCTAGACAACACATATACTGTTAAACAAATGAGGGTTTTTCTGTGCATGCTATATGTTAAATTTATAAATACATCTATAGAGGTATGTATGTATACACATATATAAATATCGACAGTTTTGACAAAGAAAGCAGTTCAGTCAGTCATGACATTAGACACAGCAATGAGTAATACACTATACAAGGAGTAACTATGTCAGACAGCAGATTTCTGCTACTGAACTCCAAGTCTGACAGACTTAAACCTTAGAATGATGTCTTTGAATTAGCTACCTCTGCAAGCTCCAGTGGGAGCCATCCTTCTGGAGCCATGATCCTTACCTCAGGAAACACAAAGTCACTTATCAATTATGTAGGAAAAGTCTCATCAATCCAGCTGGGGAAGCAATTTAAGGCCTTTTTCCTTCTTTGGTACAAAATAAAAATTGAAATTATTCTAAACCCAAGTTCTCTTTGGGGTTAAACACAGGTTAGTTTGGAGTAGTTGAGCTGTGGTAACAGCCAGTAGCTCTTTCTCATTTTACCTTGACTGAGGCAATGAAGTAGTCTGAATAGTGTGGTTTCCATAGGTGGGACAGGCTACATGTATGCCCACAGGCTTATCTCAGCTGAAGAATGCAACTTCCTTGGCTATTATAAATAGTTGGGTTATAACATCTCTCAATCCAAATTTTTACAGCAGGGTAGTATAACATACCGTAAACACACAGAAAGGGATTTGCCATGTTTTTAGCTTTATTGAGGTTCCTTTTTCCCACTGCTCTAGATGGGACATGCAGCTAAGGAGCTTAGTTTTTCCTTAATTCCACCTGCTGACAATAGTAATCCTTAAGTCTTACGCTTTATGTGCCCGAAAAGTGATATGATGCTCAGACTTCTCAGGTACTTCAGAACTCTACAGATATTAAACAAACTCAGGGAAAACAAAATTCAAATAAAATTCACTCTACTTGGTTAGTGCTAGGTTAGCACTTCAATTGTCTAATTGCCGACAACTAGACCTAGTAGCATAAGACACAGTTAAGAAGAGTAACTGCAAAGGAGGTAGCTAAACTGCAACAAGTGCTGGAACAAACCAAACATATGCTCAAGGTGCTTCACTGGGGAGAGAGGCTCTGTTGTGCAGGCTGGAGCCGTGATCCTAAGTAGCACTCATGAAGTGTTTCACTGTACCAAAGCTTTTTCAAGAGATCCCAATACAGCCTAAGCTCGTTAACTCCAGACATGCATGAAGTGTGAAGCAACCACTGCAAAAAGAGGTGATTGCTGTTTTGAAATGCATAAACAGTAGCATTACCAAGTGAGGAATCAAGGGAGTAATAACAGCAATATTTTATATCAGCTCCATGAAACGAGGTCTGCAGCTGCACACATTGCTCTGGTGCTGCTGTTACCTTCATTCTGTTATGCCAAGATTTATTTTGTAAGTCAAATTGGTGCTGGTGGAAAAGCACTGGCTTCAACCCAAAATATGACATAAATCAGAAAGAATCCAATAAGGGCAACTAAAGTAATAAAAGACTGAAGAAATACATTCAGTGCAGACTACTAGGAGAAATGAGTGTGTGTTTCATAGAGACAAGAAGCCAATGTACATGTATGTACTTGGAAAAGATTAACTGTGAGGACAGATTATTCTCAGTCATGAATGTGAACATGAGAAAAGAAGAATACCAACTAATTTCTGAACATCAGAAACTATAAACATCTGTTTTCTATGGATTTATGCATAAGCTTCTATCTGGACTCATCAGTATAAAATCACGCATTCATCTCATTTCTCCTCCCCAGTCTTCTCTCACTACTAAGTTTGCAGGGACTCTGTATTTCTAAGCGGTCATCAAAAAAAGTGCACCTGAAATTGGCAAATAGTTCTAAAATAACTAGGGAAGGTGTTGAATATGACAGAAAACCAGCCTACTAAACTCAAGGTTAATAGTGAGAATATTTGACTAAATATCACAAGGATTTTTTAAAGAATAATCTGGTCCTATGTTAAATACCTAATATACATCAGGACAAGAAATGGATAATAGATTCTGGCATCTCCTTATGCCATCCTTGTATTATTACAGGAGGATCACCTAAGAAAGAAGTTAAATGGTCCTGTCAACTCTGTTTACTTCTAACTCTAGATCACTGACACTTGACAAGACCATTTTTGAAGAGGGCAGATTTTAAGGGCTGCCAGATTGAAACTGCAAGACCTAAACTGTTCACGGCACCTAATATTGAAAGGAAAGTCCAAAAGATAAAGGCGTACTGTATGAATTTTGAAAAGGATATTGGTGGCTTAGGCTTTTTTTAACTCTTTGACAAAGCAGTTTTGTAGCACCAGCACACTTTATTGAAGTTTGTTGCAAGAATCCAGATGTTGACAGTGACATTTCCTGTGGGAAGTGGTAATAAATGGATAACCTTAGTGTCAGTAGGAAAACACTTTGTTTGGACACACAAAACCAACTGCAAGATGTTTAACATTATTAGATAACATCCACTATGACAGGCCCACCACTTGTTGAATCCAAGGAGGTTGTCTATGCTTTGTCTTAAGCACACCTTCTCTCAGCCTATCCTCATATGTGAGGTGCTCCAGCCCCCTGATCATCCTTGTACCCCTCCTTTGGACTCATTCCAACAGCTCCACATCCTTCTTACGTTAAGGATTACAGACCTGGACACAGTACTCCAGTTGAGTTCTCATAAGAGAGGAACAGAGTAGCACAATTGCCTCCCTCAACCTACTGGCCAGCTTCTTTTGATGCAGACCAGGATACAGTAAGCCTTCTGGGCTGTGAGCATGCATTGCTGGCTCATATCAAGCTTCTCATCAATCAGCACCCCCAAGTCCTTCTCTGCAGGGCTGCTCTCAATGACATTATTCCCCATTCTGTACTGAAACTGTGGATTGCCCCTCTTGACGTGTAGGACCTTGCACTTGGTGTTCTTGAACCATATGAGGTTCACACAGGCCCACTTCTGCAGCTTGTCCAGGTCCCTCTGGATGACACCCTGTCTTTCTGGTGTGGCAACTGCACCGCTCAGCTTGACCGCACCTGCAACGTTGCTGAAGGTGTGCTCAATCTTCCTGTCTAAATCATTGATGAAGATATTAAACAGCAACGGTCCCAGTACGGACCACTGAGGGACACCACTTGTCACAGATCTCCATCTGGTTCAAGCCATTGACCACTGCTCTCTGAATGTGACCATCCAAGAGTCTAGTCACTTGGTCACAGAAGGCTATCAGGTTAGTTTGGCAAGATCTGCCTCTCGTAAACTCATGTTGGCTGGGCCTGATCACCCAGTTCTCCTGCATGTGTTTCATGATAGCACTCAAGATCACCTGTTCCATGACATTCCCTGGCACTGAGGTCAGACTGACTGGCCTGTAGTTCCCTGGATCCTCCCTGCAACCCTTCTTGTAGATGAGCACAACATCAGCCAGCCTCCAGTCCAGTGGAACATCCCCAGTCTTCTAGGACTGTTGGAAGATGATGGAAAGGGGTTTGGCCAGCACATCCACCAGTTCCCTCAAAACTCTTGGGTGGACTCCATTCGGCCCCATAGACTTGTGGACGTCTAGCTGGGCAAACAAGGCTCTGACAACCTCCTCTTGGACCATGGGAACCTCGTTCTGCTCCTCCAACCCCTGGGGTTGTGTGCAGAGGGAAAAACTTACTTTACTATTAAAGACTGAAGCAAAGTAGGCATTGAGTACTTCAGCCTTGTCTTCATCCCCTGTTACTGTTGTTCCCTCTGCATCTAGATTCTCCCTAGTGTCATTGATAAAGACATTGAACAGGGCTGGGCCCAGCACTGAGCCCTGGGGAACCCCACTTGTAACTGGCCTTCAGCTGGAGTTAACACCATCTATCACCACTCTCTGGGCCCAGCCATCCAACGAGTTTTCCACCTAGGAGAGTGTGCACCTGTCCAGTTCAGAGGCTGACAGTTTCCTAAGCAGAATGCTGTGAGAAACTGTCAAAGGCTTTACTAAAGTCCAGGAAGACCACATCCATGGTCTCTGATTTAGTCATAGATCAATGTTTTCAAGTATTGTGAACATTTGCCAGACTCAACACGGGTCTGCTCTACAATCAAATGTAGGGATTTGCAGATCTTTGCAAGAAAGAACTATTATCCTATAACATTTCTTGCAGGCTCCTATGCACTTTTTTTAAATCAAGCTTTTTATTAAAGATGTAACAAAGGCAATGCAAATGGTAAACTAATAAATAGTGCCTTTATTACTTGTGATTAAATAATTTCACTTGGTTACATTCATCTCACATTTGGGAATATGTAGACTTGGAAAAAGAAGCAGACAGCATCATAACTGATGTAATTAATCAACAAAACACTTTTGCTTTAATGCAAAATATAGAAAACATACACTGGATGTTAAAGAATAATCAGGAATTGAGAAGAATTTTGGTTTTTAAATTTAAAGCAGCTGGGAAAAGAATTGCAAAACCATAACAAGGTCCTAATTTAAGGAATTGTAGTTCGGGTCCTCATTATTTTATCTGGCAAATAAGCCACTTTCTTAAACTAAGAAAATGTCTTTGGAGACTGCAGGACTATGAGAAAGAAAAACATATGGCCAACAGTGAATTAGATGAAGCCTAAAAAGTGATGAGTTTGCCCAAAGAATGGTAGACAATGCAGAGCTAGAGCCCTGCAAGGACAACTTTAGTTTTTCAAATCAGTCTTCAGTTACTGTCTTCTTTTGACAGCAGTAACATTGCAGTAGTTGTGATATGCTAATGTGTAATAAATCCAAGGCTGTTAGGAAGGGGTAGAGATTTTGACAAATAACAGTAAGATAGAGGAAATCTTTCAGGTACAAATGCACTTTTTGCCAGGTCTGAAATAGAAGCAGGAAACTTCAAAGTCAAATTCAAGCTGTAAACAGCTCCACTGAGTTTTACACAGATTATATCTTTCAGATTAGGACACTGTGCCTATGGAGCAAAGAAAGACAGGCATAAGATTGTCTCTGCGGGACAGAAGCAGAAAGGTATTTTTTGTGGAATATAAATGAGGCCTCAGAAGTAGGGAAAATTATAAAATCTCCATAAAACAAGTATAGCTAATGAATTCATGTTTTTATTGACTAATAGAGTCAGGAGTTTTTGATTTGTGCTTATCTTTAGAAGGTATTTTGCATGACAGGGTTTTGAACCTTCATAGTAGTGAATGATAAAAAATATGCAATAACATATATATTCTGAATCTGATGACAGTTCATTTCTTCAGAAAAAAACCCCACCAAAACCCCCAAACTTAAACTATCTTCACTTCTAAAACTAACACCAGCTAAGTCCTTATAAAGACAAAGATAGGACATACTCCAAGTAGCTGCACAATTGTGCTACAAGTAAAAATATACAGATTACAGCCAGGCATCTAAAGGTTTTGAAGCAGTCACTTCTCCAACATGACCATGCAGCTAAACAACAAGGAGCCAAGAAGAGAACTTGGGAATCAGTTTCATACCCCATATCTAAAATACTAGCCAGTACTGCCTCTTTTTGTGCTTTTAATTTCGCCTAGTCCAAATATTTGCAAGGAAGATTCTAATAGGATTTATTATAAATAGTCCTAATAAATAGACATTTGAGTTTACTAATTCAGTTTTTAAAGAACTTTTCAAAAAGGCATTAGGCAGATTCAGGTAATTATTTTACACACTCCATCCTCTTGAAATTATAGCTGTCTGCGACCATAAATTAAAAGAGGATAAAAAGAGTTAGTTAAATTTATTAAGTGAATAACCTCTTTCTCATAATGATAAATGCAAATTATTATTTAATTGACAGTCACCTGAGGACAATATACATATGACAGGTGTCATGGAAGCATATAACAAAATTTAGCATAAACTGAAGGCATTTGATTTAGTGTCCAAGGAAAGATGATTAAATACCTGCAAAGCTGACACTGAGAGATATAGATTTATCTGAGAGATTTGGAACTTTTTGATCAAATGAAGATTCAAAGGCCCTCCAACTCTGCTGTATTTATGGAATTACTACATGAAAATATTTACTGCTTTGGAGTCAAAGATCAAGAACAGTTTGTGAAAAACCCAAATTAAAAAAATCTTGGACTGAGACAAGCATCCAATATGGAGTTCATCATTATATACTTTAAATTTTCCGGTATAAAAAGAGGCACTGATGTCTGACCTTCACCAGTTCCCATGTGAGTAGAGAGAAAAAAGTTATATCTACAGCAAAAAAAGGATGAAAAAAGACTCTAGAATTGCAGTGGGAGATGGGGCACACTAGTTAAAGGTGATTGATGGGCATTTCCAAGCAGGCCTTGGCAAAGCAACACAAAGCTTGATGATCCTTTATAAATAATTTGTTAATGTTCAACTGCATTAGCCTTTCTCTAGGCTCCATGATCCTTTGTCAGATAGCAAGTACACTTTGCATGTGTTAGATATCAGGTAAATCACTAAACTATACATAAGTGTAGATTTTGAATGAAATGATGGATTTAGGACTTGATCTGGAAAATTTAAAGGGTGCTAAGGACTGTTGAATTTTGCCTGTTATTATGGGATGAAATCTTAGCCTGGCTTGTCCCCCCCAGTCTTTGGTGATGCTTATGCGAGCTTAACTGGGTATCACCAGTTGGAACTTCAGGCTTAAGAGCTGTTTTTCAGTTGTGAAAAGCCTCAACATCTAAAAGGAAATTCTAAAAAAAAAAAATTTAAAGAAAATCTCTGGGATGTGGCAATTCAGCCTTAGCTGAATTGGGGTGGATGGGCTAGGAGCTTGTCACAGGAATCAGTTTCAAGGACAGTGAGATTTACACCCAACACCCATCCAATGGGAAGACATGTTTAGGAAGCATCAAGGAGTGGTTCCTTGGCATTTTCTAAATCCTGTACCTCTCCATTAAGGAACAGGTTCATTACTGAGCACAGAGTAATATTCTGGAGTCACAGTTCACCAGTGTTTCCTCCTTAATTCTCTTTTTGTGGGAAGGAAAGAACAGATCTTATAAAAGCATAATATGTTACTGGTACAACTCCACTGAAGCCATAGGACCACATAGACAAACATAACAGGCAAAACTCCCAGTTTTGCAAAGGTGACAGAGCTTCCCAACCTTGCTGTGGACCTTGAAATGTCACTGTGCTGGATGTTTCCTTAACACAGAGAGTAAAGTGAGTACAGAGGAGAGGCAAATCAGCTTGTGATGATGGCAGCAAGGACTCTGACAAGAGGAGCTTGGTCTGGTGTTTCTTGCCCCATTCAAGCATGGACATGGACAAACCACTCAGTCTTTGAGTTAATTAAGGGAGAAAGGCAGGAAAAGATGGAAGTTAGCTTTTAATGGTGCACTTAGACATGTGTGAAAGCATCTCCTTTAATGTATCTTTGACTTCCATGAAATGAGGCTTACATGAATTATTTTGCTATCTTGTCTAATTTTAAACTATTAGCTCTTGGAGAATAAACTAGAGGAGAATTTTCAGAACACCTAAATTATTCAGTAATCTGAGGCTTACTGATCTTCAATGAGATTTAAGAGACTGAAAAAAGGAATTCATTACTTTGGGAAAATTTTGTGCATAGTCTGTGTTCCACTGAATACTCATTCTTAGTGTATAACAAAGGAATACCAAATCAAGAACTACTGAATAAGTTATCCAAGGCAAAATCTGAAAACATTAAAATATTGTGCCTTTTTTCATTTATTCATTTTCTTCAGTACAGCACAGAAACAAATTTCTAACACAGTCTAAGATCTTTCTGCCATACATAAACTTTTCCTTACTTAAGAGTTGTCTTCATACTCCTTTAGAACAATCACAAAGCAGTTACCTGAATAGGAAGTTACCTTTCTTCTTTTACCTAAAATAAACCTGCTTCTAAAATCAACATTAAATCATTGGAGATGCTGGGAAACTGATACTAAATGAAAGAAAAGAAGATTAAAAGATTAAAAATGCAGTCATGAGAGTACAAACTTCCCTGAATAAAATATGAAAGTTGGAAATATTGTTGGTGAGACCACTTGTCACAGTCCCATACAGTCCCTTTTGGACACAGAAGGAAGAACAGTGACAGAGGATGAGGAAAAGGCTGAGGTACTCAATGCGTTCTTTGCCTCAGTCTTCAATTGTAAAGAATGTTGTTCCATCTATGTACAATCCCCGAAACTAGAGGAGCAAAACGAGGCTCCCATGGTCCAAGAGGAAGTGGTTAGAGCCTTGCTTGCCCAACTAGACATCCACAAGTCTATGGGGCCAGACAGGATTCACCCAAGGGTATTGAAGGAGCTGGCAGATGTGCTGGCTAAACCCCTTTCCATCATCTTCCAACAGTCCTGGAAGACTGGGGATGTTCCACTGGACTGGAGGCTGACTGATGTTGTGCCCATCTACAAGAAGGGTTGCAGGGAGGATCCAGGGAACTACAGGCCTGTCAGTCTGACCTCAGTGCCAGGGAAAGTCATGGAATAGGTGATCTTGAGTGCTATCATGAAGCACATGCATGAGAACCGGGTGATCAGGCCCAGCCAACATGGGTTCACGAAAGGCAGGTCTTGACAAACTAACCTGATC
>WAAB01025033.1:0-46784 GCA_013389865.1 Piaya cayana
TCTGTGTGATTCTGTGTGAAACAAAACCTGCTTCTGTTATGCTGAATAGTACCATAGTATATTGAATTCAAGGTCAAAACAGGGCAGAAAATTTAGCAGATTTAGATCTCTTTCTCCTGGATTATTAAAGGGATCAATTGTTAATGGGATCAGTTGTTCTCTCTCACCTTCATCCCAACAGAAATAAAGGAAAGGAAGAGAGAAGCACAGATCACACCCGCAATACACCTGCTACTGCTGGCCAGAAGGCTCACTTTCTACTCTGACACACACTATGCCTCAAGGTGAAATCTAGCCTACCACGTATAAATGCCTTCATTTTTAATTTCACACATTCACCACTTCATAAAAGAGTTCTGTATTTCAGGACCAATGAACTGAGTCAGGGCATGGATTAATGCATCACTGGTGTGTGTTTTGGGTAAGTAAAAATCATTCAGCCTTGCCCAAGGTGCTTCGCAGTGTGCCTCAGGCACGTTCAGTGGGCTGTGATGCACAGCGAGCAGCCAAATTGCTATAGGCTTTTATATATTCCACACACCACGCAGCACTTCATTGCTGAGACAACAGCCTCCAGCATGACAGTGTCTCCAGGGGAAAGGTACACACCTAAAACACACGACAGCGCACTGAATGCCCACAGACTCCAGCGCATCCTAAACTGCAGCAGCCATGAATTAGTTAACAAATGACTCAATTTATAAATTAAAAGCTAGCAGCTAAAAATTTCCTCTTTTGACAACCTTCAATTACAAAGACTTGCTGTATTCATACCCAAATTAAATGTAAAAAAGATCTGACTTTCAACTGCTAATTAGCTGCAGAAGACAGAGTTACGTTTCTGTTGTGGCATATTATACTTTCTATTAATCGTTATTTACTCCCACTGTTTTGAAACTACCGTTTGATATCTAGCAATGTTAAATGCATTTTTTAAGACTTGGGGGAAATATAAAAAGTCAAAGATCAGGCATCCCGGTGGAAGAAAAAACACTGTAAAAATAAAATATGAGGTCTTCATTTGGTCAAAATCCATGTGTATCTACTAAAGTCAATGGAGCGACATTGATTTTTATACACATTGTAAACCCACCTCAATACTCCTTATACCCCTGAAGGACAAATCAAGCAGACTCAAAAGTGTCTGAAATGGTACTAGTGATGACAGGAGGCGACAAAAATGGGAGGGGAAAAAAGAGAAGGAAGCTAAAAACGTGTTTTTAAATAAAAAGAAATAAAATCACTAAGAATTTAACCTTTGGTGACCTTTTCCTTAACTGAATCTTTGCCAGTTAGTATCAAAAGACAAAAATAACAATGGTAAAATAATCATTCATATACTTTCTTGTTTCACATGGAAGGCTATTAACGTAAGTAGCATTAACATCTCCTAAAACCTACTTTCCTACATCTCTGTTCTGATGATTTACTCTTTGACTTGTATATTTAACTAAGCCAGCACTCAGCACTTCCCTCCTAGTGAGTCAAAGTCAAAGCTCTGTAAACAGGACTGTTTACTATCTTCATTGGTGCTATTTTTCATATTTGCACTAATTACAGAAATAAGCACACATTATACATCAAGGAAACATAAAGAATGCATTGGATCAGTTTCTTTTCTTACTAGCACAGGATTTGTAGGGGCTCTAATTTGCTCCAACTGCGATACAACTTCATAAAATAAAATGTTGGCTCTTCAATAACTAAAGCTACACAGAGGAACACTTTTAATCCTAATGAGAAATGATGTTTCTATAATGAAAGTAAGTATTTTGCTTACTTGATCCATTTCAGTAATACCAAATTGTAATATACACTACCACACCATCTCAGAAGATTTGATATTACCAAATTGCTGAGTACATTAAATGCTAAAAAGCTACTAAGAGATGAAAATGACCCTTAATATTTTCTTTTCTTTTTCATGTCATTGAACTGAAATAGTGTTCCAATTCATTTTCCAAAGCTTACGTGAACATCTAGAGGAGCCTGAGGATGAATTTTTTCTCTTTCAAAGACTCTGGTATAATTGCCATTGACTTCAGAAGGGTCAGATTTTGGCTTTAAATAATTTTGGGTATAAAATACTATTTCTGTTTCCAATTAAATCAATAGCAAATCTACTTATGGTAGGCCTGAGTGTTAAATATTAACCAGACCATTAAATGCACATCACAACAAGGAATGTAAGATTATATCCCTTTTTCCATTTTATGAGTTATAGTAAAAGAGGTCATGAAAATCTGACCTATCGGAAATACCTCTTTGGGGTTTGGTTTCAGTGAAAAAAGGATTATTGCCACCAGTCTTTTTCTTTCACAATCTACGGTAACAGTCAAAAATCAGTGGATATCTTCCCTTCAGTGATAGCTACCAAATTCCAAGTATATTAAAAATGGAAAACCACTGGCTGCCAATTCGGGAAAATAGTGAAATGCTTAACATGTTACATTTAACCTGCAATACAAGAGCCATGAAGATGTCTAAACTGAACACAAAGAAGATTTTAAAACTAATGGAAATGTAATCAGCAGTTTTTCATCCTACAGGATTCTGTTATATTGCTCCAGACTGCTCCTGATATCTTCTGTCTCGAAAGCTCAATCTTCTCAAGCAAAGCTTTGATCTACATGTTCATTGCTAAGTAGTTTTAAGTATTAAAGAATTAATAACCATGCACTGTATTTCCTCTTGCCTAATTCTGCATGCTGCATGGTTCTTCAGAAAATTAAACCTTATCTGTCAGACAAATGGCACCACGGTTATTTGGAATATTTAATTTGGCAGTTTTCTAGCAACTCAGCAGTGTTTTCAGTTATGGTAATACACTAATGAAAATGCTGGTATTGTGTGGCTAGCACAGAGACAGTTTTTCTGATATATTATGAAAGAAGCCCATATAGTCATCCTGCCAAGGATGAAATACACTGCTTAGTACCCAGACCACATGGTGTGAATGAGATGAAACTCCAGTCTTTTGTTTAGCTGCTCTGGGGTGTCTTCTGAACTTTAATATCCTCCACACAACATGCTTGTTGTTTATAACTTATCAACTATGTAACTGCATCAATTTCTTCTGTTCAATTCATATAGTAACAGTAATAAGTTTTACTACTTAGAAAGTATTTGTATCCCACACCATCTTCAGCACTTTTTTGTTAACAGTACATGAAATAAAGCAGACTTAATTTTTCTTCTACGCCTTAACAGATCCAGAGTACTGGTGGTGGCATTTCTTCACAACAGTGAGGAATGAAAATGAATTATTCATCCATGTGGATCACTCATCTTCAAAGGGCTATAGTTACTGTAGGAAGGAGGCGGCATTCCTCCCTTGCCAATGGGTGCTCAGCTGCTGGTGTTTGAGAAGATGATCTCACTTTCCCCAGGTGACAGCACTTAGCAGCTGCCAAAACAACCATTACCACCATCTCCATGAAGGTGGGTTTTGAATATAGAGTCCTCCACACATGGCACTGAAGGAGACACAGATCTTGCAGTTTTCTCCAGGTATATTCTTTTAATCAGAAGGGCATACATAAGTCAAATTAAGAAAGTACACCGGCTTCTCTCTTTCAAGCAGACTTATACAGCTCTTCAGTTCCCGAACTAAGAAGACAGACAGGATATTTTGTTTTTTGTATTTCATAGCCACACTCTCGTGACTGTTTTCAGCCATGTCTCCAGTCCACTTATTCCCAGGCAGGTTCTTCCAGCCTGGCTTTCTCACACATTCAATATCCTTTTTCAGAGCACCTGGTCTTTTAATCATGTTTATTCTGATATGCTTGGTACCAGCTTCAAGCTTTATCTCAGTCCCAATTAATCTTCCATATACTTGGCGTTGCTCCCACATCACACAGGAGTAGAGATGCATGAAGGCCTAAGCTGAACACTAGGGAGTAAGTTGCTCTACACTGCTTGATAGTTCCACCTTACATCTAATGAGCTGTGACCCAATACAAGTAGTTTTGTATGATAAACAGTGGTGCAAAGGGCCCAGCAACCACACTGTGTATGTTTATGGGTGGTTTACTTGAGATTGATTTTACTTAAGCCTTGTGTGAATTTAATAGGAACTAGCAGTTGGATATGTGAGGAGCATCTTCTGGTTTAATTTCACCCCAAAGGAACCCAGTTCATAAGCACCAGGATTGCTGTGAACCACAGCTTAAGTGCAAGCAACTGCAGGGGTTCACTTCAAAAGCACATTTCTAAACCAAACCAAAATGCTAGTGCAGATATACCGTCTAGCTGGCTGGATTTGTTTTTCAATGGGGTGGATCATTAAACACACAGATGTGAGGTGACAACAGAAGCATGGCAAATAAATAGGCTTATAGAAGGGTTGGAATGGGTGGTATTTAAGCTTCTGCATCAAGATAGGTAACGTGGCTAAATTTGTGATATGACTGACGCTTCCAGGTCTTGCATGAAAACAGATGTTTTTTTCTCAAATTTACTACTTATGTAACCCCATAACCATTAATAAACTAAGGTTATTGTACTCGCTGCTGATCAGGGAGCTATAGAGCCTGTCGAGAAGCTGATGCTGCATGCAGTGATTGCTGCCACTAGCTAAGGAATAGCTGCAACTGGTCTGTCCCTTACTTTTTAGCCATAGCCAAGGGACACATATGGTGCTTACAATGCATGCTGCTACTGGAGGAAAAAACCCAATTCCCTGTCATGTTCAAAGGATGCAAAGCAGAGTAAATAAGAACAAATAACAGAAAGAGCTACTCTAACAAAATCTTTGGATTTCTTATACTAAAGCAATATGCCCTAGCCTGCAGCTCTTGGTACCCTTGCTAAGCCACTAAGGCAAGGACAAGAAGACTGGGCCTCAGGATGTATATGCAATTAAATAAGAACTCTCAAAACCACATTTGTGGAGAACGCTAGGAGGAACAGCTAATAGCACAGCAGTGCTACATGGATGATGAAAATAACTTGGCTATTTAAGTGCCTGATCATAACTTGCTGTGGCATGAATGCACTGCTAAAAGGACTAGATTTCCTCGGCCAACCACTCTGTGTAATAGTTACCCTCGGCCTCTACATTTTGCAATGCTTGCTAGTTTACTGACTTCCCCAAAGTCAACCTAAAAGCTCTCAAAAAGATAAAACTCCTTCCAAAGAAGCTAGCAGCAATATTTTCAATTTTGAAAATACTTTCTTCTCTCATTAAGTACCTAGATGCAGAAATGTCCCACTCATAATGCAGCAAGATTGCCTGAACTGAAATGCTGAAGAGGATCAACTCACTAGGCTGCTGGTCACTTGTGCTGTATTGCACTTTTCCCATGGAAAAGGCTGCTCCATAAAATTCTGTCATCTACAGGATTTCTGAATAGCAACATCTAAAAACAGTCACTCAAAGGACATTGGTGTGTGTGGTGTTTTTTTAATAACCCCCTTAAAATAGGATTTCATATGCTTTTTTAGTTTTACCTGGTGATAACCAACTTTTCAGTCATTCAACAACAGCTGGCATATCTGCACTCAGCTCTTGCTAAGTGCAGAAACCCCACACTCTCACTCCCCTCTTGGAGCCCTCTGTCAGGCAGAGGTCATCTCATAACAGCCAAAGGCAGAGACACACAAGTTAAATGTATGAAGTCCATGTTTGTTCTTGCTCTTTGTTTTGGCTTTTTTAAAATCCTATTTGAAGGCTATATTCAATTGCTAGTTTCAATGCATACTGCTCCTAGTGCAAGAGAATCAAACTTTTTGCTGGATCAGAGCTTTACTAAAGTCAAGGTGCTGTTAAACTGCCTAAGAGGACATTGATGTTCACACCCTCACATGAATTACAGCTTGCACAAGCTAACTTTCACTAATATGGGAACTAATTTTCCCACTGATGTTTCTTTACATGGTTTACCACAGACATCAAGCACCTTGACTTTCCTGATGCTGTAAAGAAGTTCATTGGAAATGCCACATTGCTCTGTTAAAACCATGGAGAAATCCTTCAAACTTATTCATACTGGCAGGTGTAAAGAATGCTGACACTGGTCTTTCATACTGATGGTGCTGATAACATCAAGGCTGCGGGTTCGATCCCCATACAGGCCACCAATTTATTTCCATCACCTTCCAGTGGTCCTGGATGACTGGGGAAGTACCACTGGACTGGAGGCTGGCTGATGTGCCCCATCTATAAGAAGGGGCACAAGGAGGATCTGGGGAACTACAGGCCTGTCAGTCTAACCTCAGTACCAGGGAAAGTCATGGAGCAGGTGATCTTGAGTGCTCTCAATTACCATTGCTACTGAATACAATAAATAATATGATCTCTCAGAGGACATTTTCATCATTCTCTGGTTGCCCTGAATATTGAGTGTTGTTTATTCGATACGTTCCCCTCATCTCTGAGAAAAACCCAGTAATTTGCATATGGGCCAGACTTGTTATGTGAAAATTAACTCCCTGGTTAAACTGCAGTTAGCTCCTCCCTTTTCAAATATACAAGCCCACAACCTAACGTGGAAGACAAGGTCATTTTTTTCTGAGCTATTCACATTGTTCCAGTGCCTTCAAGCACACTTATAGCCAATTTTCACTGCCCCTCTTTTGCCATCCATCCTCTAGAATTCCCAGACACGGAGAGCAAGAAATTTCCCAACAATGTCCTTCTGCCAGAAGGGTTTCTGGGAGCCAAATGGCTGCTTTACATCCAAAGCATTAGGCTACCCTAATTCTAACCCAGGACAGCTCAGTATCACTCCTCTACCAAAGTGGCAAGCTTCTTTGAGACTTCCTGCATGGAGATACAAGCTAGTTGATCATTCAGCATCAATGATCACAATGCAGGTCTGAAAGAATTGTGCAAGCATTATGCCAGTGAATGCTTATCTCATTCATTTTGCTGGCAGACCATGTCACGCTGGCATGGAGAGCTGTATTTTGCCAATCTTGAACACATGCATATGGACTAGTAGAATAAATTTTATTGCTCTGCTCTGGCTACTATTCCAGCATATTTTACTGAATAAAATACCATCTATAGACAGATCCCGAAGTTAATTGTGTAAGTCTTTTGTATAAAGGAATAATTTTAGGGCTCTCTTCCTGTAATAAGTTGAGCCTTCCCACCAGAGCCAAATGGAATTGAAGGAGCTCCCTAAAACCCAAAATATTCAAATGGAAGATCATTATTCCAAACGTTCGAGCAAAACAGAAATCCACTCATTCATACAGGTTGGCTCAATGAAATTCTGTCCAAAGAAAACCCTTCTTGTTACTCATTATCTTCACTCCATTCAGCATTTTACCTATTTTACAACATGGAAAAATATACAAAAATAATCTTTTCTCTCCCAATTTTACTTGAGTATCGCATGCCATCTCCAAGCCTGACAGGCTGATGGCAAGCAAAATCAGCAAGAATGTTAATGATTCACAACCCCTGACAGCAACAGCCTTGCAAATTTGAAGAGGAAAGTCAAAAAGGAGACAAGAGGTTTAACTATGATGTTTAAAGGTTCGGTCCGCACAGTGTTAACAGTAATTAAAGATTATGTTGCTGACACGCAAATGTAGGAGAAAAGAACTTGTTGTTAGTTTGTCTGAGTGCCAAATGGCTAGACAACTAGACTCATGAGAATTATTCCACTTTATGGAAAAATCAAAAATATATGCATCATTTCAATAAAATGAATATGTAAGTAGGCAAGACAAAAAGTCTTTACTAGGTACATGCCCGTGATCTATTTGAGATCCTCTAGCTTCTTCTATGATTGGCTGTGGTTTGAAACAGAAGCTGTAACACCGGCTTAGGATGCTCCATGTTGTAATTAAAGGCTTAATTTCCTCCTAGTTATTTAGGCAGTTGTAATGAAATATGCCAGTTACTCCCTAATCTTGTTTTGGAAAAATGCCCAGCAGATTACAACAGCCACAAAATTAAATTACCCATTCTGTATGTCCACTTCACAGCATATCCACACTGCCCTTTACTGGACTCGCATTAAATCAAGAAATATTAAATGAAAATAGCTTTCTCTGTTTTTCAGATTTCATATCCCTTCAGGGGAAAAAACCCAATTCTTGCTTAGGACTCAGTATGTCATTTTGCTTTTCAACATGTCACTTCACACTTCTGTCACGACACAACTCTCTACAGCACTAAGAAGAAAACACTTTATCTGTTACATGTAAATGACTAAGCAATATTAACTGCAGGCTCTTGTCTCATAAAAACAGAATAACAAGGGTTTAAAATATTCTTGGACGCAGGGCGTCATCCCCTAAAGGCACTCCTATGCCCTCTGTTTTTGATGACACTACCACTTCCTTTTCATCTCGCATTCTTGTCCCTTTTTTCTTTCCCTTTTTTCCCACTCCACATACTACAGGAGGCAGTGACTAGCCCGAGCTGCATGTGGCTGGAAACAAGACTGAAAAAAAATTAACACTACAGGTCAAAACAGACAAAGGGTGCGAAGAGCAAGTACACAGCAGCTGTCTGCTACACACACTAGTCTAGACTACAATATTTTCAGTCACATCCTACTGCAATAGATCTGACTACATAAACAAACATAATGATCCTACAAATCAGGCAACTTAAAAATTACCTGGAGTTATGTCTTTGTAAACCTCCATTGCCCTAAAGCTCCTGAGAAGACTTCTTTCTGCAGCAGATGTGCCAGCACACAGCCAAGCTGCATTAATCACACATTGGTGGAGTTCAAGGTCCAGAGGGTTATGGGGTGAGTGAGGAGTATAGTCAGGATCCTAAATTTCAGGAAAACAGACTTCCAGCTCTTCAAGGAGTCACTCAGTAGGACCTCCTAGGACATGGTCCTCAGGGACAAGAGAATGCAACAGAGCTGGCAAATATTCAAGGACACTTTCCATGAAGCACAAGAGCACTCAGTCCCCAGATGTACGAAATCAGGCAGGGAAGGGAAGAGACCAGGGTTGCTGAGTCAAGACCTGCTGGTTAAACTCAAGAACAAGAAGGAGCTACACAGGCAGTGCAAGCAGGGACAAGGAACCTGGGAAGTGTGTAGGGACACTGCCCAGTTTGTAGGGATGAGGTCAAGAAGTCCAAGGCGCAGCTGGAGCTGAACTTGGCAAGGGAAGTGAAGACTAACAAGAAGAGCTTCTACAGGTACATTAGTCAGAAAAGGAAGGTTAAGCAAAAGGTACCCCCACTCATGGTTGGGAATGGTGACCTTGTATGAACAGATGAGAAGAAGGCTGAGGTACTTAACTTTTTTGCCTCACACCTCCTGGGCCAATGGACAAGATGGTGACCAGGAGGTAAACACCCTCCCACTGTAGAGGAGGATCAGGTTCATGACCACCTGAGGAACCTGAGCATTTACAAGTCTATGGTACCTGATGAAATGCATCCCAGAGTCCTCAGGGAATTGGCCAATGTGGTTGCAAAGCCACTCTCCATGATACTTGAAAAGTCATGGCAATCAGAAGTTCCTGGCCACTGGAAGAAGGGTAACATTGTGCCCATTTTTAAAAAGGGTACAAAAGATAACCCTGGGAACTACAGACCTGTCTGCATCTGGGAAGATCATGGAGCAGATCCTCATAGAAGCTATGGTAACGCACACGGAGGACGGGGAGGTGATTAATGGCAGCCAGCATGTCTTCACCAGGGGCAAGTCCTGTATGACCAACCTAGTGGCTTTCTATAATGGCATAACCACAGCAGTGGACACAGGAAAACCAATGGATGTCATCTATCTGGATGTCTGTAAAGCCTTTGACAGGACTCCCCACAGCATCCTTCTCTCTAAATTGGAGAGATATTGATTTGATGGGTGGACTGTTTGGTGGATAAGAAACTGTTTGGATGGTCGTATTCAAAGAGTAGTGGTCAATTGCTTGATACCCAGATGGAGATCCGTGACAAGTGGTGTCCTGCAGGGGTCTGTACTGGTACCAGTGCTGTTTATCATCTTCATCAATGATATGAACAGCAAGACTGAGTGCACCCTCAGCAAGTTTGCAGGTGACACCAAGCCGAGTCGTGTAGTTGCCACAGCAGAAGGATGGGATGTCATCCAAGAGGGACCTAAACAGGCTGGAGGAGTGGGCCTGTGAGTACCTCATGAAGTGCAACAAGGCCAAGTGCAAGATCCTACACCTGGACTGGGGGATGATGTGATTGAGAGCGGCTCTGCAGAGAAGGACTTGGGGTTGCTGGTTGATGAGAAGCAAAACATTCACCGGCAATGTGCGCTTAGAGCCCAGAAGGCCAACTGTATTCTTGGCTGCATCAAAAGAAGCGTGGCCAGCAGGCTGAGGGAGGTGATTCTGCCCCTCTATTCCTCTCCTTGTGACCTCACCTGGAACACTGTGTCCAGTTCTGGAATCCTCTGCATAAGAAGGATATGGAAGTGTTGGAATGGGTCCAGAAGATAGTTACAAAGATGATCAAAGGGTTGGAGCACCTCCCATACGAGGAAAGGCTGAGAGAGTTGGGGTTGTTCAGCCTGGAGAAGAGAAGGCTCCCAGGAGATCTTATAGCAACTTTCCAATACTTGAAAGTGACCTACAAGAAAGCTGGGGAGGGACTGTTCACAAAGGCTTGTAGTGTTAGGATGAGGGGGAACTGGTATAAATTGGAGAGGGGCAGATTTAGACTAGACATAAGGAAGAATCTCTTCACCATGAGGGTGGTGAGGCACTGGATCAGGTTGCCCTGGGAAGTTGTGGCTGCCCCATCCCTGGAGGTGTTTAAAGCCAGGTTGGATGGGGCCTTGGGCAGCCTGATCCAGTGGGAGGTGTCTCTGCCTATGGCAGAGGTGTTGGAACTGGATGATCTTTAAGGTCCCTTCCAACCCAAACCATTCTCTAATTCTATGATTAATACCCAAATGTTCCAACTACTGGAATGAAGCATTCCACCTCTGCTGTGTTGGAGACAAGAGTCATCTCTTTTTAGACAGACCAGAATATGCAGGTTTTTGGTACCACCAAAGGTCTCTGAATAGATGTGGGAGACAAGAGTCTTGGTGTTCTCAGTGTAAAGAGTACATGAACCAGGCCAAAATTTAGGAGTGTACAAAAAAACCATCCTACACTAGCATAATCTAATTTAACTGCCTTTCTTCCAATAACTCCAAGAATGGAGGAAGTTAAATACATCTGGCTGATGTTATTAAGAAAAGATAATCTGTTGAATGCTATCTAATAAAAGAAACTTGAAAAGGGGGGAAAGCTAGGCAAAACTGTGATAAAAATCTAAGTACCAGCAGTGTTATATTTCTTAAGTTTATCAAGGGGGGGTTGCCTTGCATGTGATCCTGAGAAGGGAGGAGCAGCAGAGTGTGCATGTGGTAAGCATTTCTGGACTTAGTATGATGTCACTCACTATTTTAAGAGACTGAACTCAATGACCATTTCACTTTTATATTCTTCATTAAGGACTCAATTATGTTTTCAATTACCTTGGAAAAGTATGAAGTAAATCTGTTTCAGTTGTTCTTTTTTTACAAAAGAAACCATGCTGCCTAGAAAACTATTCTTATAACACATACTTTCATGTAATGAAAATGGACTGATACAAATTCCTTGCTACAAATACGTCAGCTCTTCCGGGGACAGCCAGAGACACATAGCATGCATATTCTAATCCAAAAGAGCTGCTGCCTCATAGCCTATCCTCAATATCATTAGAAAATGCCAGAGTGGAGGGAAGTGGATAAAATCCCAGACTCACTTGTATTTCAGTTGTAAAATCTTCACAACTGCTCAAACACAGAAGAGATAAACATTCTTCAGCAGTGCACAATTCACACAAGCCCTGCCATTCACAAAGAACCAGACTACAATGAGGTAAGCTTTCAGACACATACAACACCTTACCAAAAATCCCAGTATAAAGATCAAATAAAAAGTTGTTCTGCAGTGTCATCTCTCAACAAATAACTGGACAGATTTACATTCAAAATCTGGTCTTCCCCTTTTTTACAAAGCTGTTTGAAGGTAACTTTAGATAGCACAGCATTTGCAGTTTTAAATGCCACAGCATGATTTTAACCATTGAAACAAACCCCTAGTGTTTACATTTAGACCTTGGTAGATATTTTGTTCAATGAAGATGCTCAACCTAAATTACTCATTCCTTATAAAAGCAGACAAATGTGAATACACTCGCGAGGACAGAGGAGATGACAGTCATTAAAGAGACAACTAGCAAGATACAGAGACCAAATGAATGCCATAATGAGAATGGGAATTACCCTTCCTTTTGTTGGTTTATATTCTACTACTGCTCAGTCTCAATCAAAATGATTTTGATTATGTTATTAAAAATCACAGGTTCTTATAGAAAAGGAGCTTAGAATGTCTCAAGGCAGCTATTCCAGTTTCTGTAGCAAGGGCCAAATTAGCTTATTGCAAAATGGTTGCTTCTGCAACCAATAAAACTGACAGTGAGGTTGATGCAACAAACAGCAGTTCTGGAAAGTCTCCCAAAAGCAATTAATGTTTAATTCAGGAATTTGGACAGTAAGTTTGATGATTGATTAAATCTGAATTTCCAAATTAAACAACCTAAAGAGGATTGAATTAATAACACTATTATATATTGCCAGTGACATAACAACTTGTAGTGCCTCCCTGGACGTTGTTAGGCACCAGCAGTTGATCAAAAGTACTGATAAAGCTCAGAGCAAACTCTCCCCAGACTGATTAAGTGCAGGTGCTTTTTGCATCTTGTTTTCAGATTCTCCACAAGCATAGCATGCAGCACAGCTGAGACCCATTTCACTAGTGTTCCACAGCTTTTTCTAAATGAGCTCACTGATCACTCCAGAAGCAAGCCTTCACCTTTGTTTTTTTGCTTCCTGACAACCCACCCCAGTTGTATTTCCTATTTATCTCATAAGCAACTATTTGAAAATGCATGCAAGTGCTCACAAGAGCAACATCTAGCAGCAGATGTCCAGCATCTCAAATGATACAATGTTCAAGCCAGAGCTGGGGAAGCCAACAGACAGGTGTTCCTGGTCTTCTGTGCTGCCAAGTCTGCCCCATTAAGAAATCGAGACCGAAGGCCATCCCTGCAACAGTCAAAACTTAATCTCCAAATGTGTCTCTGTTCTAAATACCTCTCACCAGCTGGTGAGTACTTATTCCCTGATGGTGTCAGCAGGCTCCCTCTAAAAAAGCAATCAGCCTCTTTTGGTGTGGTGTGAAAGGCTAAGTCTGTCCCTTCCTCAATGTATGAGCACATGACCCACCTACAAAAAGTGCACAGATTACCAAAAAAATTGCTTGAGAACACTTTTTTCCATGCTGGACTGGAAAAAATCTTCCCACAATCAAAGCTGACATTTTGCTTTTTTCATCAGGAAATCATTACAGTGTAGCTGAAGCAGCATTGCTGCCCTCCTCATCTAGCACTGCAACATCAAACTAATTCTTCACTTCTGGAAGCTGGGTGCAGCACCCACAGACTCAACGGAGAACATAACCCAAGGCAGGGCTTTTAATGGTCCTAGCACTGCTTCTGCAAATGTGTTGTCTGGCTTGTGTCCAAGGGATGGGTTAGGAATAGAGAAGTCATGTCTTATTAGCAGAGAGATTTCTTCAAAAACACAGGAATGTGGAATTCTGGTTTTTTAAGTGAATTTATGGGTTTAACTATGTTCTTATAAGTCACCTCCTGGAGTTCCTGCCCCTGCGTGGAAAAATATCCAGGCTCAGGCATCCAGCATTTGAATTTGTGGCATATTTCAGGGAAGGACTTTACTCAAAACATTCAGTCCTGAGTTAGGCAACAGCCATTGCCAACACAGGAATGCAGAAGTGATTGAAGAGCACAAGCACCAAACCTGGGTCCCATGCACAACTTTTGTTACTACGCACTCAAACACACTTCATTTGTTTTGTTCCTACTTATCCAAGCACCCAGGCTAAACTTGAGTGCTAAAAAGAGAAATTTCAAGTATGAGGTGGTGCTCTGTGCCAAAATAGAAACAACTCTTACATTTTAAGTAGTGATGCTAAGCTATCTATAAATTACTAAGAGGGGGGAAAAAAGAAAAGCTAATATATTTTTATTATCTCTGCTTACATTTTGCACCTTATCCATCCCACATAATGCTTTTTATTCATCTATCAGAAGAATGCTACTTAGTCTCCAGTTTATCAGAGGTATGCTTTAATTCTCTTTAGAAATCACAAAGAAGGACTGGTTTTTCTGCAAGTAGTTTTTATATGGGACTCAAGAAACCCAGGTTTACTCACAACTCTGAAAGAGATTTTTCTTTTTGTCACCTTGCAAAGTGCTTTATTTCTCCACACTTCCAAAACCAGTGTTACTGCTCTGTTATCCTGCATCAATAGCGATAACCCATCTGAAAAAAAAAGAGATAGCAGATCTTTTCTGCTGTGCATCATCCTGCCTGTTTATACTGCAGTCTCTGCAGGACCAGAACTTTAACCCACTATGGGGTTATATAGCATCTGTGATACAATGGGGCTCTAGTACAGTTCAAAACCTCTAGACACTACTGGAATGCTAATATTAGTTCAACTATTAGGACTGAGAAGCTGAAACTAGTGGGAGAAGGTAATCAATGAAAGTTCCAAAATCAAATCCTGCAGTCCTTGTACTGACAAAACTCTTCCTGCTATCAAGATGTCAGGATTCAGCCATAAATAAGGAAGGCATTATTTTAACAAGGGAGCTGGCAATGCACTTTCAGTTGCAAATGTAGAGATGGAGCCCAGTCCTGCAACACACCTGTGTGAGTAAAGAGGTCTGAACTCCTACCTGACTGACAAATTTATTCTAGCCAGAGGAGTCCATATGAAGGCAACTGCAAAGGAGAGAGCTTAATTTATCCTACATAAAGATTCAAATTGTTCAGAGGTAAACTATCACTGATTCAACTCCATTATACAAGGTATCATAGCCTATGATTTAATTGGCTAATTACTTATCCCTGATGAGAAATTGGTGAGAATGCTGTGCCTCATACATGAAGCAGTGGTTTTTATAAGGGATAAAATGTGCAAGTCTGCATCACAATATTTCATCAATCATTTCCAAAGCTGACAGCTTTAATAGGTTTGGAATGATTAATATATTGGCATTTTGTTATTTGTCACAAACTAATAGAAAGCCCTATTAAAGTTATCTAAATTCTTTGTCCAGCATAAGCAAATGATGATCCATATTCATGCTTGCTCTGGGAAGAATAACACATATACATTAACTAGTTAGTTCTTTTTCCTGGCTAATCCTTCACACAGAGAGCAGGAAAATTTATTTTTGCAAATGCCCAAGTACACTTTCCACAGTTTTCCTAATTTGCCCAGGGAAATGAGATCTTCCTTAGACTTCAAAGTCAAACTATGGACAGGATGCTGCCATTTACAGCACACAATGAGTTATTGGTCCATCATCAACTTGGAGATAAGTTTATTGATGTTCAAATCAGAACATCAACAGAGAAAATGGAGATTTTGCAAGGAAGAACAGCATGTTTCAGTTTTGATGCCATTTTCTGTCAGTTCTAACCCTGCAGAGGAAGTTCAGACAGAGGTTATTACACAAGTACTTTATAGTGCTGAAAGACCTTGTACAGGATCACTGTGCAGGATTACACTAGGTGATGCCTACTTTTGCCTGTACATGGTGAGAAAAACACGTGACAAGAACAACAGAAAGAACACGGGAGCATGTATGTCCATGCACCAGCAGTCATATGCTTTAACATACTCTTTTGAGCAACATGGTCACCCATAACGTGCTGATACTTTTTGAGGCAAAATGTATCACTTGCTCCATCCACTCCAAAACCTTTTGTTCTCGTTTCTGTGCCCATTCAATTTATCTCCGTAACTGAGGACATTTCCATCTTTTATACTGCACATTACAATGGCTGAGAATTTCAGGCTCCATTAGAAGTTCATTGCTCATACACCTTTGGGCTAAGTGCCACAACTGACTACTATGTGCAGAACAAGATGAGGCTTCTGCTCTTTGTGCTATAAAAAGCGAGCAGGGGGCATCCCAAAGCCCAGGGGATGCAAGCTAGCATAAGTTTTACACTGACCTTTGTTCCTTCCTTTTTCCTCTGCCTTCTGATGGTGATGGGTTATCTCAATTATGGTGCCTGAATAGGAAAGCATTATGCTTTCAAAATCTAAAGGGATGGGTATGCAAGCATAAGGAGATTTACTGCTTGAAAACTAAAGGGTAATAAACCACACTTCAGGACTACGTGCTCCAAGTAACATACATTAATTCATGAGAAAGCAAATAGGGAGAACTGGGGCTGTGGTTTACCTTATTTCTTAGGTGGCATAGCTGCATGCATCTTCATTAAAGGCAAACCAAAATGAGAATCTTTCATAGTTTGGGGATCCACAACTTAAGCTCAGATGGCATCACTGCTTAGCTCCATCCTGCAGAGCACAGTGTCTAGGATCTTGGTGAAAAGATATTATATCATTGAAAATGACTATGCAAAGGGATTATTTCCAAGGAAAACCACTAAAGAAGGAAAGTCTTATGGTGGAGGAGCCCAAGAGAGGCATGAGGACCTCTAGTTGGATCTGCAAAAGATGTCAAGTGAAGTGAGGGTTTTAACCATGCACTTTTGGCTTGCACAGTTCATGGAGATGGATTTGCCTTTGTGTTCAACAGCTGGCCAGCTGTCTCACCATCTGTCAGTGCACACACTGTTCTTGACTGTGTAAGAGAAGTCCCCAGAGCCTAATGAAGAATGCCCTAGCAACGGTCTTCGAGATCCCTCAGCTGTGCTTAGGTAAATTGCTATAGCTCTGCTACACTGGCATCTAGTATTGAGACATGTGGAGTCAAAATGAACTTGGGTTGTGGTCCCATTTCTTCTTTAAATGAGTCTGATTTGAAGTCCATTGTGTTCAACAGATAATGTCCATGGGCTCTGGAGCAGGCACCTAATCACAAAGCACATCTTGAAATGCAAAAGAATAAATTACAAGTGCCATGCTTATGGGGTTTCCAAATTATCAAACTATTAAGGTGAAGTCGTGTCTAGGGAGCGGGCATTTGAAACCTGTATACTGCCAGTGCTTTCAAAAATTTCTGCTACTACTGTGTGGGATGTGAATCTTATTACACTAGATAGTGTTCCTGCTTATAAATGAAAGCAGAAAGAAATCATTGAGAGGAATCAATGAGCTGAATGGAAGTCTTTTTTCTTCTTAATCATGTTCCAATTTAGTGTTTTCTGGAAGTTATTCTTGTCTTTTTCCCTCTATTATCCTCAAGTGCCTGAAAATCTCTTTGATGGAAGACAGCTGCATCTGACTCAAGCCCTGGAAAAATGCATCTGACAACAAAACTCTGGAAAGATGCATCTGAAATGACTTCATTCAGTGTAAAGGAATCAGGGCAGCAAGGTAGGAGCTCTTGCTTAGCTGCTGCTTCCTGACACTTTGATGGCTGCTTGCAAGGTGACTTAGCCTGCAGGCATGCCAGAGAGGGCTCCAATCCTGTCGGGTCCCATAAGCAAAGCAATACTGGAACTGGTCGGTATTTGGATGGAAAGCTAAAATTTGCAGGAGATAATGTTGGGGATTCAATAGATGGCAGTGTTACCTCAGCGTCAGATCTGAACAGACAAGCTATTGTGGTATGAAGCCTGGAGGTCCTATCTTATAGAAGAGGTGCAAAAAGCAGGTACCACGCTGAAAAAAAACCTATGGTATTTTTGGAAGATTCTGAGCAACTGTTTATTTTTTCTCTGAAAACCAACATTCTGTTAGCCTGTAGACTAACTCTCTTGCAGTCTGAAAGCAATGCTATTCTGAAACCATGACATGCTCTTTAAACACCCCTATCTCTCACTCCAGAGATCAGCTTAGTGAAAAGTGATTTATTTTCTGTGTATGAAAGCAGAATTTCACTGTACAGTCCACTGAATAGTGTCCAATGGACAGCAGTGTCACAGGAGTGACACTGAAGTATGGGATTTTTTTAAACTTTTAGAGTTGAATAGCTCTTACATTACACAGGTACAAGATCATTAAGCTCTGACTTTGACCATGTAGTCAGGGGGGAAAGAGGTAGAAGAATTTCGCTTTCATCCCTGTAAGATTTATCCTGTTCTTGAGCCTCTGAAAAAGTGTGTAGAACTGAAGAGGTGGGAGAAGAAAAGCTGCCTTCTGGTGTGTTATGCTTGATTTAGCTAGCTAGCAGAGGTCAATGAGTGCTAGTCACGAGTTGCCTAGACCAACACCAATGCTCCATGCCCAATATTTAATGCAAGAAGCAAAGTTACATCAAGGATCATGTCTCTTTAACTGTCCTGTCTTCACTGATCAGACATAACGCATTATATCAAGGGTTCAAAGACACCTGTCCTTGTGGGCAATAGACCACTTTTAATTGTCTTGTCCTGAACATGAATTGACTTTCATCTGCTGTCCCACAGAACTTAATAAATTTTTTTTTGAGATGTGGTTTCTTCTGGCTTTAAAATATTCTATGAAAAAGGAAGAACAGCAATGTCAGTTTTAAGAGTGAGCTCCCTCTGTGGTGCTATCCTAGAGCTAAACAAGAAAAATGCAATGTTGAAGAGCCCCATGGCCAACAGCAATCACCAGAGACACAAAAATACCCAAAGGCAGTGTGGCATTTTCAGCTATAATTCCATGAAATACAGTAAGGTCACCCTTGTCCCTGGTGAGAAGGGATGCTTTTGCTGTTTACCTTTCATTTCCAGATCCTCTTGTATATTCTTAATTATTTTTGACAAGCCTACTAGTTAATTAATGTTGTGTTTGAGTTGTGGGTTATAATTTTCATCCTCTATTCTTTGGGCTAGCTGTTTGCCTCTGGCATTAAAGAACGTCAGAACAATGCCTGTGACCTTCCTCTCACCTGCCTCTCCAAAGAATACTTTCCTAACAATGGGTAGATTATTTTGGAATAAGGCACATCAAGTGTCAACACATCAGCAGCTGGGCTGCTATCTACCTCTGACCAGTTCTGGCATCAAAAGACTACATCTTGCAAATAATTAATGGCCCTGCAATCCAGTGGCCAACCTCCTCCTTGGGCTGAAAGCTCACAATGTGCTGGTGTCACCCCAAAGCTGCAGCATCACTGTAGTCACTGATCTTTTTGACATGATCTGGCAGCGCTGGCTGGCTGTAAGTGTCTGCAAGGTCAACAAAGGAGAACAGACAAGACCAAACTCTTCCCTTATCATCACCACATGTACACATGGTGTGCATAGACAGAGCTGGCTGCTTGTGGGTAGAAATCAACCAGTGTGAGAACAAAACCTTCCCTTATAGCAGGTATAAACAGCTGGATGCTTTCCTCATACCATACTCCAAGCAATTCTACAGTGCTGGATTAAGGTCTTCTGATGCATTTGCCAGCATCTCAGATTTCTGTCTCGCTCTTTTTCTTGTCAGAGTGCTGTAACGACTTAATCCCTGCAGCTCCAGCTCAGAAAAACTACAAGCTAAGAGGACATTTTGTTTTGCCAATATTCAACATGTAGAACAGGTACCCCTTTCCTTTTAGGTGTATCACACACAATGTTAACCTCCTATCACACCATTTTCTGCCCTCTGATACAAGAAAAAAAAAAGTGTTGATGTTGGCGTGTATATGTCCATAAATATGTGTATGGCTTTACTTACATCTACACATGTATTTGTGTGCTTACATACAAACACAACATTTTTGCTTTTTAAATTTTGTACACTTGGTCATTTAGATTTGTTTCCATATTCCTCTGAACAGAGAGGTATTACTCCATACTGCTTTTTTACGCACAAAATATTTTGCCTTGTTTGCAGAAAACAAAGTAACTTCTAAACAGTAAAAGAGTAAAGGAAACAAAGCACTGAATAATGGTCAATAGAAACAATCTGAAAAGGGGTAAAGATATTTAAAAGGAGACCTACTAGCAAAAACAAATTCAACCCTATGAAGAATTTCATTACCCATTCCATCACAGGTTTGATTTACTGTACCAAGCAATCAACTAGTCTTTGGTACATGACGCAGAGATCTCCCCTTTTCTGGAGAAAAGGCCTCAATAAAGGTTTTATTGAAGTTGACTCTTGCCCTTTTGTCTGCAATTTCTAACATTCTCAGTATATCAATGACAAAAAACGTGAAGAAATACACAATGGGCAATCAAAAATATTAGCAAATAGTGCTTGTTAAAGGAACAACATATGATTAACATGAGAAAATAGCCAAGAAATACAGAAAACAGCATTCTTCTTGTTCACTTCTGCAGCTATGTGCAAATCACGCGTATGTTATCATGTTAAGACGCAACAGCCCGATCATTCAAAATACTCTCCAGTGGGCATTATGAACTTTTGAGTCCCAGCCTCCTCTCTAGCAATGACACCGTTATTTGCATTTTCCAAGCTACTTCTCTTTGCTGCATTTTAACTAGCTGTTAATGCAAAGAATATTACTTACCTACCTTAGGGGAAGGTTAGGAGTCTTAACTACATAAAAGACCTTAAGTGCTGTCATCAAAAAACCCCACAGATGTATACTTCAAGGAGTTTCAGCCATTTGTATTGACTTCTTTCTTACAAAGACAGAAAATGTTTAACCCACTAGAGGCAGGAAACAGAAGCAAACACAGACTTCTCACTCACTACTTTTTAATGTAATAGAAGGATACAAGTGCTACAGAGTTGGCATGGATTGTACAGAAGGGCCACTGCTAATGATACCAACACAGCTTTGAGATCTGAAATATCTATGATGGTACGTACAATCAAGTACAGTGCTAGTTAATAATGAGACCACAAAGTCCTCTACCTAGGCTTCCTCATAAAACAGAAAGGTTGTGTCCTGTGCCATTTAATGCTTCTCAGTTGTGAATAAACTACTGTTCACTCACTCCTACCTTCAGCTGGCAATAAGGACTCAGTGATATTCTGCTCCTGTTTTCACTATAAGCCAATCTTAGTAACCTAGCTGCCTCATAACAAAAATCTTGACTGAACAAAGAAATCATTTCTCATCCATTTCACATAATGCAGCACAAATGAAAACCCTTTTTTATTCCTCCCTATTACTTGTCACAATGTAGCTTTTCAGTAGCACTTCATTTGTCCTCTATCCATTTCTACTCAGTAACTTTATCATCTGCCACCCCTGGAAGGGCAGAAACTTGCTGCTATTAAAACATGAGAACATGTTTCAAACTGCTTAATGCTTACAGCAACCTGCAAACTCAATTGCACTAAGGAGAAGTCCACATCTGGACAAGCAGACCTACACTGCAGGGCTCACCAGGGAAGTGGTGCATGAAGCAAGACCTGCCTCAGGCATAGTTCTATCAGGCAGGCAAAATTCCTGAGAATTAGATATGAAATCTTGCTATGTTGTTGTAAAACCTATTGTAAATTTGCAGGCATATTCCATAGTTACCAGACATGCAACTTAAAACAACTCTTCATTCTTGAAATTAAAAGATATGCGTAAATTCACTTGGAAAAGGCACACAATTTCCAGGGGAAATTAGTTTGAAAGACTCTTGCTATGTTTCTGTGCACAACAAAAGAATCTCTCAAAGGATCTCTATTACAGTTATTACTGCGTACTTAGTCTTAATTCTAGTGGAAATCACAAATTACTTCTGAAAGGAATACCAATTCATGTTTCCTTGTCCCAATACAGACTTCTTTTGGGTTCACCTTTTTAAACTTTTTTAATATATATTCAACAGCATCTAGCTCAGTCCAGTTTGACCTAGCCCCGACTCTGTTCTTGCCCTTTTCATTTAAATTGGTAACTCCATTATTTATCAAGCTCTTTCCATAGCCCTAATACAGAGAAAAGGCTTCATATTAACCACAAGAGATGCCCACCTCAGGGTAACATTGCACACAATCCCCTCCATAGTTCATGTATTTTGAGAACTCCTACCTTATAAGCCAGTGAAAAGAGTCTGCAAGCAGATTAAAAGGATAAAACTGATAACTGCACTAAAATATATGGTCAATACACTGTTAACCCCAAATCCATAACTGATTTGCTAATAAAACACTGCCTAAGCTCCAGTTTGTTCAGACTGCTGCTTCAGTTTCCTCACTACATGATCAGACAAAATTGAGAAGAAATTCTGTTCTTTCCAGAAGAGCTGTGCTGGCCTGCAGTCATGTCCGTTGAATTGATTTTCAAATTCCTCTGTTGAGTTTTCAAGCAATTAAAGGAAATCAGAATGGAATTTCCCCTTTATATTTTCTTCAGTGCAATTGTTCAAGGAAAATATGTTAACTCAGCTCTGTAGGTCTTACAGTTTAAAAGATTAATTCTTCCCTCTGCCCAGAACCAGGTGTTCACAAAATGCCAATTGATTGCCATCTGTACCTCTTACCCAAGAGCAAAGTGACCATGCTGCTTCGCTCAGAGAGGCTGGAGAATCTCTGCCTTTGGAGGTCTGCAACACTGAGCAAGGCAAAGCCACAGTTAACCTGAACTACTGTTGGCAGTAGCCCCCTTCGAGCTGGAGGCTAGACTAGGTGACCTCCAGAGAGCCCTTCTAACTAAGATGACTTCATAGATGGTTGGTCATTAAAATGTTAAGGTACTTCTCCTGGAACACCATTTTTGTCTCGGTGGAGAGGGTTTAGTGGCTATTTGAAGTGGAAGATTTTATTTCACAAAGACATGTTTGGAATCCACTGTCCTCTAACATCCTCAGAAGGATACCCACCTTGTGACATCTGAAGAATGTATGCAAAAGGAGAAAATGTTATGGACAACATTTTCCCCGTGTTGATCAGGGCTGAGAAAAATATCTTCAGTAAGCACCAGAATAACTATATGCAAGTGTTAAAAAGTGACAACAGGTACTTGAAATGCATTGAAATCAAAGTGAAATAATGGATTATTCAGCATACAAGTATCTCCTAAAAAAATCCAGCCTATTAGTAATTTCTAGTCCAGCATTACAGCATTTGCCTAAGGAAAGAGCGTACAAATACATGTACATGTGATCACCTCAACCTCTAGACAAAAGTAACATCTAAACAAATTTATGCATGAAATTTGCCTCAACTGCATAGAATCTATTCAAGAAAGTATTTTTACTGTAGCAACTAGATAAAGTTTTTATGGATGGGGCTGTGTTAACCATATTGCACACCATGTAAGCAAAAGTAACTAAAAATTACTAAAAAGCTTCACTTGTAAATAGTTCAAATCAAGTATGCAAATATTACTGTTGAAATTACGTGCAACACTTAAAGCATAAATCATGCTAACAGCAGAAAGACACTTTGATTTCTCTCTGGAGTATAAGCTACTAGGAAAGTCATTGCTCGAAGGTAACGCTTGTGCCAAGGTAGTGTCTGATACCCAAATAACTGATTTAAAAGTCTTGTTAGTTGATGGTTGACCATAAAAACATTCTGTTTGGTAAAATAGTTCAAATCAGATCAGTCATACAGGAAAGTTCTCATGAGTGATCCCTTTTTTTGCCCCACAAGTCAATATCTAATGCTTAAATGTTTTTCATCTGAAGAAAACAGAAGAAAAGTACCTTGAGAGCTTTTCTCTTGGGTTAGATAAGCTGCTTGTTATAATCATAGACACATAATTGTATAGTCTAATTATTTTTAATCTTTTTCCATTTGCAGACACACACCCCCACAAACCCACCTCCAGGTATTTTCCAACAGAGGCAATATTGCCTCTAGCAAATTTAAGCCTCCTGACAGTAAACTTACTTGACTTTGATCTCTGCTTTAGAACGTTTAGAAGTAGCTCAGTGACTCCCAGGGACTTGCAGACTGTCAGGTCCAGAGTGCTGCCACCATGACATGACTTATATTAGCATAAGTGTGTTCTTCAGCAGGAAACCTACACCTAGCAACTGAACTCTTTTACTTGTAGATATAATTGTGCAAGCCTTCTACGACACGCCTCACAGCTACATAGAATAACACTACATTTAATATACTTTATTTACTTGGGGGTTTTTTTCAAATAAAAGAAAATCAACTTTTATCAAAATTATCTGCCTTACTGTATCTCACTTTTCAGTTTAATATGTATGGTCGTAAGAAAAGGATATAATGGTCATTAAAAATTTTACAGAAAACATTTGCCCACATACTTAAAAAGAAATATTCTGCATTATGCACAGAAATGCTTTAAAGTTTTGGCCTCAGCTATTTCAACTCTTTTCTTTTTCCCCTCCAAAATAGGACCTTCTCATTATATCCTAGTCAGGGATCTCACCTGGTCATGGATCTGAAATCAAAACTAGTCAAATACAAATATTAGTCATGTCCAAATCAAGGATTCTTGTTCCAGTACTTTCTCCTCAAGAACTGGGAGCACCGAATTATGTGGAAAGTCAGAAGAATTACACTCCCTTCATTGCTCCTGGCCTGTGGTATTAAAACAGACAACTTCTTTGCATTTCAAACTTGCACTCAGAGTACACATTTCAAACGTGCTAGAGAGCTGTCAGGGCACTTAGCTAAGTTAGGTCAAAAAAAGGAAGGTTGCTTCCGAAGAAATTCAAAATTCCTATTAAGAAAAGCTCTATTCTTTTTTTAAAAAGCACAGTCTAGAAGAAGGGGAAAAAAAGGACTCAGGCAAAAATAATAAAAGAAGATAAAAAGGACTCAGGCAAAAATAATAAAAGTAATAACATCCTGAGAGTTGTGCTATCTGCCTGTATGCACCACAATCCAATGCACTTATTCAAACATAAGCGTAATTGCAGCCATGAGTGTAATTCTGTCAGAGAACCTGTAGTGTTTTTTAGCTAGATACTAGAGGTGCTCCCAGAGGCTGCAGGATGAGTACGCTCTACCCCATCTTCTGACAGAAGGGCTACAATAACAAATGCCTCTCTAAACTTTTGCTTCATTTTAGAAGCTGAATTGGATACAGTCAGATACAGTCCATGCTACCCACATATTGTATTGCTATATAGTCCTATAAGAATTCATGCCTTTCATACCTCGCTGTTTCCACAAACTTATATTTTTGTAAGGTGTTTCATTAAAAATTATGACACTTGGCTTAATGTCGAAATGCCTTGGACTTCACACAAACCTGATTTTTATTCCATTATTTATTTATGCAGAATTTGAGCTTATCCGGTTTTTACTGATTATTTGTATTTATTCCATGTCTCACACAGTAGAGACAAGAGCTGTCCAACTTTGGTATCGGGCCAGCCTTTCAAACTCAGTCTTGTATAAATGAAGCAGGAAGCTGGAAGACAACCCTTTAAAAACCTTATGAGGACCATAAGCCTCATGTCTGACCTGAAGGAAGAAGTAGAGAGGCTGAGGAACATCAGGGAGAGTGAGTTAGACTGGTGGGATCACACCCTGAGCTCCAGTGCACCAGAGAAGACTCGGCTACAGGTAATAACCCAGGATCAAAAGGATCTGGTATCTCACCCCCACTAAGGTTGTAGGCAAGAGCTCAAAAAGGAGATAGTGACTAGAAGTGTGTCGTCTGATGGGGCAGAAAATCAATGCCCTCCTTCCCCACACCACGTCAGCTGTTTCTCCACAACAGATGTGAGGATCTTGAGGTGGAGGATGGATCAGAGGAAAACACAGAGGAAGATGCGCCCACATTGGAGCACGGTCAGAGACCAGAAGAGTATAAACGTTGCATTACCACAACTGCCACAAGGACTGATAGGACAGTCATAGTTGTATCAGACTCTCTGTTGAAGTGGACAGAGGGTCCAACATCTTGAGCAAACCCCACTCCTAGGGAAGTCTAATGCCTCCCAGGAGCCTGGATAAGGGATGTGGCCAGATTAAAAGAGATTTTAGGGCCTTGAGATGGCTGCTAAGAGAATCTGAGGCCCAGGCGATTTTTTTCTTCCCTCCTTCCAGTTACAGGTGGTGACATAGCACAGCTCAGACTAAAACAGTCAATTAATACATGGCTCTGGGGCTGGTGTGGCTGCAATAACTTTGGGGTCTTTGATAATGGGATGGCCTAGACAGCACCAAGACTACAGGCTTCAGGTGGGAACCACTCTTCTCAGAGCAGGGTCTTTGCCCAGAAGATTGCAGAGCTTGAAGATAGGGATTTAAACTAGATATAAAGGGTGAGGGGGATAACATCAAGCTAGCCTGTAACAAGCAAAGGGAGGACAGGTGTCAGGTGTCTGGGAGGACACTTCTCTGAAACACCTTATAGGCAATAAAGGGTCCCCTAGGAAGGTGATGCAACCAGCAGCCCAGCTGAAGTATGAAATCAGGCAGGGAAGGGAAGAGACCAGGGTTGCTGAGTCAAGACCTGCTGGTTAAACTCAAGAACAAGAAGGAGCTACACAGGCAGTGTAAGCAGAGACAGGGAACCCCTGGGAAGTGTATAGGGACACTGCCCAGTTGTGTAGGGATGAGATCAGGATGTCCAAGGCACAGCTGGAGCTGAACTTGGCAAGGGAAGTGAAGACTAACAAGAAGAACTTCTACAGCTACATCAATCAAAAGTGGAAGGTCAAACAGCATCTACCCCACTGATGGCTGAAAATGGTAACCTTGTATGAACAGACGAGGAGAAGGCTGAGGTACTTAACTTTTTTGCCTCAATCTTCACTGACAACTGCTTTCCTCACCCCTCTTTCATGGGACAGCAAGATGGTGACCGAGGGGTAAACCCCCTCCCACTGTAAAGGAGAATCAGGTTCATGACCACCTGAGGAACCTGAACATTTACAAGTCTATTGGACCTGATGAGATGCATCCCAGAGTCCTGAGGGAATTGGCCAACCTGATTGCCAGGCAATTCTTCATGATATTTGAAATGCCATGGCAATCAGAAGTCCCTGGTGACAGGAAAAAGGGTAACATTGTGCCCATTTTTTAAAAAGGTAGAAAAGACAACCAGTGAATTATTGACGTGTCAGTCTCACCTTTGTGCCTGGGAAGATCATGAAACAGATCCTCCTAGAAGCTATAATAAAGCACATGGAGGACATGGAGGTGATTAATGGCAACCAGCATGGCTTCACTAGGGGCAAATCCTGTATGACCACCCTAGTGGCTTCCTCTGATGGGGTAACCACAGCAGTGAATATGAGTAAACTGATGGATGTGATCTATCTAGACTTCTTTAAAGCCTTTGACAGGCTCATAATAATTTTTTAAAAAAACAAAAAAAACCCAACAATCGTCCTTAATATTGCACAGAAGTAGTACAGTCAATTTTGGTGACAGATGCCACTGTGTAGTCATTTAACCTCAAAGTTGTCCTGTGTTTTGAAAACTGAAAAGCCTAGAATTTTGCCAGAAGAAAACATAGCTTCAAAATTTCATTTAGGTTGCTCATAAATTTTTAATAATGTACAAAAGGAGGAAAACTACTGAATAGAAGAGCAAAATTTTGAAGCACGATACCTACTTAATGTTTTCTCAACAAAACATGCTTTTCAACTACAGCCAAGGCTTGACACAATTTATTCTAATATATTGATTTTACAAGCCACAGCTGTTGTCCTTTGGACTTCATTCACAGGTGTCCTTTCCTCTTCCTGTAATCAGTGCAACTAAAGCTACTGCAATATTTACTTCTGCCAACTTAGTTCATAAGACCCTGTCAGCCCTTTTTTTTTGTTAACTTTCTTTTAGCAAAAGCTATTTCTAGCTTGGCTTCAAAGTAAAATAATTTTTTTTGCTCTCTCTCATAACTACTTACTGCATATTAAATAAAAAAGCAAGTAGTCATGAATGACAAAAGTAAGGTTAATTGAAAAGTCTGCTTTTCTCAAGCATGTAGTGAGCCTCTTGCAATTGCTAGGGATTTAATACCATAACACAACTTTTTTTTTATATTGTCAAGAGGCAGAAAATNATCAGAGGAAAACACAGAGGAAGATGCGCCCACATTGGAGCACGGTCAGAGACCAGAAGAGTATAAACGTTGCATTACCACAACTGCCACAAGGACTGATAGGACAGTCATAGTTGTATCAGACTCTCTGTTGAAGTGGACAGAGGGTCCAACATCTTGAGCAAACCCCACTCCTAGGGAAGTCTAATGCCTCCCAGGAGCCTGGATAAGGGATGTGGCCAGATTAAAAGAGATTTTAGGGCCTTGAGATGGCTGCTAAGAGAATCTGAGGCCCAGGCGATTTTTTTCTTCCCTCCTTCCAGTTACAGGTGGTGACATAGCACAGCTCAGACTAAAACAGTCAATTAATACATGGCTCTGGGGCTGGTGTGGCTGCAATAACTTTGGGGTCTTTGATAATGGGATGGCCTAGACAGCACCAAGACTACAGGCTTCAGGTGGGAACCACTCTTCTCAGAGCAGGGTCTTTGCCCAGAAGATTGCAGAGCTTGAAGATAGGGATTTAAACTAGATATAAAGGGTGAGGGGGATAACATCAAGCTAGCCTGTAACAAGCAAAGGGAGGACAGGTGTCAGGTGTCTGGGAGGACACTTCTCTGAAACACCTTATAGGCAATAAAGGGTCCCCTAGGAAGGTGATGCAACCAGCAGCCCAGCTGAAGTATGAAATCAGGCAGGGAAGGGAAGAGACCAGGGTTGCTGAGTCAAGACCTGCTGGTTAAACTCAAGAACAAGAAGGAGCTACACAGGCAGTGTAAGCAGAGACAGGGAACCCCTGGGAAGTGTATAGGGACACTGCCCAGTTGTGTAGGGATGAGATCAGGATGTCCAAGGCACAGCTGGAGCTGAACTTGGCAAGGGAAGTGAAGACTAACAAGAAGAACTTCTACAGCTACATCAATCAAAAGTGGAAGGTCAAACAGCATCTACCCCACTGATGGCTGAAAATGGTAACCTTGTATGAACAGACGAGGAGAAGGCTGAGGTACTTAACTTTTTTGCCTCAATCTTCACTGACAACTGCTTTCCTCACCCCTCTTTCATGGGACAGCAAGATGGTGACCGAGGGGTAAACCCCCTCCCACTGTAAAGGAGAATCAGGTTCATGACCACCTGAGGAACCTGAACATTTACAAGTCTATTGGACCTGATGAGATGCATCCCAGAGTCCTGAGGGAATTGGCCAACCTGATTGCCAGGCAATTCTTCATGATATTTGAAATGCCATGGCAATCAGAAGTCCCTGGTGACAGGAAAAAGGGTAACATTGTGCCCATTTTTTAAAAAGGTAGAAAAGACAACCAGTGAATTATTGACGTGTCAGTCTCACCTTTGTGCCTGGGAAGATCATGAAACAGATCCTCCTAGAAGCTATAATAAAGCACATGGCGGACATGGAGGTGATTAATGGCAACCAGCATGGCTTCACTAGGGGCAAATCCTGTATGACCACCCTAGTGGCTTCCTCTGATGGGGTAACCACAGCAGTGAATATGAGTAAACAGATGGATGTGATCTATCTAGACTTCTTTAAAGCCTTTGACAGGCTCATAATAATTTTTTAAAAAAACAAAAAAAACCCAACAATCGTCCTTAATATTGCACAGAAGTAGTACAGTCAATTTTGGTGACAGATGCCACTGTGTAGTCATTTAACCTCAAAGTTGTCCTGTGTTTTGAAAACTGAAAAGCCTAGAATTTTGCCAGAAGAAAACATAGCTTCAAAATTTCATTTAGGTTGCTCATAAATTTTTAATAATGTACAAAAGGAGGAAAACTACTGAATAGAAGAGCAAAATTTTGAAGCACGATACCTACTTAATGTTTTCTCAACAAAACATGCTTTTCAACTACAGCCAAGGCTTGACACAATTTATTCTAATATATTGATTTTACAAGCCACAGCTGTTGTCCTTTGGACTTCATTCACAGGTGTCCTTTCCTCTTCCTGTAATCAGTGCAACTAAAGCTACTGCAATAATTACTTCTGCCAACTTAGTTCATAAAACCCTGTCAGCCCTTTTTTTTGTTAACTTTCTTTTAGCAAAAGCTATTTCTAGCTTGGCTTCAAAGTAAAATAATTTTTTTTGCTCTCTCATAACTACTTACTGCATATTAAATAAAAAAGCAAGTAGTCATGAATGACAAAAGTAAGGCTAATTGAAAAGTCTGCTTTTCTCAAGCATGTAGTGAGCCTCTTGCAATTGCTAGGGATTTAATACCATAACAGAACATTTTTTTATATTGTCAAGAGGCAGAAAATACCTCAACACCCTGTGCGTTCCACTGTCAGGATGCCACAGTTTAAAGAAGGAAGGTATACCCATCTATGCAACTGAAAAATTGGCTAAAGATGATGCATGAGTTACCTTTCATTAATGTTCCTCCATCCTGTATAAGAACAACTGTCTAAAAAGGGTGTTTACTTTCTCTACAAGTGCCTCTTCCCTCCTCCTTCTTTCTTCCACCCCCAAAACACAGCATTAAATTCAAACCATCGCAGCAAGTCTGTCACAGCCAGAATGCAGTTGTAAGTGTGGATGCTGAAACAAAGCTGTCATAAATGTCACTGCACCAGGACTCCTGGACTTGAGTAAATTACTGTAATGAGTTCAGTATCAATCAAACATGTTCCTCATGTCAGAAATAAAGCCCGTTTTCTTACTTTTAAAAACGGCTATTAACGTCAGTCATGATTTGAAGTCAATCGCACCAGGAGGGCTGTGGTTGAATCTTGAAAATTTTAAGTATGACATGACAGATGGTAATAGGAAGCCTTTGTTATTCATGCTGCAGCAACAACAGCTACACTGCAGCCAGGATATACAAGAAGAAACACAATCAAGGCTTTAGGTCAACATTTCATACCGAGATGAGACACACATAGCAATGAAAGGCTTTTTGTTGTAAAGGAACACGTGAGCTTCTATTCCTGGAACTTCTATGAAAGCACGACCTGCATTTCAGATAGCCAGGTTAGAAAACCTGTCAAGCATATGTTATTTTAAAAAATAACATTTTCCCTGTGGGGCAAGAGGTGTATATAATACACCCCCAGAAGTTCTATACAGGAATACCCCATGCTAAAAGACTCTCTACATGGGCAACCAGCATCAGCAGTGTCTGTGGAAGTCATGGCATGCAAATAACATAAACCCCATTATCAAGATGTCTTAAGTATGACTTGCAGCAAAAGCGTGTACAGAAGTATGAGGTATCTCACAAAATACCTATTTTGTGTGTATGTGAATTTCCTCTGCAGTGTTTTCCTAGGCTGACAACTAGGACTCCTGCATTGCTTTGCACTTTGCCTTTGTAGTCTCCTGCACTATCACTCTGCATTTGAAAAGCAACACAGTCATTAGACTCTGGTTCAGTTCCGGATCTCTCTTTGGCTCCTATGCTCACTGAGTAAGAAGTCAAGAAAATTACTCTTTTCTTACATTTAGCCTTGTACTTCATTTACCAAGAGAGTAATACAAACAAACACATTTGAAAAGGGGTATCATGGATACAGCCAAGCAGTACACCGAACAATGTGCTCTTTAAGGCATAAACATGACTCGTAAGCAGGTTAAAGAAAAGAAACACATGCCTAAAATCACTCTAGCTTCATTATGAAAACATTGAACAGATTTTTGGCACAGGACAATAATCTAACTTTCAGTTTCACCACAGACTGCTGTACATCTACAAAGAAAAAGGAGGGCAGGGACAATGATTCCCTTCAAGGAGATGCACAGAAAACACAGGATCTTGTCACTTAACTGGTGTCTACTCACAAAACCACCAGAAGCAACCATGATACAGCAACCCTTTCTCTGCTGTAAGCCAACGTTCTGCTCCTGAGAAAAGTCTGGCTGTCAGGCACCACAGCAAAGAAAATTGGCAAGCATCAGGGCATTAGTCCTTGCAAGAAGAATGTATCCAAGTGGTATTTCTTTTAGTTCCCCCATCTCAGATGCTGCCATCTTAGTGGGATGACAAGCTAATTCTCCATCAGGCTGTTATCTCCTCACCATCTCCCCTCATGTGACAATCATTACAGTCATGGATGTCCCACTAAAATTGATGCTTGGTTTTTACTTCTGATACCCTATTCACAGCCTTGCAGCTCCAAAAATGCTCCAAAGTAGTAAATTAATCATTTGACCATTTTTGTCACTAAGCTTCTAGCCACTAAGTTTTTTGCCTCACAGTGTGATAATTGTTTTAACTGTCTGTATTTCCAGTATTTGGTTTTTATTTTGCCCATCAATCCATGTAACATGGCTTGTAAAAGTTCATAGCTATCTAAAAACCAGTCTACAAAGCTGTTTCTGCAGAATTCCACATAAAAAAACCACAGCCTCTTTAGATAGAGGCTTACCCCTCCTCTTCAGTTCATAAAGATTTCCAACACACGAAGAACTAAAAGCACACTGATTAGAATCCAACAGCATGTCAAAACTTTTTCCTCCTCTTCAGGCAGATGCAGCTGAGAGGCATGTCTACCACTCATCCCTGACAGTGGCTATTCAGTGAGGTATTTCAAAGACTGCCAACAGTTTTTTTGCAGGCTCTAACTCTATCCTTGCTCTCAGTGGGATTTTCTGCCCTGATTTTACAGGTCTTGTGCACAGCATATTACAAGGCTATAATTCAAGACAGGTATTGCTCAGTTGTCTAAGTCTTCCAATTAGTGTCCATCATGTGCTCTTCTCAACCTCAAAGGCTGCACTACAACACTACAGTTGCTTAGGTGGTGAATAAACAATTCTTTGTCACTCAAGTGTCCAGGATAATGCTTACTTGTCATGGGTACCAGTAAATAAGTACGGCTTCCCAGAATTAGAGGTGGAACACAGAGATCATTCAAGCAAGAAAAGGTCAGTAAACAACTTGCTTTTCCTCAGGCAAAACAGGTGAGAACACTTATCCCACTTTCTACCTCACTTTTTCATCTTCAGCTTTTGAAGTGAATCCACACCAAACCTGTACTGAAGTCAGCAAGCGAGAATGCGTTCATATTTACGAACTGCATAGTCAATGGGGGAGTACAAGCAATGGGAGTGAATTTGGGTTTCTCAACCTGCAGTCAATATCACAGTCTATCACAACAGATGACCTCAATTAGGGCTACTTTATGTCCTTTATTTTTACTGTTTGAAAAACTGTACATATGGGAAAAAATAAGGGTTCGGCTATCACAACAGATGACCTCAATTAGGGCTACTTTATGTCCTTTATTTTTACTGCTTGAAAAACTGTACACATGGGAAAAAATAAGGGTTCGGCTATTTGTCTGGAACTTCTAGGCACTGAACAGTCCCAGTGAGAGAGGACTAGCTGGTACCTAAAATGCAAATATCAGCTGTAGGTGGTCAGACCAACTGCACAAAATCTGCCCTGGGTATTAGACACACCAGCATGCAGCATGGTCAACACGTTTAGGGACAAGCAGTACTGCAGTGCACATGCAGGCAATGACTTGCAGTATAGTAAGGGCTAGGCATCCATTCAGGAGTGCATTACTTCATACTGGCTGATGTGAAGTAGGTGTGATGAAGATTCATCCCTCAGTGTTTATGCTTCACTTGTAAACAACCAGAAAAAGACCATGAAAAATGTTAACTACTTTTAAGGGGGTGGAGGAATCAGGAAGTTGGGTTTTTTTCCTAGAGAAACTGCTCATCCATCTAGCTAGAAAGATTATCTGGCCTGTGTCATTTCTTATCCTAGCTAAGACCATATTCTGACTGTAAATTCTGTAGGTTTCTACAACAGACTCCAGCCAGGAGTGTGCCTGGCATTTACAAATAATTTTCCTAACCAAACCAGGTTTCCTACAGGAAAATACCTAAATAACTTTCCATTCCAAGGTGCAATGCACCTTCAGCTCACATCCCTAAACCAATTCAATGTGTAAGATTTTACCTTAAAATCTACTAGCTAAGACACATTTTGAATAATTTGGGTATTTTTAACATGGAGTAATACATAGTCCAGCATTCAGAACAAGTTCTCCTCAGGCAGCAATGCAACCCGAACAATGTTCAGTGGTTTTAATTTTAACCAGCTTATAGATCTTTCCATTCCTGCCAGGCTGCAAATAAAATACTATTTTTTTTCCATAGGAACACCATACAGTATTTCTAACTTTCTAGAGCTAGGATGTAAAAGGTGCCAATATAATCCAAAAAGCTCTGCTCTACTGACCGTAGCCAATTTGGCTTCTTTGAACTTACCTGAAGTTCCTTCACCTGACACTGTCTTTGGCTGATCATACTGGAAAGGGCTATTTAACCATAGCTTACTATGCTTCCTCTGAAAGAACAAAGTAAAGGCCTAGATTTTTCATGTGATCACCTTCAGCTCATTACCAAACTTGAGATAATTCTAAAATCTCACAAAATTGCCTCAATAATCTTTAGCACGAGGTAGATTAGTTTTTCTTGCTGTATAAGCATTTCAATTTTACATTTCCTTCCCCAAAAAGTTCTGTGCCACATTCTGTTCTGCAAGGGAAGCCATAAGAAACGTTATAATTTCACTTAATAGTTTTAACGTACTAGTGATAGTTTGGGCTCTTTTTTTTTTTTTTTTAAATACCTAAACAGGTGAAATGTCTGAATCAATCTGCTGTGAAAAGCTGCTTTGGATGTGGAGAACAACAGTAGTAGGGAGAACAGGACAATGTCAGTTTGACAATATATTTCCTACTAGAAAACACATTTTACGTGGATAGTAAGGGTCATCAATAAAAAACGCGGGCATCATAAAACACTGTTACAATATAAATGTGACAGTCATACTGAGATAGGGATGTTGGGTTTTTAACTGCACCATGAAATACAGCATTTCTAGTATTTTACGTAAGTTAAAAGTGGCAGGGCCATGTTCAATGTGTATCTGTTTGGTTGTAGTAAAAACATTTGAGCTCTATTTCATTATTTAAATCATACAATTGAGTCATTCACAGCTGCAGGAGGGTTAAAGACATGCAGCTGGGCTATGACTGTCATAGTGGGATTTTCCACTTCTCCTTGGAAGTGCTGTGTGAGGCCATGGCTAAATTACAGTCTTTTCAGCTGCTCTTCAGACCAAGTCATGTTGCTTGATGCATCGTAACTGAATAAATACATGCATAAGCAAATAAAACAAACATTACAGATAATCATGGCGGGGGAGAAGGAAAAACTTGTCTGTCAGAAATTTAATGTACAGCCCAAGCAGGAATAGCAGCTTGATAGGAGGTCAGGTAGATGTAACTGTTGGTACCCCCAAAACCATAGAGAAATCAGTATCTCAGTCTTCCTGACTCATAGCTATGCCAATTTACTGACACAGTTGCAAGCAGATATTTATTAGAAAACTTTTCACTAGATTCTAACCTTGATGGAAATGGTATCGTGTTGTTACTAGGAAGTAAGCTAAGGCTGTGAAGTATCTTTTCCCATGAGTTAAGGTTAGTGACAATTTACCAGATACTACCTGAAACAGTTCAGGTGTGTTCTCAGTAAGAAAACTCTGAAAAGAGACCAGAGCTATCCCTTAACAGAAATTACTTTGGCATCAAGGCAAAAATTCAAATGGGAGACAGTTCCTCTTCAACAAGAGTTTTTGGGACTTCTGCCATACTTCTACAAAGTATGAAATAAAGAAAAAGGCATCTTAATGAACACAAATTGTATCTATTAAGTTCAAAGGAAGCAAAAAGTAAAACCTCTTATTTTTAGACAAGAGAAGAGAAACAGTATATATGGCCCTCATTATACAGCGGGAAAAAAAAAGTACTATTATGGAAAAGAAAGTCTGTTGTAATAAATTAAAAGAATAACCTAATATACAGACAATAGATAAAGAAGGAATTCACCAACTTCATTTAAAAAAACATTCATTCCACCAGATTGCTTTTAAAAATAACAAACAAACCAACAATTATTTCACTGGTAGTCTGTTTCCTAAATAGTATATTTCTGTTCCCTGTACCTTAGTAACCTCAGAAAAGCCCCTTGGCTCAAGACAACGTCTCCCTGGGTCAGAGAAGCCTGTGCTGTGGCTCAGAGCTATGAAGCAGACAGACCGGCCAGCTGGCCAAACAGAGCTTAGAACATGTGAGTTTTGCCTGGATTCCCCTCCCTGGAGTAAATTAATTCATTTTTTCTCTTCTAACCAGCCACAGAGCCTGTGTTGGATTTTTTTCCCCCTCCCACCTCCCTGAATTTTTGGGGAGAAAAAGGACAGAATATGATTAATAGTTTTTTGTACTTAGGCATGGTGTAGTAATGAGGGTTGACTGAGGACCACTAGCTTCAGTTCAGCTGTATGGCTCATAAATTAATCCTTTAAATAGGCCTGAACACACAGCATATGTCTAACCCATCCCAACCAACCATCACACGGTCAGTGAACGTACAGCTCCAGCTGCTGCTCCTACGACACTGAAGTTATCATAGGCATGTCAAAAAAACAATATCAGGAGAGACAGGTGCTCAGGGCATTACCTGGCACATTTGGAGACAGCATTAACTGCTCATCAGAGTATGTGGATTTCATGAGACTAATAAGCATAAAGTAATCTGACAAACTGATCCAAACTGGGCAGTCCCAGAACACCACAAACTAACAGATCAATCTATTTAGTAAAAGTGCTTCTTGGTATCAGGGAAGCAATACACACTTAAAAATAAAACAACAGCATTACCATCACTGGACTTTCTCACAATCTGCTGTGCATTCCTACAGCATGGAAAATAAGACCAGAATGAGTCTTTGGGATACAGAGCAAGTGGTCTAATTCCTGTGCTACAAATAATACCATGAAAAACTAGATTCTGCAATGATGTCTGTCACAACAGCCTTGGTGTCACCTCCCTCTGATACCCAGGCAATAAGGTTGTTATCTTTCGTGCCAGAGATTATTGGTCCCCATGAAGCCTAGCATCTGGGAGTTACAAAAGTAGTTTAAAGCTTTATTTAATCACCTTTTATCCAAACAGCTCAAGTGGACCATGTGGTTCATGGCTAGGGCCATGAATTAAGAGCTCAAACAAACTGCGTGCTCTCAGTCTTGTGCTTGTCCACTAGAAGAACACGTATGGTTCCCTCCTCTGCAGGGCATTAACATCTACTTTAGCAACAAACAAGCATTCTCAGTGAGTGCTAAAAGCCACCTGGTTTGTGTAATGCTAGACAGGATGTTTCTCCTTTCACGTTTTACTGTAAATATTATGCTTGGAAAACAGAACAAAAGTATTTGAAATTGACTGTTACAGGAAGTTGCTAATTGGTTTTCAAACTTAAAGGGAAGCAATGTCTAGAATCCCAGACTTGAGGCACATGTTGTCTCTCTCATTAATAGGAGCTTACTACCGTTTAGACTGTGTCTAATCAAAAACAGGCAGTCAAGCATAGGTGAAGGGGTTCTGCCTGGTCACTATGCATCTTACAGCATTATTTGTACAACTTCAACTCAGAAGAATTATCTTAGCATGAGACTAGCATAAGAGTATCTAATCAGTCTTATTATCCTAAATTCTCAATTGTTTCTTGGTAAGCAGCATTTATGTCTTAGCTGACTATCCACTTAAACTAACAAGTACCAATTATAAAAACACAGTAATATTAACGTCACAGATGCTTGGATTCAGACAGAAGTAACCCCACATCATTTTTTTTTATAATAAATTGCACTACAAAAGCAGATCTCAGTATGAAATGCCTGTCTCTGTGATTTAAAATAAATAAGTATATCATTCTAGTGTACTAATGACTCTCCTAAACAAGAATTGTAATAATTAGAAATAAGCCACGGTATAAGTTTGCTTACAGCATTACTGCAAACAAGTATTAGGATCACGTACATATAATGGCATTGGCAAGTGGAATTCCTTGTGCAGTCAACAGGAAAGTGCCTCTTTTAAGCATATGTTTATGGCTGGTCCTCATTAAATAAAGTCAAAAAAAACTTGTTTCCCTTGTGCAGAGAGGTCTGAAAAATTGAAGCAGTTTTCTTTGAGGAAGACTTGCAATCTGTCCCTGTTTGCTTTGCCAGCTGAGCTCCTCAGGCTCAAAGAAACTGCAGACATTCAAAAGCAAAACTGGTTAAAAACATTCTCTCAGTTCCTAAAAGTGGGGTAAAGTCAACCCCAAACACCACGGTGGCACTGTCAAGATCAACATATCTCACTGTGCATTCTGTCTGTGTGTGACCTTAGATTATCATTGTAACATCTGCTTTCCAATTCATTCTATAACCTTCAGAGATGGCCAACCTGTTGCACCACGGGTCACATTTCCAAGCTACAAATCATAAAGAAACACTCACAGGTGCTAGAAATTGATTATCACTGCTGTTAAATCACTCAGTCACTGGCCTAATTTTAACAATTCTCAGGCACCCTTTGTGAGTTAGCAGTGCGCAGGTATCACCCCAAGCAGGCAGTTTACACGTGGCTACCTTTTGGAAGCTAAAAATGTTTAAATATACAGGGATGAGCTGCATGTAGGTAGCTGTGCTCAAGCTTCAAGAATGACTCTGGGTATGCCACATGCAATTAATTAACAATGATGCAGCCACACTGGCCAGGTAAGATAAACAGCTTCCAGCTACAGCTACTCCCTTACCATGTGGTGTAAAGGCATAGGACATGTGGTTCCACCCTGTATATCCAAGAAGAAACATGAATGAAAGTACTCAAGAGGCCTGTATGTCTTTTGATCTAGAAACCTGGGTCTTTCAGCTCCATGTGGAGAAGCCAAGTTTTGCCCCCAGCAGCCAGGAGCTCACCATGGGCCACTCGCCAGCAAGAATGCTCTGTTTGGGAAGACTGGTGTTTAGTTTACTTTCAAGTACTGACCAACTTTGCCTTAGGTCCCTCCAACTGTCTTACTGTTCCAGCATATTGCTTTGACAACATTACTTATGTCTGAGAAATAATATTCCCTTGTATCCTCATCACTTCTCAGCTCTCCCTTCATGCTATCTGTTACCTCTTGCTTGCTTCCCCACTGACACACTGATAGGTGTTTATCTCAATTGTGTAGCAAAAATGCATTAAGGGAACTATGTCCCTTCTTGCTTTCTGCTCCATTCAAACACCATCATCTCAAGGACAGTAGAAAATGAAGAAATAGGAGGAAGAAAAAACTAGAGGTGAAAAAATACACAGAAGATACAAATCAAAGGGAATTAATCCTATTGCACTGTGGAAGAGCAAGTCAGTGCTATTTTTGGCAGATCACTATCACCTGAAGACAGAGTCATTAATTAGTTTTAAAAAAATTAGTTATTTGCAAAAAGAATTGATGAGCAATAGGAAAAACAAGCATTCGGAGAAGAGCTGTTATTAATGTCTAAAAAGTACCACCCTCAATCTGACCAGCCATCTGTCTATCCAATATTCTGTCTTCAGGGGACAGCATACCTGGAAAAGCCTATTATTTCACCTTAGGATGTAGTCTTTGGTTATTAAAAATCTTTCATTTTAAAATGCCAGTGGCTTAACACTGAATAAATAGTTAGGGCTCTAGAAGTGAGAAAGAATTAATTTTGGCTCCAATGACAGCATAAGAGTACAAAAGGAACTGAAAAACCTCAAAAAATAAGCCTTCCTCCCTACACGTCACCCTCTTCCCTCCAGAACTCTTGCACTTGTCCCACACATGTTGCCAAGCCAAAGTAACATATAATGTATGCCTACAGAGACTCGAGGAATCATTTAACAGCTCCTGATGAGTTTCTTCCAGTCTTTTCCATGGTCGCAGTGACACTGTGCTCCACAAATGCCCCAGACTGAGGTGCATGTCTACATTTATTCCTACATCCATATCTACCTACACATAACTTTCTTTTATTCAAAGTTCCAAAAGAATTTTGCAAATCTGCAGAACCCTTTATGACGTCAGATAACAACCTTCTTATGGATGAGTGTACTGAACAGCAAAAACACATTTTGTCACAGAGCAAATCATTTAAACCAAGCAAATCAGTCACATAATCAGTCACAACGCTGGGAACTCTCACCCCATCTCCTCCTCATGCTCGATTTGCCAAGCCACACTGACATCCCTCAGTCGTATTTATTTTGCCCTCCCCTCTTTCTTCCATTATTTTTCCTTCATGAGTTAAGTGTTTTTGTCAGCACAATTCCTTCATGATAAGGATGAATATCTTAACAGTTGGGATTTTTTTCCTCAAAAAAAGCAGCATAAAACATTGGCTTTTTTTTTTTTTTTTAAGTTTTTTAATCCTGCAGAGAAAATTACCTGGCCAGAATTGAGAATGCTGGGCAAGCAATTTCAGTTCCACAGGGACAGAAAGAACAAAATTCAGTGGATATATTTGCTAATGAAGCAGGATAAATGCTGGATTGTACATAATTCAGTAATCACTTACGCTACCTGGGTTAAGTGACAACAGGAGCTAGATGTTCAAGCTATATACTTTTTTAATATGTTTTGCTCTATTAAAAAAGAGAAGAGAGTACAAAAACTTTCCACTTGGAGGTGTTTATTTGAAGCACTTTTACACTGTAAATTATTTATGGAAGACACCAAGTATGATTTGAGGAAAAGTAAAGGAAGCATTATAAAAGTAATATTTTTAATACAATTAAAGGTTGAGTTGAGGACTTAGGTTTGGTGGACTGAGAAAAAGTGAGAAGGAAGAAAAAAATATTACGTGGATTAAGGAAACTTTATATGACTAGTCTGGTCTGTCAACTTTTTCACATATATTAAAAGTTATAAAAAGGAAAAGACTCATACTGGAGATCAACACTCTCTGGGTTACAAAGAGTTTAGCAGTTACAGTTTTGGAAAACTGCTGCTTCCATAACAAGGGACTGAGTCCCCAACTTCCTCTGGCTAACAACCTACCCCCTACTGAATCTTTCACTGGAGGCTGGAAGGCAAAGCCTCATGTATACTGCCAACCTCTAAACACAATGGCTTAATAAATCATGGAAGAGCCTTGCTGTAGCTACAAAGGGGGTAAGCAGTGAAAGGCCAGGTTAAGAAGCCTTGTTGACTTGAGGTGGAAGTCTTCTAAAGTGCATTTTTTCCCTTTATAAGCTCTGTTAGTTTAAATAACCTGTAGCATGTGCTTACCCACTTGGTTGGTTTTCCTCAAAAGGAAATCACAGGGTCACGTAGCTAGCATTCAAGAAGTAATGCCTCTACCTTTTCAGAGCCTTATAAGTCAAAGGGTCATATGTTTTCTCGTCCTATTTCACCACCTACACATAAAGGTTTATAAATTGCCCCAGTATTATATGAAATACATATATTTATCTTGATCAACTCAGCAAAAGTCATTGTACATTGATGAATTGCTTACTGCAACAAAGCATGAGTCTTTTATTGAAATTCATGTAAGAACCCGAACCCTACCTAGAAAGAAAGAGGAAATTACAGGCAATCTGTCTTTCAAGTCACCTAAAAATATATTGGGCAAACAATGGAAAATATGACACCAGGAACAATCCTGTTTTGGTACAGCGATGAATCAAGTTATCTATGATCTTTTTCATCACCAGCTGTTTAATTACATGAATTGAAAGGCAGTATAAATACACTGCAATTATTAATTTTAAAAGAGACCTGAAACTACTGGTATTTCATTTTATAGATCATAATAGATATTGAAACTAGATTCCAATACTCCTGTTGACACCAAAGAGTAAATTGGCTGAAATTCACCTACTGTAATAACTGGGAGAACAGCTGACAGAACCTGGGCTTAAGTACATAGCTGTGAAATGACATAGTCCTGAATCAAGAATAAATACCAAAAAGTCATCTAGTTTTTGAAGTAATTTATTATCTTATTACACTTCTCTAGCACACTGCAGTTAGCTATTAAATTTTGAATTACATTTTCACTAAATAAAGGGCAATAAAAATATTAATAGTTGAATTTTTTCCCTCCAATGAAGACAAAGCAGTATAGAGAAAAGCTGTGAAGAGGTCTAACTAGTATTTGCCATTTATCCCTGACGTTCCTGGAGTGTTCATTATTTTCTTCCCAATCCAAAGTAGAATATAATGTATCAGCCTTTTAAATACTGAAACAGTAATGTCAGAATTGAAGGACGATGTTCTTCAGAAGACTAAAAAAATATGGTAACATAAAACTCTTGTACTGCAATATTACAGAAGACATTCCAAGTATGGACAAAATATAATCCTCAAATATGCTAGATAATGCCATGTAGCACAGAAAGTAACAAAAGGATAAAGAATTACATCTAAAGATGCTGTACAAAACCACTGTAAATTAAAGCTATGATCATTAATAGCACAGGGCCAAAATATGACAAAAACACTGACTCATGAGTAAACAGGAGAGGAGTATCTGATCCAGGTTTATTAAAATAGTTTGAAACAAAGAAGCTGCTTCACCTCAATGAATGACACCTTCTAGAAAAGACCATTTTATAACAACTATATCCACACTTTGGGGTAAAACTGTTTTAGAGCTGAGAAATTAGTATCTCCAACAAACGTGCTGCTTACTTCAGTGACCCCTAATGTCACTACAGGGCCACACATTTTCTAATTAACCCTATTCTATTGCTATCAAATCTTTGTCCTACTTCTGTGATCAAACCTGTCCAACACACTGAAAACAACAGCGCAAATAATGGCTGAAACTGTATTCATGTAAGTCAACAGAAAAATTACTGTTAATTTCAGCAAATGATTCCCCTCATGCTTTAAAAAAAAAAAAAACAACCAACATTCGTGATGCATTCTGCTTTCAACAGCCAAGATACAGGCACAGATTACTCAAGATTACCTTGTCCTATGTAGGGACCAGACTACTCATTCAGCAGAAAACGCTGCCTAAAGGGGAGAAAATGCTTCTAAGAATTTGCTTGAGGCGATGCCTCCACACTAGTTAAAAAAAAAAAAGTTCTAAATGCAGACAGACAGTGAAAATAAATTCAGTCATAGGACATGTCCCCAAAACCAGGCAAAATCTGTGCAAAGGTCCTGTATCTCTGTAAAAGTTCTTGGCCTCCACCCACACAGCAGCATGGCATCAGCTAATTTTTGTGTCACTGGACGGTATTTGTGGTCAGTATGTTATTTTGGATGATGGAGATGTTGCAGCAAAGTGCAGAGTAGCCAGCAATTTAATAGCAGGAATTGAGCAACCCATGTTGAAAGAAACTAAGCTGCTTTAGCTACTTTTCTCATGACATTGTGTATGCTAGGAGGGAGATCTGAACAGACACCACCTCCACTGCTACTTACTGTATTTAGAAAAGATCTGCGGGGCCAAAATGTAAAGTGGTGGATTACTTCTGACCTTTAACTAGCTACATGATTACCCAGCTGTCAGCTACAGGCAGTAAGCTCCAGTGATAAGGAATCAGCTTGACGATTGTTCAATGGTCACAGTTGGCAAGTTTTGCTGCATTTTACAGCAGCAGAAAACCTATATTAGACCTGACACATTAGTCCCACCAACAGTTGTGCAGATTCTCTAAAGAGTGAGAATCTTAGCTTTTAACAATATACATACATTTTATAAATATATATATAAAGAGGATCATGAAAGACAGATAGGAGGGAAACAAAGCACAGTGGCTGTGTTTTGGTTGATTTTTAAACTAACAACTGACTTGCCTTGCACATTGGTGGGGCATTCTGTTAAAAAAGGTGCCTGAACATTGACAGTTTTCATGTATTACTCAATCGCAAGAGACAGTTCAGTACGACTCTAGCATAACTAGCTTTAAAAGAAAGGCAATGCCAGCTCCCTATAGAAGAGAACTACGGTCACAAGTATCTTTTCACTTGAGAGTTGATTTAGGGACAGACCACAAAGGTAGAAAGAAGATGGGTTAAAGAACACACACAGAAGAAGGTCCTAAGGGAGGAAACACTGCCAAGAGATGAAATCACTCTCCCAGGAGCCGAGACTCCCAATTTCTATTTTTGGCATTCCTGTTGTGATAGCATTAAGACCTTGGAAGGAGGACATGCAATACAGGATGGGGTTAGCTTCCACAATTTTACCCAACAACATACTTGCAGTCATAAACAGATTCACTAATTAAAATATAACAGCCCTAGGGAGTGCCATAAGCAAAGTCAGATACTGCCTCAGAGCAGTATTGGGAAGTTTCATTAATGCACCCAAAATACTTAGAAAGCCTTAGACTAGTTCTCTGTACCACTGCAAGGTAGAGTATATGCCACTGCTGCAGAGAACTGTTACTGGCACTTTGAAGAAAAATAGCAACTGCTCCCCATGCTTGCATTAACCTGCTAACACATGTTATATCAGACAGGGAAAATGAAGGCACTTCAATACAATGTGAGGTTAAAACCTGAGATAAAAAGCATTGAAATAAATCTGTGGAAGAATTTCTTGCTACCCTTCCTGTCTCATTCAGTGAGTTATCCTCTCCTCACATAAAAACTTCTTAATTACAGTCTTTTAACATCCTCCATGAATAGTTACCCACGTCAGATTTCAGGGTATTAAACAAAGAATTTATACTACTTGTGCAGACAATGGAAATTAGCTTCTTACCCCTTCAATACCTTCCCCAACCCTAAGCTCCTACTTCAGAATCAAACTGCAACAGCTGCGCTATCAGATTGACTGCTAGACTGTTTTTTAGTTGCTCATGTCTTAAATGATGTTTTCTCTTCAGAAAAAAAAGTCACCGCTGGTAGCCATATATCCAAACCTAATTCTTAGGGTGCCCTGCTGGAACCCTATGGTTCTTTAAGAATCAACACACATTTGGGGAAGTACTACTCTTAGATATAAACCCCTATCCTTTTCATATTCTAACATTTGTATGTTTTAAATATAACAACTTCCATCTAGAAATCTTAGAGCACACCCCAAAATACACCACTACAAAGTATCAGATTTTAAGATGCTGGATGGGACAAGACTGGAAACACTTAACATATACCAGCAGAAGGTCACTGGGAAGTTATGCACGAGTGCATTAAGTGTAGAAAGCACTGCTTTCATATATAAACATATTATTGAGGTTGCATATTACTGAGGTTGCTAGTACATTTAGCACAAAAGAATAGAAATGTTAGCATAATTTCCTTGTAGAAGAAGAGATGCCACATAAATCTGTTTGATCTTCAATCACATAAGACAATAAAATGCTAACTGCCAACCTGGAAACGTGTTTGATTCTTTTTATGACCAAGATGCAGAATATGTCTACTCCTCTACAGAGCAAAAGTTCAAGGGATGACCCAGTCCCAGGAGAGAAACACAAAGAAGATACCACTTAGTGTAAAGCTGGATAACAACAGATTCATCCCCTGTAAGCAGACAGCTAACATTGACCTGGAGAGGCACAGTAAAATGAAGAAGGAATTTCCATAACCTAAGGGAAAGGGTGGAAAATGTCAAATTCTCCAAAAGGGGAAAATTAGGGCAAGACAAACAGAGTCTGAAAGATGAATAAAGATGTAAGCTATTGCTGAGAAACAGAAAACTGAAGAATACAGTATTATTAAATTGCCAAAGAAAGTCCAAAATAAGAGTAGTGTAATGGTTCCTGCCAGTTTGTACCTAACAATGCCCATTCTGAAAGCTATTAGGTAGTGTGGAAGAATCAGGAAATAAAGTAGATGTGTGCCTAAGTCAACATGTTAAGAGAGATTCTACTCAAGGAAACGAAGATTACATCTGAAAAGAGAAAGCAACAATTGTAAACGAATAAGCCTATTATGATAGGTTAAACAACCTTCAATTTAAAGACAAGCTCTGAGAATAACATTTTTATATGCACTGTTTTTGGTGAACAGTTGTGTCTACCAAGATAACAAGAGTAGTTAACAGAATAAATTAGAAAGAAGAATAATACAAGGTGGCTTTCTAAAGTCATTCTTAGCTTTGTAAATTACTAGAGAATGGTGTGGGAAAAAAACAAACAAAAAACACAAAACAAAACACTCGGCATAAAAGACCAAACAGCTGAACCACCTGAATTTTATAGATAATATACCCTACCTCCAAAATCTGACTTAGTTGAGTAAGGCAAGCAGTCAGTGGATACAACTAAATCAGCAAAATGTACAATTCTTAAAGACATTCAGAAAAGGACTGGGACAAAGAATATAACTTTCAAAAAAAAAAAAAAAAAAAATTATTTTTTTAAAAATAATAAAAAAAAAAAAAAAATAAAAAAAAAAAAAAAAAGCCGTCTATTCTTTGAATAGTTATAAAGGAAATCAAGAATTATAAAAAACTGATGTAATCAAAGGACAACCCCAAGAGAGGTTTTAGAATATTAAAATGTTATTTGGTAATTCACTAGGATGCTCAGACAAAGCTGCCTGTTGATCATGTTCAAACTAGACCTAAGTCATATAGTAAGAGTACTCCGCATTTTTAACAATCTGGATCTTCAGCAACTGCACGTGCATTTTTCCCCTCATTTTGTTCCCAAAGTCAAATGAAGCTAGTGCTATGACTCCATTTAAGCAAAGGAAAGATTTAAGGTGGATAAGCGAGGTAATTTGGCTAGTCATGCAAAAAATCCTAACTGGATCTTGGGTAAGACCACACCTAGATCACGTCTCACTAGCAAAAGAAATCACCATTCCTTCCTCTAACACGTTTTATCATACATATCATTTTCCTATGTCTTTTAATACACTTTTAGAAAGATGTCAACAATTTAAATTTGGATCCCGTATTGAAATGCACAAAACTATGCTTTCACAAAACATTGAGAAGCAAAAAACTTTTCCCACTTTTTGAGTACTTCTCTTAAAAACTCAGCTGACTCTTTGCAGCTATAAAGAATCCCAGCTATGTGTAAGAGGATGCTGACTTTCATTTGTGAAACTTCACATGATGTGTTTCTGCCTTCCTACTCAGGAGCATTCCTTCGACTTCTTAGCACTGCTGTTGGCAGGATAAACATCAAAAGATGCTTGTTTAAAAAAGAATTTAACTTTGCATTTGCTTTTTCAAGGGCTTTTT
>WAAB01025043.1:1694-12507 GCA_013389865.1 Piaya cayana
TGTTCGGAGGCAGGACTGCTTAGAGCAGCTTCCAGGACTGAAAGGGGCTCCAGGAAAGCCGGGCTGGGGCTCTTGATTACAGTGTGCAGGGATAGGATGAGTGGGAACAATTTTAAGCTGAAAGAGGGGAGACTGAGATGAGATCTGAGGGAGGAATGTTTTTCTGTGAGGGTGGGGAGGCCCTGGCCTGGGCTGCCCAGAGCAGTGGCGGCTGCCCCATCCCTGGAGGGGTTCAGGGCCAGGTTGGATGGGGCTTGGAGAGCAACCTGATGCAGTGGGAGGTGTCCCTGCCCATGATAGGAAGGTGGAACTGGATGGGCTCTGAGGTCCTTTCCAACCCATTGTTCTATGACTGTGGTCAGCAGTGGCATAAGAGACAGGGGAAGGTTTGGGAGCAGGGTTTATTTGCAGAGATTATTCACAGATTGTGGCTTTCCCTTGCAGCCATGGATGCTGTGCTGCTTCTGGGACCGTGGGTGCAGTGTTGACAGAGATCCCTCGCAGCCCTTGCCGGGCATTGCAGGGGTGGCAGTTTCTCCCTCCTGCTAGGGTCAGTTCTGCACTCACCACTGGCTTTTAAGCACTCCCTTTGGCTGCTCCATGACCACCTCTCTTGTCTGCCTTTCCCTTCCAGGTCTGAGAAGTGTAGTGGTTCTGAAAGCTGTGAACCAGGTGAGGAATAATTCATTTTTCTCTTGCAAAATAGGACATTGTGGGGGACATTGAAGAAAGTTGCCTGTACAGCAACTTGGACATGTGGTACCGATCACACAGTTGCCCCATAGGGCAGTTGTCTCAGGATTTTATCCCTGTTCGACACATGGAGGGTCTTACTCTGTGACTCCAGCTGGGTCCCAAAAGTGTGTAAATTGAAATAAGAAGATTGAAGCCTATTCTTAAAAAACGATGCTTGAGCTCCCTTCTCCCTGAAAGCTGCCACTCTTGGGTCACTGAGAAAGCAGCGAAAGCAGCGATGTCAGTGCTCTGAGCGCTGTGAATGAGAAGGAAATACTTTTCCCCAGGTTTACAGGGGCTTGGACCCATTGAAATGCCTCGCTGAGCCTCGCTGTCCTGCCCGCCCAAGCTGTGAGTCAGCCCCTTGCTGAATTCCACCCTGAATGAGGAAATTTATCTGGAAATAAGGGAGCGTTAGGCTGAGTACAGGGACCAGCATCCTCTAGAGTAGCTTCTGGGGGCCATCTGGTCCAGCATAGGTGGTGCCCTGGTGTGATGTGGCTGCAGTCAGCCCTCCTAGGGCACGGTCTGTAACGGGGCTTGTTCCAAACCTGAGTTTGGGAGCATTAAAAATTCCAGGAAACCTCATTGGAGACGGCTCCTCCTGCATCCCCACCAGCACCTGTTGGCAAGTCAGGTCTTTTTAAGTGAGGAAAGTCAGGAAACAAGCACATAACAAGGGCTGGTGGCCGGTTCAAGGGCACCGGTGGCTCCTGCCAGCTGAGCTGTTGGCAGAGGCAATGCCCACAGACATCCTTTGGGTACCTCCATGGGCTTGGTCCCCCGTGGCCAAGGTCTCGTTGGCGCAGGATGCTCTGTTGGCACTGAAGTTGTGGCCGGCCACAGTTTCCCTGCTCACATTGATGGGCAGACGCGGCGTTGCTGGTTCCTGTTGGCAATTTGCCTTTTGTTGCCTTTTCCTGTTAGGTACCTCAGGAGAGCTGGGTGGGATCAGGCAGATCAAAATCGAGCCAGATGAGCTGGACATCATCCAGATCACCGTGCCAGGTAGGCGCTGGGGTAGCGGCTGCATGCAGTGGCCTCTGCGCAGGCAGGGTTGCTGCCTCGTGTCTCAGCAGTTTGCTTTGAGAACTGGCATGTTTGCAAGGTATCTCCTGGCACAGAAGGTTCCCCCTGTGCCCATGCAATGATCTTCCTCTGCAAAAAGTCGCTTTAGGGAAGGTATTTGGATTGAGCCAGTTTCCTGGGGACAGTGGAGGGTGCTTTAGGGCTCTTTGTTGTTTCTCATTCTCCTTCATTGCTTTTCTATCTTACCTTTTTCCTGGTGAAAGGGAGCTTGGTTTCCTGCTTCCCTTCACGTGCAGGCTTGGAGGGTGCTTGCAGGATGCTTTGGATGAGGTCCTTAATCTAGAAATAACAGCCTGGTTATGGAGAGTGTGTAAGACCAGAGTTATTGTTCAGCGTGTGCTGAAAAAGTGTTGGAATTAGTGACTGATGTTTCTGCCTGGAAGGGTCAGTGCTGACGGAGAGGAGCAGTTGGGTGTTTGAGGGGCAGCTGGGGGAGTCCTTTCCTACTTAACTGACTTGGACAGCAAAGGGTGGGATGATCCTCAGGGTTTGATGAGTGGATAGTGAGCACTTTGCATTTTCAGTGTGCTTTACAAACATTAATTAATGATCTCATCAGAATGAGGGCAGCGACAGGACTCATGGTGTATCCGAGGGTGAGGGATGCTGGGGACAGCAGGGAGGCCAGAGCGATCTCTGTTGCACCCAGCATTCCCTTTAAGAGAATGATATCTAGGGAGCCCCTCCAGGATTATCATAGAATGGGCTTAACATGCATTTAATATCGGGAAGGAGAAGGAGCAAGGTATAGCGGGAGATGAAACATCTTAATTTTCAACTTGGCAGCTAATGGAAGAGAAGAAAGCTAATACATAGTGAGCTGGTGCGTGCGAGGAGGAGAAGGAGGTGTTATCACTTCTCCAGTGCTGGGCAGATCACACTTCAAGTCCAGAGTCCACCTTTTCTTGGCTTATTTGAAGATGGAGTTCAATCAGAGGGAGAACAGCTGCGGGCAGGGAGGAGGATTAGTAGGAAAGAGGTGTTCACCTACAGGGAGAAATTGATGAAATTTGGATTATTTATCCTGTGAGGTGATGATTAAGATGACCTGACTGAAGTGTTTAAGCTAGCTGAAGGCTTATTTAAAGCTAAATGTGGCTAGCGCTTTGAGGGTGTTGGAGAGCCCAGCATTAGAGCAGACGGCTTTAAATGAAGAGGGCATATGGATTATGTAAGGGAAGCCCAAGGAGATGTGATTTTGGAAGGGAAGGCAGCATTAATGCAGTGGTTTTCCACGGTGGAATAGCTAAGTCAAGCAGCATTAATGTTTTAAGCCAACATTGAGTGTCTAGATGAAGTTAAACCAAGTAAGTTGTTTTGAACTGTTTTTGCTCTTCACTTTCTGCAGAGGTTAGGAAGAAACTTTTTCTCCTTTCCCTCGTGCTGAGAGCTTGGGTGGGTTTCAGAGCCAAGCTCTGGGTGGTCCTGGGGAGGAGGAGGGCAGATGCATCCTCTGGAGTGGTTCCTGGTGCAGGGCAGCGGTGTGCAGGGCTCCTGGGAAGAGCCAGCACCCTCTGAACCCTGGTTGGGGATGATGCACCCCTGGCATCAAAACAAAAGCTGCCCATGGGGTTTTGTCCGCAGACCGATCGCCTGGTTCAGATGAGATGCACGACCCAGTGCCCACGCACATGGCCCCGGAGGAGCCGAGCTACATCTTAGAAACAGTAGCAGGTACCACAAATGGAGCATCTGGAAGACTGTGCGGGGGCATGGGAGTTCGTGTGTGTGTGTGTCAGAAATGAGTAAGGTGATGGAGTTGGGACCCACTTCCAGAGCTGTGGCCTCAATCAGGCCATCTGGGGGCTCTGAATAATAGACAAACTGGTGGCTTTTCCAGTACCACCACTTTTTCCCAGCTCCAGCAGGCTGCAAACCCTGGCTGCTCTGCCTGGCTCATGACTAGGATTTTCCTGGGGAATTCATGCTGGCATTGCAACTGCCCTCACTCATGCTGAGTCTCGCCTCTCCCAGGAAGCCCGTGCCGATGGACTTGAATATGGATGATGGGTTTATTCTGCTTATGCAGGTCCTGGCATGATGCTGCGAGCCTGAGCCTGCGCTGGGATGTGTGCTCAAAGCTCAGTGAGGGGAGGGTGCAGCTGGGTGACTGCAGGGGACCTGGAGATCCCCTCCTGTTCATGTCTGGTCTGGTTTTTGCTGGTGTGAGCCCCCACTAATCCTCCTCTTCCTCAGCAGGGACGGAGAAGGGGCCCAGTGAAGAGTCGCGACATGAAGAAAAGCAGCTGGAGGGATCAGGTGTGTGTGCAATGAGCGCCAAGCATCACCCATCATTGCGGGATTTTGGAAGGCTAGATGAACACAGCCGTAGTTTGGGTTGGGTTTCCTGGGCTTCCTACATTAGCAGTGAAGCATTCAGCCTCTAAAAAGCTCAGCACAGACAGGTGCCACCATGTAATCAGAGAATCATAGAATCACCAGGTTGGAAAGGACCCACCGGATCATTGAGTCCAACCATTCCCATCAAACACTAAACCATGTCCGTCAGCGTCTTGTCCACCCATCCCTTAAACCCCTCCAGGGAAGGTGACTCAACCCCCTCCCTGGGCAGCCTCTGCCAGTGCCCGATGACCCTTTCTGTGAAAATTTTTTTCCTAATCTTCAGCCTGAACCTCCCCTGGTGGAGCTTGAGGCCATTCCCTCTCGTCCCCTGTCCCCTGTGCCTTGGGAGAAGAGACCATCACCCTCCTCTCCACAACCTCCTTTCAGGTAGTTGCAGAGAGCAATGAGGTCTCCCCTCAGCCTCCTCTTCTCCAGGCTAAACACCCCCAGCTCTCTCAGCTGTTCCTCATAAGGCTCTGTCCCCCTATCTCTTGCCTAGATTTATCTTTTCTTGTAATTTTTCCTCCTTGCTGGTAGCAGAGCACAGAGGCAGGTGCATCACTGCCCTTCCCCATTCAGAGATGAACTCAGAGGCAGCTGTCAGAAGGCTGGAATTGATGTGGGAGACATGAAGAGTGTGTGGCTGGCTCTGCTGGGATTTAGGGGCTGCTCTGTGTGTTACTTGCCCCAGAGGCAGCTTTTTTCTCAGTATATTTCTCTCTTTTCTTTTTCTTTTTTTTGCAGATGGTATAGGGGACGTTTTAAGTCATTTAAGGAAACAAGTTGAAATTTTGTTCAACACGAGATACGGTAAGATGGTCATTAACACATGTTCGTCATGCCGAGTGCCGGCCTCTGCCGTGGGGAGCTCCTAATTGCTCAGAAATGTCATCTACTGTTTCCGAACCAGCAGCTGAGTAAAGGTGCAATATAATTTGTTCGTTTGCTGTCTGCTGGGCGTACAAATACGTTTGAAATCTCCCTGGGCCTTGTTATTGCAGCTTTTCCCTTGGTTTCCTCGATGCCTTTTCACTGGCTGCAGCACAGCGATTGCTGCTGAAACTTTCAGCCTTCCTCCAGTGGATGGAAAGGTCAGAGTGGTTTCCTCCTTCTCTTGTTTGAAATATCAGAGAGGGTTTTCCACCTGACATGATCATGACGTGGCTCAAGAAGGCTGGTGGGACCCCGACGCCAGGAGCTGGCACTTGGCATGTTCTGTTCCCCCCTTTTTAGAAGGTTGTTTAACCCAGAAGAACTACAAGTGAGCTCACGTGTATTTTAAGAACTGGCAGAAAGGTTTTGCCACTGGTAGGACTAGGAGATGCTTTTCTGCTCAGCAAACCCCCAAAGAGGGCAGGGGTTGAGCTGCAGTCCCTGGGCTGGAAAAGCCCTTCAAGAACTTGGGGAGAGGTGAAGGGCTGGGTTACTCATGGGCAGGGTTGGAGGGAGCCCTCGCCCACACGTGTGGGATTCGGTCCTGGTTTCTCGCCTCTGAACAGAGGTGTTCAGCTATAGTTTTGGAAATATTTAGCGAAACTAAAGGGAGCCCTCACCACGCCGGGCTGGCAGAGGGGCATCCAAAGAGGTCTCAATGTGGGGTCCCATTGCCTCATCAAGAGACCTTTGCAACCTTTATAAGAAGCCACAAGGCAGCTGTGTTAACACAGCAAGTGAAAAAAACAGTTCCTGGCGTCTGCCTGGCTCTATCCCTTGGCTCGTGTCTGCCATATCAGGGTTATCCCCAGCAGGGACATCTCCACCAGGCACAGAGTGACAACAAACTCTCCATAAACCTCTCCAACCCCTCACTGAAGTATCATCTCAGTGCTGCTTTGAGCCAATACGGAGGCCCAGCAAACTAATGAGATTTGGTCCCCACGCAGCGAAAGCGATAGGAATCTCAGAGCCAGTCAAAGTTCCCTACTCCAAGTTCCTGATGTACCCTGAGGACCTCTTTGTTGTGGGCTTGCCAGAGGGCATCCTACTGCGACGCCCCAACTGCTTCGGGATTGCAAAGCTGAAGAAGATCCTGCAAGCGAGCAACAACATCCAGTTTATCATTAAAAGGTAAGGCAGGTGGAGGGGTCGTCCCCTGGGGAGGATGTTCCTGCTCAGAGCTCCTGATGCTATCCAGCGTCCTGGGGAACATCCATCACTTGGTCACCTTCAATCAATTTGCTTGATTAGAAGCAACCAAGGGTTGGTGCCTTGTTGGAGCCGGCCCTGAGAGGCATTTGTGATGATGTCATCTTTGCCTTGATGGTTTTTTGGTTTTTAACCAGCTCTTGCACAGGTTTGGCCACAGCAGCAGGGAGCACCCAAGAGTGGGTGAAGGAGCCAGAGTCATTAACCTTTAGGGTACCCAGGCACGGGGCAAGGAAAGCAGCAGGGAGCCCCAGGGAGGTTTCTGATGGGAAGTAGCTCCAGGTGAGGTCCAGATGTGCACCTGGGATGCTTGCAGGCATCAGAGAAGATCCTGTCCTTGTGCTAGGGAGCAGGGGGTGTGACAGGAGCTGAGGGGGCTGTGAGAAGTCACAACAGCAACAGCATCGCCCTGAGGGAGGGAATAGATGCAGCAGAGATGGATTTTGAAATGGCTTTAGCTGTCTTAAGTGTTTCCTCACCCAGATGCTGATGCAGCCTCCCTTGCAGAGGCAGGAGCTGATGGAACCAACGCGGCGGGTGACTGAAACAGAAAAGAAATGTTGGGAACACTGAGGTTTTATGGCATCAGACCAGCAGCTCCCAGGCCAGCCCAACAAGACTTTGGGATTTCTGTCCCCATCCCAGACCAATTCCCTGTGATGCAGCTTCAGCAAAGCTCATAATGAGCCTTGCTATCACCTCACAGCATGGTTTTAGCATTATGTGACAAAGTGAAAACTTTTAAGGGCCAATCATGTTGAAAAGAGCCATGCACACCTCCTGTCTAGAGCGAGTCCAAAGAAGAGCAACAAAGCTGGGGAAGGGGCTGGAGAACAGGCCTGATGAGGAACAGCTGAGAGAGCTGGGGGTGTTTAGCCTGGAGAAGAGGCGGCTGAGGGGAGACCTCATTGCTCCCTCCAACTCCCTGAAAGGAGGTTGTGGAGAGGAGGGAGCTGGGCACTTCTCCCAAGTGTCACGGGACAGGATGAGAGGGAATGGCCTCAAGCTCCACCAGGGGAAGTTCAGGCTGGACATTAGGAGAAATTTTTACACAGAAAGGGTGATTGGGCACTGTCAGAGGCTGCCCAGGGAGGGGGTTGAGTCACCTTCCCTGGAGGGGTTTAAGGGACGGGTGAACATGTTGCTGAGGGACATGGTTTAGTGTTTGATGGGAATGGTTGGACTCGATGATCTGAGGGGTCTTTTCCAACCTGGTGGTTCTGTGATTCTATCCCTGAGAAATGTGCAGTACTATGTCTGCTAAAAGCCTGTAGCTTCTGATTTTAGCTGTTCAGCTACCTGCAACTCAGTCTGGGGAGCCCCACTTTAGGTCACTAAACAGCCTGTTGGCATGAAAATTCTTTCCCGCATCCTCTCGCTGCATTGCAGGAGCTTTGCAATTGCATTAGCCAGACGCGGTTAGTGGTTTGTGGCTGTAGGAGCATCGTCCCAGGGGATGCTGGAGCAGCAAGCTGTCGCTGACTGGGATGCTCACACACGTGCCCTCTGCTTCTTGCTGTTTTCCAGACCGGAGTTACTGGCGGAGGGCGTTAAGGAGCTGGTGTCGGACAGCCCGGCAGCCAAAGGTAGGCTGCGAGACGCCCGGCAGCCGGGCCCGTAAGGACTAGGTAGGAGAGGAGTGAGAGCGTTTTCCTACAGCGCGTCTCTTGCCTTCCCTCCCCACCTCGGTTTTTGGGCTGGAAACCTTCCCCTGTGCATCCCCCTCAGTGGCACCGCGAATCCTAATTCCTCTTCTGTCCCCTGTCTCAGCCGCCGGCGAGAGGGACTCGAGCGAGGCGCTGCTGGAGGACGCTGTGAAGAGGCAGGGCTTTCAAGGTGAGGGTCTGGAGGCATCTGAGGGGGGTTGAGGCAGGGTCTCCGCCCCATTGAGGAGGCTGAATAGAGCAAAGTGATGTGGGAAGGGAGCAGCCAGGGGTGTCAGGGCTTGGTGAGTGGGTAGAGAAGAAGGATGAGGCCAGGATGGGAGGGAGGAGAAGTGGAGATGGGTTGAGAGGATGGGAAGGACAGACAGCTGGAAGAGAAGATGCACAGCTGGAGCAAGCAGTCCCCTAGGTCCAAGGAAGAGGTTTGAAGTGCTCTGGATGGTGCCCTAGTTAATCAGCTTTGCTTATCTCGCCATCTGACCTTGTGAGATGCATGATTAACCCCCGCAAGCCTCGGAGTTTGCCTTTTCTGGGGCTTTTTTCACCTGAGTGATGTTTGTATAAACACAGCTCCCATCCTGTGCTCTCCAGCAGCCACCACGGCAGCTCCATCAGGGCAAGGAGCGATGCTGAGGGGCTCGAGGTCAAGAGCTGCCCCACACAGTCGTCTTTCTCCTTGGGCCATTGGAGCCTGGGAGGGTTTGCAGAGAGAGATGGAGGCTTTTCAAAGGCTTTGCCTTTTCAGAGAGACTTTGGAGTGCTTTTTATTTTAACGCTGGTAATTATCGCAACTGAATCTTCGATTTCATGCGGCTTTATTCTTAGCAAACAGGCGGGGGGAAAAAAAACATATTTCTGTTTAGATTATTTTTAAGGACTTTGAATGGCCCACTCCAGAGATTAGCTAATTGCAAGATAAGGACTTTCCTATAATTAGAAAATGGCATTACTTGAAAGTCACAGAGTGCCTTTTAATTTACAAGCAGAAGTCCATAATTGTTTCTTTATTTTACAGAAAATTATGATGCCAGGCTTTCCAGAATAGACATTGCTAACACGCTGCGGGAACAGGTCCAAGACCTGTTCAATAAGAAATACGGTGAGAAACCAGGGTGGGAGTCAGTTTTATTCCCCCTTTATGCCCTCCTAATTTTTCCTTCCTATCCCTCCCCTCTCTTGCTGATTCTTCCTTGCCAGGTGCTTTCTCTCGCCTCCCCTTCCCACACAGCATCACTGGTACCTCGGAGGGCTCGTGGTGCTGTGGAGGGAATGGTTCTATGTGTGGAATATGTGCTCGTGCTGCCTGGACATTTCTCGTGCAGCACAGGCGAGCTTGTGATGGGGAGAATGCCGCAGCAAGGCAGGGAAGTGCTGTTATCCCTGTTTTCTAGGCAGGTTCCCAGGTACCCACAAAAGCAAGGAAATGTGTAGCCTTGATCGTGCAGGCAGATCTCAGAGAAGGACCATACCCATGGAATTATCTCCAAATAATGCCCAAAGCAAAGAACAGTGGCTTTCTGTCCCTCACTGCACTGCACGGGCACCAGCGTACAGGACAGTGTCTCTTCTCGGCCCTGTCAACTCTCCCGTACGCACATGGCTGCCTTGCGATTCCACTGCTGCTGTCATGGAGGCAGCCGGAAAATGTTGGTCCTTGAACTAATGCTTGACATGGTGCCTTGAGCAGCGTGCTCGTGCCACACTGTGCTTTGTGGGGTCAGGGATGGAGCTGGAGCCATGGTGGAAATGCATCCCTGACCAACCGTGTCCTGAGTGGCATCAGAAGTGTGACCAGCAGGCAAGGGAGGGGATTCTGCCCCTCTGCTCCACTCTGGTGAGACCCACCTGGAGCCCTGCGTCCAGTTCTGGAATCCTCAGTGCAGGGAGGGCATGGAGCTGTTGGAGCGAGTCCAAAGGAGGCCACGGACATGATCTGAAGGCTGGAGAACCTCCTGTATGAGGCCAGGCTGAGAGAGTTGGAGTTGTTCAGCCTGGAGAAGAGAAGGCTGCAGGGAGACCTTAGAGCAGCTGAAAGGGGCTCCAGAAGTGCTGGGGAGGGGCTCTGGATCAGAGAGGGCAGAGATAGGATGAGCGGGAGACAGTTTTAATCTGCAAGACGGGAGATTGAGATGAGCTTCTAGGAAGAAAAGTTTTTCTGTGAGGGTGGGGAGGCCCTGGCCCAGGTTGCCCAGAGCAGTGGTGGCTGCCCCATCTCTGGAGGGGTTCCAGGCCAGGTTGGATGGGGCTTGGAGCCCCTGATCCAGTGGGAGGTGTCCCTGCCCACGGAAGGGGATGGAACTGGATGGGCTTTAAGATCCCTCCCCACCCAAGCTATCCCATGATTTTATGATCCCACATGCTTACTGTGCCTTTACCACTCTCCTCTCTCCCAGGTGAGGCCTTGGGGATTAAATACCCCGTGCAAGTGCCATACAAGCGGATCAAGAGCAACCCGGGGTCAGTGATTATAGAGGGGCTGCCCCCTGGGATTCCCTTCAGGAAGCCGTGCACCTTCGGCTCCCAGAACCTGGAGAGGATATTGGCCGTCGCCGATAAAATCAAGTTCACCGTGACGAGGTACGTGGAAAGAGGACAATGAGTGGCTGAGAGAGCTGGGGGTGTTTAGCCTGGAGAAGAGGAGGCTGAGGGGAGACCTCATTGCTCTCTCCAACTCCCTGAAAGGAGGTTGTGGAGAGGAGGGAGCTGGGCTCTTCTCCCAAGTGACAGGGGACAGGACGAGAGGGAATGGCCTCAAGCTCCACCAGATGTGGTTCAGGCTGGACATTAGGACAAAAAGATTTTTCACAGAAACATTCATCAGGCACTGTCAGAGGCTG
>WAAB01025056.1:0-22360 GCA_013389865.1 Piaya cayana
GTAAAAAACTTCCTCCTAAGACATGACATTCATGTATTTGAGACATGAATGATCATTTCTACACAAGCCTTGACAGTGCCTTCCCCTTAGCTCCAGGACATGGTGGTCTATGCAGGATCTGTTACACCAGAACTTCTTGGACAAGCTGGGGAAGTGGGAATTAAGCAAATATCTACTGAATTAAAAAGACAAAAAGCCAGGACAAGAACTCAGGGCTACGTGAGTAATTAAGATCATCACACTCCCAAAATAATGGTGTCAAAAGTCTGGAGTTTCCGAACTGGGTCATGACAGGTACACAAGTGAAACTTAACAGCTTCCCTTCCACCTTTGAAGTAGGAAAGTTCTGTCCAGATGCTGCTCTGGACGTGAGCAGGGTGCTTCACTCTTTATTAGCAAAAGTCACCGAGGACCTTCTTGCCTCCTCTTTTAAGATGTCCAAACATGAGCCAGAAGATACTGCTAGTTAAGCTTTCTGAGGCAGAAAACTGCAGTAACTCATCCAAGTTTTTTTCAGGCTGCAAGTAGACCAAATGCAAACCACATGCATGCGTTGGAAGCAATGTGGCAGCACTACAATGGGAGCCAGCTTGCGCTAGCAGCAGGGACTACTCTAAAAAGAAAAGCAAAAATAACCCAACCAACACCCACCAGTGTATTTTTTGCAACGTATGAGCACAGGAGAATAACTATTATGGAGGCAACCAAACAACTAATATTTATAAAAATATTAAACATATATCTTATCCCCAACGTAATCCATCAACTAACTTTAATGGTGTTAAAGATCCTGTGGAAAAAGTACTGTGTATTCAGGTATTTAACCATCACGTCTAGAGTAATTCCAAGGGGAAGAACTAAAATTATAAGGGCAGATATATGCACGACAATCTTTTATTTTAAACATATGGCATCCTGAGCTGTATTCTGTTCTAATTATGATAATAAAAATTATTATATCTGTAATATATTTCTACACCATAAAATAAATATTTTCCTGGATATATTATTGTCATTGGGTAAGAGATCTACAACAACAACAGCCAATTCATTATACATAAATTCATTGAGAGAACCTTTGAATGTTTCCTTGAGTCAGTATGAATCTGAGTGATGCACTGATTTATTGCAGCTCATCTACAAATTAGCATTCAGCAACTGTGTGATAGATTTCACTCTTAAAAGCTAGGGTCCTCAAGAAATAATATTCATTTTAAACTCTGAACTTTCTGGGGTATAGGAAAGAAATCATCTAAACAGAATCTCAAAAAAAAAAAAGGCATTCTGAAACTAGGAGTAAAAATAACCCAGCTACATTTTGGACTGCGGCAATTTATAAATATCAAATTATGGAGTATATTTTTGGTGCTATTTAATTTGATAATATCTTGCTCGGAAACAGCAAATGAAATAGTTTCACCTAATCAAATTATTTGCTAGCAGGATCTTTGGAACAATTTCTAAAGGCATGTGAACAAATTATTGGAAAAAGGAATAGGCTTCATGTGTGATGATTTGTTAATGATGACATTAAAAAGAAAGTAATTAATAATGAACTTTTAACGGAACAGGGAGTTATTACAATGAGATAATCTTATCCTTCACACAATATAGCTCACAGGTTTTTGCTATGATGTTCTTGAAATATTGTGGTTCTGTTTCAACAGGCATGTGTCAGTGAGAAAGAGATGAAATGCTGTTTTGAAGATGTCAACACTAAGCACTGTTCTACAGTGCATTTTGAACATTCTCCCCTTCTGACACTAAGCCACAGAACTGTCTTAAATAATCACATTTTTAAGGCAAGAGCCTTCCATGAAGATAGTATAATTCCCTTACCTGATACAGAGAAATATGTGCTTCCTACTAGTTCTTTCTTCTTCCCAAACCACAAATCCTGTTGGCATGCAAAACTTTGACACGAAAGGTGGATAGCTATGTAAATAGCTATGTAAATATCTAAAGACACTTCCTCAAAAAGAAAACATCCAGAACAAAATTATTTGTTTCCTTCTAGAGCTTTATCTGCATTTTTGTTTATGGAAAACTAGCCAACAGTATTTCACTAAATAAATAGATTTGAGAGGAGATAAATTACAGTTAAAAATAAATGAGTTGTCTAGTGGAAAAAAAACTTCAAAACCAAGAATTGTAAAATCTATGCAGTCCTTTAGAGTGGATGTACTGAGAAATGTATCTAAATCATAATACAGATCACTAACACGGCAAATCTTTTAACCAGTGAGGATGACCTTCCTAAACAGATACAAAGCAAGACTGCTTGAGTCCACTCCTCAGAGAACATTGGGTGGTCCCCAAATGCCTTTATTAATACACATTACTAACCTGCCAGAAACAAACATATCAGATAATTTCACGAGGTTCTTTCTGTCATCAGAGAGATGATGCTTCTACTAAGGTTCCAAAGAGCTGATGAGTAAGTCAAAGTTATTCATACATTTCATTAGTGATTTGAAAGTGCTGGTAAAATCTGCAAGTAACTAGAAGGGTATTCTTCAAGGAAAAATAAATGTTAGGGAAGTCAACCCTGCTGAATTACAGAGCCTGTGGCCCAGGCAAAAAAAATGGAAGGCCAAATCCTGAAAAGTAGTGACTGAGTAGGATTCAGGAATCTTAACATACAAGCAACCTACTATGAATGACTTCTAAAACCAAGCATTACCATGACCTTTGGATCTGTGACAATGAAATTAGAGACAATGTTAAAAGATCTTATGGAATATTGTGATATTCACAGACAGAGAGGGAAAATGGACAGAAAAGAATCAAGGACAAAGAGAGCACATAAGCTACTACTACAGTTTATCAAAAAGATTGAAATGATTTGCTTATTGTCTATAAATCTGCTTCAAGAAGAAAAAAAATACTGCTAAAGAGCTCTTTAATCTGAGAAAGCCATAATAAGAAGCAATTCCTGAAAGCTGAATTTGATAAAGAAGTTAAATGGAAACATGAAACAAAGTAATTTTTAAAATAATGAGAGTAATATAGGAACCCAGGGAAAAAGGCTGAATTCTCTATTTTATGTCTTTACATCAAGTCTTACTGATACGGTTATAATAAATAAATAACAAAGCATCAGATGTTCATTTATTAATACTTTATTGACAACACGGGAAGATCAGACAGGTACCAAAGATCATGAAATCTCTGCATAGCAGATATCTTGTGCAATATTTTAAATTTATGTATTGTTGTCTTTAGTAATTCAATGACTGTAAAATAAAAAAATTCATGCTGGTCAACAGCAGCTGGTTGACAAGCCAGAGGAACACAATCTTAACTTCAAGTGCCTGATACCAGGAAAAGACCTCAGTAACTTTTCCATGGTTGACAGAACTCCTGGTTGATTACACAGGTACCTTTTAGTAGTCAGGCTCTGTGATTCTGACCACTGTCATCCAGGGATTTGCTTTTAGTGTTTAAATTCAAGGGATTATATATACAATAAATGAATGTAGAAGTAGTCCAAAATGTAAAGAGCACATAGGAAAGCAGATTAATGCATCTTCTCTGCTAAGTAAAACAATACTCAGGAGCAAAGCTGGGAGCAGATTCCCTGATTGTCCATGTGACTTAACTGTTACTTTGTTCCCAGGATCTGTTCTGAAGAGGTGCATTTAGCTGACTCTGAGACCTAACCAGGGAGTGGTTCAGGGGGAGGAATATTCCAAGGAGCACTCTCCATAGACACAACAGGCTGTCCCTGTTTTGGTCTCTTCTGCCCTATACAATTTTTTCATAGAATCATAGAATCACCAGCTTGGAAGAGACCCATCAGATCATCGAGTCCAACCATTCCCACCAATCTCTAAACCATGCCCCTCAATACCTCATCCACCCGCACCTTAAACACCTCCAGGGAAGGCGAGTCAACCACCTCCCTGGGCAGCCCGTTCCAGTGCCTAACGTCCCTTTCTGTGAAGAATTTTTGCTCTATCCCCAAAGGTTTTTCATCCTCAAATACCACTGTATGCATTCCTATCATATCCTGGAGCTTGTAAGTCACACCCTTTGTCCCATGTTATAAAAACACTCTGCTGTAGGGCCGAAACACAGTCCTTGCATTGTTTCAGAGGCTTTGAAGTGAAACGTGAAAAGAAAAAGTCTTAAGCCCATAGTGGACACTGCTCAAGTATTATGGTGGGTGATATCTCATGAAACAGAAAGACCCAAGTAGTTTTGAGGTAAGATAGACACTTCATTGCTTGGAGTTCACCAGGTTTTCCCTCATGGTTTTGCGTTGTCCATACACCCTCTGAGCCAGCAGTACTTAGAACCAAAAGAAAAAAGTGAAAAAAATTAAGTGGGGTAAATTTGAAGCAGGTGAAGAGATTCTGACATAAATAACAACGGGGAAGAAAAGATAACAAATGATCAGGAGTAAAATACAATCTTGTTCATACAATCTTAAATTTAATTCCAGCTAACTAAAATCTTTTCCTTCCTATCAAACCTGTAGGATGGTGAAAAGCAAAATAAACTATAGTAAAAAAGAAGGGCAAGCTAGGAATGCTCTAGGCTAAAAAAACCTTAATTCTGAATCATTTGCTTCTATGAACATTAAAAGACTTGTTTAAGAATGTAAAGGCTGTGCAATCCTTTCCCAAGACTGCATAAGGTCAGTGGGGAGACTATGTAGCTTGCTCAAGTTTTCTGAATGTAAGCATAGGTGGCAAAAACTTTCCCTGGCCCAAGGAAAATCCTAAGTTATGACAGATGTCTATCCTGAATGTGTTCTGATTCACCCCAATGTATCTCTTCTATCTTTACAGCCTAGAGGGCAACTTCCAGCATCCAAATTGGCTGAAGTCTTTTCTGCTTGTGCAACAGGAAACTGCTACCTTAGCTGCACACATCCTACATTCTGAGGATGAAAGGGAATGTATGCAGCAAGCTCCTTGACAGTCACTTGAAACATAAAATATAGGGATTACATAGGTAATTTTATGAATTTCAACTATTTGAGTTCAGAAACCTTTTAGCACATCAGAAAAAAAGGTTTGAATATTACTCCAACGTACAGGTTGGTTTTTTTAAATTTAAGAGAATTTGGAAGTTAAGGTCTCACAGAATTTTCTCTGTTTAACTCATATTTTTCCATGTATATCATTTTGTATAACATGTTGCATTTGTATATTGCACAACTGTTACACACATATTGTTTTATTAGCAATATTTGTTTAATTGTAAAATTATGCCTGACTGCTGAAATACACCTGGTTTTATATCAATTCAAAATATATTTTGATAGAGACCACTCTCAATATATCTATAAGGGATTTTCATCAGCAAGAATGAAATTACAACATGGAAATAAAAGGACCAGAAGGCCAAAGAGTGATATCTTGTTGTTCTAAAACATTTTGTAACTCAGACCATCAATGAAAAAAAAGATTCTTATGCATAAAATCATGTTTGCAGTAGTGAAGTATTAACTTAGGGATAGAGATCAGTGAAAGAAAAGGAAAGGGGAGAGAGAAAAGACAGAGTCATAACACTTTTCACTATTCTATGACAAGCTATCAGTTAGTAATACAATAAGATGTGACAAAATCAGATAAACAGAATAAGATAGGGAGTAGGCTGACATGTTAAAAAAGCATTTTGACTGCTTGAATGCCACATACAGTTAAATTTCATGGTAAAGAGCATCTGTCTCAATCACTAATGATGATTTTTTGAAAAGAACTGCCCTTTATATTTCTAGCCTTCATGATCATGCAGCAGCCAAAATACTGTCAAAATTATAGAGTAAATCTCTGCATGGCTTACTTCCCAGGACCTTTTTTCTGCTGTTATTATCAACACCAGCCACACATACAATGTAAACAATTTGTACGCATGCAATATTTGCCCTGTGGGGACTTGCTTTTAACTGATTCGGGAATGATATCAGAAGTAGTTCACTCCCTGTAGAAGACAGCAAAATGCTGATGATGCCTATGACAATTCCTCAAAAGTACTAGGAAATAACAAGTTAGAGGGCAAGGAGGATGGAAATGAAGAATTTCAGGCAAATATTAAAACGATGGATTAAGAGTTATGTTGAAGTGTTTGGGTTACCTACATTATCTGGTGGGATTAAAACAATACAAAGAAAAAATGTGACTCAAAAAATTTATCTAAATAACTGTAAAAGTTTGGAAGGGCACAGTCACAACTACGATATCAGTTAAAACTAATTAATTAGATAGACACCACTCTTTTGAATATGATGGCCAAAAAATTATTTGGAATTTTGTACTTGTCTAGCTATGATTCTGAAATTAAAAAAATATATTGTTGAGAAGTTAAAAAAAAAACTGTATGTGGAAATTCTAAGTAAGGAATAGCCATCCTACATTGCAAAGGAAGCTGCCTAAAAGAGATGGTCCTCATTGAATTTTACAGTTTTCAGTGGCAGAGATGTTAATAAAATCTAGACTGTTAGTTACATAATTGCACTTGAACTTTTGAAGCATCTTATTATATTTGGAACTCAGTGACCTGACAACTTTTTGCTTGTTTGTCATATCTTTCTGCTTCATCTTGCTTTTTTGATGGTAAATCATGTTTTCAAGGTGCCTGATAAACTGAAAATCAGTATAGGTAATACCTTCAGTCCATCAATAACACCAAGTCTTGAATAGTAAAGGGGGAAATCATAGAATCATAAACTGCTTTGGGTTGGAATCATCTGGTTCCAATTTCTCTGCCTTGGACAGAGACACCTGTAGTATAGCACAGAAAGAACAGCTCTGTCTCAACATCACAGTTAACCTGAAGATCTCATTGCCTGGACAACTGTACGTGGTCTGCAGCGCTGAACAGGACAGGTTTGCAGGGTTGACTCTGGTAATGGATGCAAGTACCAGATGAAAAAACTGCCAGAANCCCTCCTTCCCTTCTTCCCTCCTTCCTATGCATGCCTCATAACCAAACAAAGAGTGGTATGTGACCTCGTTTGAGTCTTAATTTTGTGTTTAAGCGTCCAAGCTAAACATACCCCTATCTCTATGTCACATATCAAACCCTTCCATTGGGTCAGGTTGCTCAAAGCCTTGTACAACCGGCCTTGAACAACTCCATGGATGGGGCATACACAACTTCTCTTGGCAACCTGTGCCAATGCCTCACCACCCTCACCACAAAAAATTTCTTCCTAATGCCTAATCTAAGTCTCCCCTCTTCCAGCTTTAAACTGTTACCCCTTGACATGCTACTGTATTCCCTGATGGAGCACCCCTCCCTCTAGACTGTCAAAATTCTATTGTGCAGTTTCATGGTTGATCTGACCAAATTTAAGTCCATGCTATCAACAAAAGTGATGCTCCTGACTTTCTCACAGCTGCCTTTAACTGAACAGTCCCATCAGCTCTGAGATGCAACTATGGCTTATTCTGTTACTACACAAGAACAACAGGGAACCATTTGTGCTGGAAAGCAGCTCTGCAACTCTTCCTCCTAGATGGTATTTCCCAATTCCCAGATTTGGCTCACGGGGCAGAGAAGGAGGAAAGGAAGGGCTGGTTGGTGGTAAAGGTTATTGAATGAAACCAGTTCACAGAGTAGGAACACATGCTGATCAGTTTATATCAGTTGTGCAGCTGCATCCTTTGAGAATGTTAAATATATTCCAACTTTTTTCTTCTTTTAGTCCTGAACTACACAAAATCAAACATGGATTTTAAAAAAAGATAAATAGTACTTGATTTTTCTGCATATACATTACAAAAAACCCCAACTTAATGCATTCTAAAATATTGATACAACCTACAATACATTGGTGGGTTTTCCCACTACTTTCTTTAGTATATTTAACTTCTCCTTGGAATTTTTGTTTCTAATTTAACCTTGGTTTTGTAGACTTTGGAACTACATCAGTATTAAATTACTATGTGACAATCAAAACAGAAACTGTCATACTTAATACCAGTGTATTTTAAAAAGTAAAAAGTCAGCAAGTTAAAACAAACCAGCAAGTGCAAACAAAACCAGCAAACCAAACAGAAAAAAACCACCTTTTGTTTTGTTTAATTTTTTTCCTTATTCCTTGCACTGTTTGCATCAGCACAGGAAAAAGTATTTTTTGTTTCCAGTCATTCTACGAACCTACAGAATGAAAATAGCAATGTGATTCAAGCCAATCTTTCACTAAGCTCAGAGCTAACAGAGAGAGATCTGAAGCTTTAGGCAAATGTAAGCATTCATACAACTTTTAGTGGATGAAGAACCTTAAAAGAAGAAAAAATATCTTGAAGTGCTTAAATCAAAAGTGACTTCATTTAATGTGTGAACTGGCTCTAAACATATTAAAGCAGAAGATAAGGCATTTTTTGCTGCAACAGTTTCCTCTCTTCTGCAGCTTTCAGTTTAAGTTAATCCAAACACCTGGGATTCCAAACTTGTATCAGGTGTATCCAGCAGACATTTAGGAGAACGTTTTTAAATTTGAATATTTACCGTGGCACCATATGCTTTGGATTATGTTTCAAAATTGTTTATCTTGAGTTATTTTGATCCTGAATTCTGAAACAGGCATTGAAATCCAATTACAGGACAAATGAACTGGATCTACACATTCATTGGATCTTACTAAAGGAAAACAATATCATTATTTCAGTGGGTTTTTTTCTCACCTTTCCTATGGAGGGACTAGAAAGAGACACCTCTTAAGTTTCCCCTCGGCAGACAGAAGATAAAACGGATAAAAAGAGGCAAATGGAGAAGATCTAATGAAAGGAAGTGTTGGTAGAAAGGATGGTGGAATTTAAGCACTGCTCTTCCTTATTCAGTTCAGGTATGCAGCACAGCTCACCATTTCCAGTTACCCAGGTGGGTCCTAGCCTTGGCAGGTGACCTTCTCTAGGAAGGTCAAATAACCAGCTTTAGCCGCAAACCAAGAACTCACTAAGGCATGAATCATCGAGATTTCCAGGAAGCACATCAAGTACATATGTTCACATTCTGAGAGGAGACCAATTACAGATAAACAGGATGTATTTTCCAACTTGTTCTAAAAAAAATGTTTGCCCGTGGTCACAAGTCAAGAATTCATTCCCCTAAATGGCTTTTTCATGTGGATTTTTAAAAATAAATCTACATCAGAATTCTTTTAGTGCTGCTCCTACTATTTTATCTTGGGATTGCTTTTCTTCTCCACACTTCAGTCTGATGGGTCATGCACAAAGGATTAATAAGAAATACACTATGACTACATCTTTGAGCGGGGAAAAAACCCAAACCAACAAACCACTTGCAGAAAAAGAGATTTCTATCCCAAGAGATTGTTTTCACATTTTAATAGTTGCAAAGGTTTATTCATATTTAAGTATTATAAAACAAATAGCATTCAAGTGTAAATTCACTACATAAATAAGAAGCATGAGTGTGGGGACACAGTGAGCGGCTAACCAAGGTAACTCACATGTAAATTGCTTCTTCTGAAGCATTATGTGTGTCAGCATATTTCCAGGCTAAGAACAGAGTGGGATAGGCTATATTTCTTTTTTTTCATGAAAATAGATTGGAATCCATATTGCACATTATTCATGCAACTAGAAAACTGCAATCTTACGTGCTTTCAGTTTTACTACTTTTCTTTGCCAAACTGACAAACCCATTAAGGTGACACATTATGAAAATCATTGCACATAACAAATTTATAGCTACCAGAACAGAAGAAGCACTAATTGCTCAAAAGCTGCCTTAAACATTTATGAGTTACTGCAAAGTATGAAAAGAGTAGAGCCTCTAGTTACAAAAAGACAATCAAACAGACAGCAAAGATGGGGATATAGTTCAGGCAGGTAATTCACAATGAGCTCACAAAGCTCAGGTGTTGTAAGAACATCACTTGCAGCAGCATGATGATCCGTATGGGCTGACCTCCCAACCCAGGCTCACATTCGCAAGTAGAATGCGAGTTCAATCACTGAATTCTTCCCTACCACAAATGCACTCCAGGTACCTAGCTTTGGTATGCCCACAGCTGGCAGAGACAGCAGTGGTGCTACACTCCAAGAAGTTTCAAAGCTTTTGGAATGACTGGGGAAAAAATATGATTCAAACAGTCTCTGAAGACTTGTTAATGAATTCAGAAAACTGTCCGAGTCTGACAATTGTGTTCTCCTCCTTCCAACTGACCAAACTACATAGAAGAAGTTAAAAACAGTATTTTATTTATATTCCATTGTTAGCAATTGCTATAGCTGTCACTGGAACATTCTTCATTTGCAGACAGAAGAAGAAAAGTTACCTTATTTTATGACCATCGCATCTTCAAGTTCTATATTTAACACAAATTATTTATCAAGTTACTTTGTATACTTGCAAATGTGTGTGGTCAATGTATCCTGCTGCAAACAGCAGCAAAAGAAGGTCACAGCTTTGCAAAACCTGGCAGCTGTTGCAGATGGACAAACGGGTTAAGTCTCACTGGGTATACTGAGAACATTTGAGACCCTGTAGAACAAGAAGTAATTATCAGCCCTGAGAAACCTGCAAAGGCATAGTAGCATGCAGAGGGATGTTAGGCAAGTAAGAGTAAAGGACTCCTGGGTTTGCAAAGGCAGCTTCAATGTGGGTATCTGCTGATGCAGAGAGGATGTAGGAGAGTGGCTGCAGATCCATGAAATAACAGAAATACCACATTATGTGGAGAATAAGTTCTATGAAGATGCTGCAATGGATCATCAGGACAGTATTCTACAGCATAAGACTTTGGTAAGACTATGTCCTCCTCCTGAGATGATGTTGTTTCAGCTACCCTCTTCCCTGGTTATCTTCCCTTGTTAGTTCTCAGTGGAACAACCAGATAGACAATACTAGGCTTCCAGCCCAGGAAGTACAACAAACGTTACACTTGCAGAGGTATAGAAAAATACTTACTGGTTTCCTAAAGTTTTGCAGAACATGACAGTGCAGCAGGAGAGAAACAACACTTCAGGGTTGTAAGACATGGAGCACCTGGTAATTTCATGTGATTTAGTGTCAAGGGAGGTCACTTAAGTGACTAAAATTAATAACAAAGTACAGTTGGAGACAAGAAAGAAGAAAAGGACCTGCCTGTAGAAGTTTCTCAGTGCCAGTGTGATTCAGACTGAGTAGTTTGAGAACTGTAGGTTGGCTATGGTAGTACTAGCAATGTGCTTCTGAAGGCTGAGGCCTTCATATACACATTGATAATTTTAGTTAACATTAAGACAGAGAAAAAGTGACAAAGGAGAACTTGGAAGCTTCCTGTTCCCTGTTTGGGAGATAGGTTTTAAGAGAAACCAACAATGGGATTCTACATTATGGATGATAAGGTCGGTGGTTGCTTGAACTCATAAGCAATAGTGATTAAAATTTGTCACTGTGACTGAAATGAAAGGAGCATTAGTGAGATAAAAGAGAAATTTAAATGGAGGTTTTTAATAGGTAGGCTTACAGAACCTGAAAACCAACATGCAGATAGGTATAAAGAGCCAGTTTTGTCTGCCTGAGACTTTGATGTTCTGATATCAGGTACAAACAATTTATTCAGCCTTGTGTTACCTGGGTTACCTAGTTTGTGTTACCTATTTTGTAACCCTTTCAAAAAAGATCAACCCATCAACTGTTTTAATTTACAGGACTACCAATATTTTTCTGTTATGTTTATATTCTGAACAACTGAGATCAAGACTGATGACAGGTGGCAATTTTCGTGACAGGTGGCCACATTGCACAGTATTTTCCCAGATTATCCCCCCACTCTGCCCAATGCAAATGCAATCTGGAAGTATGCAACTGCCAAGAATATTTACTTTTCTTTTCTCTTTTTGTGTATTCTGTTTCGTTTTTCCTCATTTCAGATAGGAACTAAAATAACACACAGTGACACACATTTGGGCAATTAAATTTTTACCACCTCTTCTTATATTTGAGGAGTGTGCACACTGAACTTATTTATCCTGGGATTTTATATAGCATTTCTGTATGTAGTGGAACATTAAGCAAATGCCTGTGTATGCCATCGGAGTGCTCAAAACCTTGACTCTAATAACAGTTTCCACGTATGCTATGTATGACATTCAATGATTGTAATACATAATCTAAAACCTATGGATCAAGCCTCAGCAACAATAAAATATATAGGAAAAGTAAGATATAGGAAACACTTGACTTATCATTAACACATTACAGTGATTGGTTTCCATTACAGCAGCACTATGCAAAATATTAAGGAAATCAGTCCGGAACTCCTTATGGTGTGGAAGACAAACCATAAGTATCATCAGAAATACACGCACAAGCTTTCCAGCTAAATGCCATTGAATTAAACAGCTTGTGGCTGAAGTGCCAGCCTGGAAATAATAGAATCTATGCTCTTTAACAATCTCTTATTAGAGACTGAGGCAAATCACTTTACCACTCAGTGACCCAGTTTCCTCATCAGTAAAACTGGAATAGCTCTACCAATATCCTTTTTAATCATTTTGATACTTGCTGATTAAAGTTCTCTGTGAAAGGTATTGCCTTTCCCCCATTCTGTAGTGTGGCTTTTTCAGTTTTAATTCATATTTATCTGGACTATAAAATATTGATTTAGAACCATTCTGTTTGAAAGTCAATGCAAACATGCAACTGCAAAAATGAAGTATTAAAATCAAATTGATTCTGTCTTCCTTTACATGCAATAGTTTTCAGGAGGGTTCAAACTTCCATTTTTTAAAAAGAACAACTGACTGAGATCCAGCACAACTACAATTCCCTGCACTTTGTTGGTGTTACACCCACAGGCATTGGTTCATAAGAGAGATCTTACTAGTTTTAAAAGTCCCTGGAAGGCCAAATTCACTTCAGTTAAAGGCTATGTCACCTACTAAACATGATGGAACCAATACAGATGGCATTTTTTTCCTGAAAAATCTAGATGAAAATATTTACAATGGAGATTTTAACATTATAAAAACAGTAATGGGGCTAACAGTCCAAGCTTCTTTATGCTAAAGCAATTTTTAATAAACTCTTTACTCATTATCATAAAAAGCAAATATATGTTCTTGTTCAAACATTTTACTTTATGTTAACGAGAAGAATAAAACCTAGGGGAAAATGCAGTCAAGCTATGTGTAGGTGGAAAGTACAACATCCATCTAGAATAACCACATTCAGGTCTCCCGAGTTGCTCTAAACTTGCACTAGTGTCCAGAGTATTATGAGAGGTAAAGGAAAGAAACAAATGTGATAGGTTCAGAAAGCCGAAGTTAATGCTCTAAGTGAATTATTAGTAGGCTTAGATGATATTAACATTATGTTTTGGAAGGAAAATAGAAACAAAGCAGAATTTATGGTAGCAAACCTGCACTCCCCCCCCCCCCAATATGCGTGAACAATCATGCATGCTTTTAAAAGCAATTTGAGGTTGTCTGGGAAATCACAAACCAGTATATCTCACACTGGCACCTTGTAAACACCTTTACATTAAAATAAGAAACGTAACAATAAATAATTTAGTCTAAGAAATAGAAATAACAATAAGAAATAAAAATAATTCATCTCAAAAAGTTCATGTGATATTGATCTTTTGGTACTGCTTGGCCTCCTAAAAGATCACTAAACTGGACAACTATTTCCACAGTCGTGAAAGGCTGTAGCTCATGTCCTTAGCCAAAAAAAACCAAAGCAGAAACTGAAGAGACACAGGATAAGAGAAAATACCTCAATTAATTAAAAATTATGGTTGGGGAAAAAAAAAGTTATGATTAACTGTCTACAAACTGAAAAGCTACATTCTAACAGACTTCAAAAATCCCCAGTAGGATCCTCAAGAAACTGAAAAGCATTTAAAAAATGGTTGGAAGATAGGGGAGCACAGTCCACTTCCACTACTGATTCTGACATTTTGAAGACAGCATCACCAAAAGCAAAGGCACGTAGGCTGAAAACACAGTATTCTAGTGTACATCTGAGAAAGTTTGCTGTATTGTTTAATCTGTTAAAGACCTAAGGAGCTAAACATGTGCTGAAGTCATTTGGTTTAGCAATTTTAGCAAGGATCTTTAAGCATCCCTAAACAAACTTGATGAAAGACCAAGATGATGGCCAAGTGCAAAGCTGAAAATTCAGTTTAATTTCCACTGGAAGAAAAAACAAATACAGCTGGTTATGTACATCAGGAGAATCTAAGCGTACAGCAGGAATTCTAGGAAGATATCTGTGAATCCCTATAACTAACTGTATGCGGATTGTTGATGAATACAATTGCTGCAGTAAAAAAGCCCCATGAGAGCACCTATATGCTTATGAGCTTGATTCTGACATGAGGATTCACAGCTCAATTTCTCTTTAAAAGATAACTTTACAAGATTCTGTTGATAAAAATACCCAGCCTAAATTTTCAGAGTCATGTCTGAATAATAACTGTAATGAGCAGTGACAAGAAGGCTCCAGGGCATACACACTATGGTTATATAACCATAGATTGACTAGAACTAAAAAAGACACAGCATCATTTCCATAGACAGCATAAAAATACTCACTTAAAGAACATTTGATAGTGTTGTAGTTGGTCTCATAGCTGGTTAGTTAATAAGAAATTTTCCAAACATGCATTTAAGAAAGTTTGTGAGAACCACAACATTCTCATATTTAGTATTTTTTAAAAGAAAGATGCTTGCACAAGTCTGCCTCTCCCAAAAGGTTCTGCTGATTCTTTGAGCAGTTTGAAAATAATTCGTATCAAATTCTCAACCTATCTAGTTTAGATAAGGTTTTCTTCACTCTCACCCAACACAATTATTTCATAAGTAGCAACATAGGCAGATTAAACTTGGTCTTCTGTATCTTTGACACCAGGCTCAACTTCATTCATAATAGCCATTCATAGGTTCATGGAGTACTGACAGACTTTGTGTTGTAATCACTGCTAGAACTGCAGACAGTATTAGTTCTTTCTCCTCCCTACTAAGAAAGAAGAGAAAGCAAAAATGAGAAATATTGAATTGAGACTTGGGACTCTAATGGTATCTCTAGTGAGCAGGATGATAACCAATTATAGTTTTAATCAGGAATGCAAAGCATCTAATTAAAAGGCAAATAAACTGATGGTTTTAAATAGGTTTGGCTATTTCTAATTCAGGTTTTATTACAGAGGTAATTTATATAATCTATATTTTTCTGAAATTCAGCTAATTTTACATAATGATTAATTCAATGTTTGCACTCTAGTTTTAAAATACATTTAAATCAAGAAAACAAGTTACAATTCTTACACTTGTGCAAAACTTACTCTAGTTCTTAGAGAATTATTTACTATGTGATCACACTTAAGTGTTAAAGGAACTTTAAAGTTAAGAACTAAAAAAAGATTATCAAGTGCAAGAGGTAAATTTGATGCACAACATTGATTTGCTATTGCTTTGTGTATTAATTATGATCCTGATGCCAACATCATGTGAAAGAGTCCAGAAGTACAATGCAGTTACCCTTGGTTGGAGCTCTATAACACGAGTTATAGACATTCACAAGTCTGTGGGGCTAGATGGGATCCACCCAGGGATATTAAGGGAGGTGGCAGAGGTGCTCATCAAACTTTTGCATCATCTACCATAAGTCCTGGCTGTCTGAGTAAGTCCCACATGATTGGAGATTCGCAAATGTTATGCTCATTCACAAGAAGGGTTAAAGGGAGGATCTAGGAAACTCCAGGCTGTCAGTCTGACCTCAGTGCTGGGGTAGGTCATGAAACAGGTCATCTTGAGTATTATCACACAGCACAGACAAGACAACCAGGTGATCAGGCCCGGCATGGGTTTATGGCAAGCAGGTCCTGCCACACTAACTTGATCTCCTTCTTTGACAAGGCGACCTGCTTAATGGATATGGGATAGTGTGTGGATGTAGTGTACTTGGACTCGAGTAAAGAATTTGACATTCTCACAATATTTTGCTTGAGAAACTGGCTGCCACTGGCCCAGACAGGCATACTCTCTGCTGGGGAAAAAACTGGCTGGATGACCGGACCCCAAAGAGTAGTGGTACATGGAGTTAAATCCAGTTGGAGGCTGGTCACAAGTGGAGTTCCCAGGGATCAGTGTCGACTCCAGTTCTGTTCAATATCTCTATCAATGATCTGAATGAGTGGATTGAGTGCACCTTTAGTAAGTTTGTGGATGACGCTAAGCTGAAAGGAATTGTATAACTGCTTGAGGGTAGAGAAGCTCTACAGAGGGATCTAGACAGGCTGGATCAATGGATGGAGATCAGAAGGATGAGGTTTAACAAGGCCAAGTGCCGGGGTCCTGCACTTGGGGCACAACAACCTTATGCAGTGCTACCAACTAGGGGAAGAATGGCTAGAAAGACGCCTGGAGGAGAAGAACCTGGGGTGTTGGTTGACAGTGAACTGAATATGAGCCAGCAGTGTGCCCAGGTAGCCAAGAAGGCCAATGGCATCTTGACTTGTATCAGAAACAGCGCGGCCAGGAGGTCCAGGGAAGTGATGGTGTCCCTGTACTCGGCACTGGTGAGGCCGCATCTTGCTTCCTGTGTTCAGTTTTGGGCTCCTCAGTGTAAGAAAGACATTGAGGTCCTGGAGTGTGTCCATGGAAGGGCAATGAAGCTGGTGAAAGGGCTGGAGAACAAATCTTGTGAGGAGCAGCTGATGGAACTGGGGTTGTTTAGCCTGGAGAAGAGAAGGTTGAGGGAAGACCTTATCACTATCTACAACTACCTGAAAGGAGGTTATAGTGAGGTGGGTGTTGGTCTTTGCTCCCAAGGGATAGGCAATAGGATGAGAGGAAAGTCTTGTTTCTGGATACCAAAGATGACACCAAGCACATAGCGTGTGAACCTTCTTTCTGACAGTCTTCAACACTCACAAGTTTCACGTGTCCTGTTAAAAATTGCACCAGATTATCAGAACAGCTGCAAGAGGGCTTTTACGATTTCTCAGTTGCCAACTTTCATGATCCCATTCTAAACTAGGGAAATAAAAGAGATCTTTAAACTATTCAGTATTAATATAATAAGTGGCAGCAGTTTTGGTAGTTTTTCCCCTCATAAGTACCTTTAGCTGTACCTGATACCCCTCTAAAATCAGCATGAAAACCCTGCAGTCTTTCTCAAAAGGTTAAAGCATGCTAGGGGAACTGGAGCAGAAATTCGTATTCCTTTACCTTGGAAGCAGGCAACCACTGAAACTGTCACTTTTTCTCCTTATGTTATAATATCAGTTTCACAGCACAGGGGATGGTAAAATGAATACAAATAATGCAGTAGTTGAGAGAGGGTGCATTTCATTCTTTTGTCCTCATTTCTTCTAAGTGGAATGTCTGTGTTTCTTCTGTTCTCTACAGCACACAGTATGGCAAAGTAGACAAACAACAGTGATACTGCTCTTCCTCATCAGGTCCAGAAGCATGAGGTTGGTGAGGAATCCTGGCAGTAGCAGAAGTAAAGTTAGAGACGTTTGGTAGCAGAACTGATGCAGGACTAATGGAAAATAAATTAATTGAATGTGCAGACCTAGTTACACTGTACTTGTATTAACTTTACATTTCAGAGTGTCATTTATTAGTGTATGAACTTAGAAGGAAAATATTCACTATTAATATTACATCTCTTAATATCTTCATTTGAAGACCTAGAAATGGTTATTGCTAGCTAAAATAGGCAAGTAAGCTTCAATGTTCTACTTGCTTGCTCAGAATTAAATTAACTCATGGATTGGAAGTCAGGAGAGAATTATTCCTATAAACAAAACCAGTAAGGACTTAGGTTTTTTTCTGTCCCCGCTTGTAGCATAGGTTGTAGCCTACTTACTGGAGTATAGTGCATACAGCACTATTTATATTCCTTTACAAATAGTTTAAACATCTTTGGAAACAACTGGAAATTGTCTCAAGTCCTTAAGTTGTTCAGCAGTCCTGAAAATTACACTGTTTTCTTATTGCAGATATTGATTTACCAGTGATTTAATTTACTCTTAAAAGAAATTGAGTAAGCTTCTTTACTGTAGTAAAAATTGTCAGCCTAATGAAGAGATTCTTCTATTTCTACTTTCAGGTACTAAAGAATGATCTCAATTAAAACTGAAGGAATCTGTAAAATGGAACAGTTTTTCATCTGAGAGTTGCAAAGCTACAAACTTCAGGAGCATAAGAGGAGACATTCCTAGCAACGATCCTCACAGGAGAATTTACTTCTCCAGTTGTTTCAGAAAGGACTGGAGTTTCCAGCTTTGTTTTCTTTTTAGTAGGGACATCCTACTTGAGGATGTTAAAGAACACTTCCACAGATGGGGTCCCCATGACTTCTCCGGGCAACGTTTGCCAGTGCCTCACCAACCTCACAGTAAAAAAATTACTTCCTAATATCTAATCTAAATCTCCCCTTTTTTAGCATAAAACTTTACCCTTCATCCTATCACTGCACTCCCAGGTGCTCCTCCCCAGCTTTCACTTAAAGGACTTGAAGGCTGCTATAAGGTATCTCAGTATCCTTCTCTTCTCCAGGCTGAACAACCCCTGGCGCTCTCAGCCTGTCCTCACAGCAGAGGTGCTCCAGCCTTCTGATCATGTTTGTGGCAACCCTGGACTCACTCTAACAGCTCCATGTCCTTCTTGTGCTGTGTACTCCAGAACTGAGCATAGGACTCCAGGTGAGGTCTCACAAGAGCAGAGTAAAGGGGCAGAATCACCTCCCTCAGCCTTCTGGTCACAGTTCTTTTGATACAGCCCAGGATGCATCTGGCTTTCTGAGCTACAAGTGCAGATAGTTGGTGGCTTGGAAAGTTTATGGTTTTCATTTAGATCAGTTATCATTAAACTAATTTTATGCCCATTTTTATATGAAATTTTATTTTAATTGACAAATATGTGTTCAAGAATGCCACTGTGGGAACTGTCTTTCTAAGATACCATGATCTACAAAAATGAGAATGACTTCAGATGTTATTATTGCCTTTAATCATTGTTCAAAACCTATAAACAGTCCTTGAGCACAGATTGGAGTGCAAGATTCTTGCTTTAAATTATGTGAATAAATCATTAACCCTATTGATACAATTGTGCTTGCTTTTCCTCCAAAGTGGAACTCTTTGAGGTGAAAAATATGTCACAGCTTTATATATGGTCTGGTAGAAAATTGAACTAACATCTGCATATCTCTAGTCAGTACATCCATCAGTGGATATAGGTTGAGCACAAACTCTAAGAAGTCTAATCTTGCATACTTACTCTGAGAAGATCTGCCAGACCTTAATCCTTTAACAGAGGTTGCTGGAGAATTGCCTAGTTGATTAATTTCATTAACACTCTATCATAAGAATGATGCTGACCTACTTGCCCATTTTAAAACAAAGGCACTTGTGGGTTCCTACACAAACAACACTCAAAGCATCTTTGGTGGCTGGGCATTTCCCAGGTTAGGAAACTTAACTGAGATGTTCAGAAGTTCAGCTTCAGTTTCAGTCACTTGAATTTCACTGAAATCATGCTTAGGCATTCCTATGAGGTTTTTGATATTAGCTATTTTAATACTAATATATTAATTCAATGGGGCTGCTCTTGTGATAAAGTAATGGATTGGGGCAGGTCTTAAGGCTTCTTGTGCTGTTATCTCCATATAGTGGTTTTATAAAAGCCCCTCCCTTAACTTTTTAAGTTCTCCATCTAAGCAGATAACCACTGAATGTGTATACTTACATTTCTCAAGTATTCACATGATTTCTTAGCAAAACTATCTCACACATAAATTGGATCACTTCACTCCTTCAAGCAGTAAATAAACAAAATCTTTCACATCTTAAATGAGAAGACAAACTACCCTCACTAAACTGAAATCAGAATAAAAACAAGTAGTCTCTAACACTAGCAAAATGCAAAGAAAATATTCTGCAGTCTTAAGTAACATGAGAAATTTCTCAAACCTTACAGAGGACAGGGAAGAAAATGGACAAAATGAAAATGTGAAAGGATCATGAATTTGTGGAATCATCTTGGCTTGAAAATATAGGGAAAAAATGTTGATGTGGACAACTTCTAATCTGTGAGAAGTTTTGTGGCTCAAGTCATACTAGTTGGATAACTCTCAAAAATGGGGCTACTTATGCCATATCTATGTACTGGTGGTTATGTTACTCTCCTCAGCAGAATAAGATATAGGTAAAGAATCTCTTCTATCTATCTGTGACTAATGCTTTGTTTACCCTCAGGTACAGATTCTTTAACACTGTTTGGGTGCTTGTCTACATCAGAATACATGCTGCATAATATCCATGCTGCTAGGTCATAAGCATATGCCTTGACAATGATGTAGCCTTTTTCTGGTTTAACTGGCTCTTAAGATATGTAGGTATGAAGTCAAATGTGCTTGTCTTAGTACAAGGGATTATGTAAAAGACTAGGGGTTAATGTTCCCAGTTTTCTCCAAATCACAAGTGCCTGCTGGCCCTTGTAAAACTTCTGCAAGGACTTGGGAAATCCTTTCCATTTAGACAGAAAGAGTAAGGATCAATTGTTTTTGAAGCACTGCCTCCCACATTCCCCAAATGATCCAAGCACTGAGGATGGCAGTCATGTGCATGACTGAGGAGGTCTATGAACTTACTGCATGTCCAGAAGGTGTTTGAGTGGGTTGGTAGAAATGTGCTTAAGTTATGATGATTTTTACATATAAATTTCCAAGCTACCTTTGATCTCCTTTACAACACTAAAAAAGGAATAGGCTCCTAAAAGTTCTGTATATGCTCCCTCTGAATGAGGAAATTGATGCCATGTTTACATTCTTTTATGCCCGCTAAGACTTGGCTGCTTCAGCTATTTGCTTTCTGATCGCTCTTGTTCCACAGTCTCTTTCGGACAAGCTTGGTTTCTCCTGTGATGCTCTTTTTTGATTGTGATTCTTTTGTAGTCATGCGTGGCTTTGAAAGCTACATCTGAAGCACTCAGGAAACATTTTGGTTCTTGACTTGAAGAGTTTCCATCCAAAAATATGTCATACAAAGGCTGCTTTGCTCAGGTCAGAAGAAAGGTGGAGATTGAAAGAATATTGCTTGTTTCCTACTACTCAGAAAAGACAGGTCAGGGTTAAAGAATATAGATATAAGGACTATGGGAAATAGAGGGGAAACTGGGCACAGTAAAAACAAGGAAAGAGGGACCAAGCTGCCCACGGATGAGGGAAAAGAACCTCTTCAAGGAAACCTTTCCCTTCCTCTCTCCTGAATGAAATCATAGTTTCTGGTTTGTCCTCCTCCCCATTTTTCAGACTTCAGGAAAAGTTATGCATTTGTCCTACACCTGTACCTATGCTTTTGGCTGAAATAGCATGCAACTATGTCTGTTGCACCTCATAGTGAATCAACAACACATGGTTCACCTTCCTTGCTGCAGAGTATCATTACAGCCGTATCTCTCTGGTTCCAGAAACTTCCAACGATCGTTTACACTGGTGTTCACAATGCAGAGACAATAATTCAGAGTCATTGTAGCCATTCTACCTCAGGATGGGCATTGAGCTCTCCACAGGTCCCTTTTGTCCGTGGACTCCCTCCATAAAAAACATGTGCAAGAACGGCATCTAACTTTCAGGAGTCATCAAGAATGTTAATGTAATGAGTGCCTGTAGCTAGACAGAAATAGGTCTCTTTTCATAGTGTTAAAAGACCCCCAATGTGTGTATGCATCTATGAACTCTGAAGCTGCCTTTTTGCTAGATATTAGTTTTCCTGTTATTTGGAGAAATATCAGTTCTCTCTCCTATCACGAGTATTTGCCAGATAAAAGTGAAAGAAGAAAAATTCAAAATAAATAACTGAGCATGTAGTGTGACTACAGATTTCTGTGTCTTAAGGATGCTTGCCAAATATCTGTCATGGGTGTTTGTCTAAAAAAGATAATTAGCAGACTGGAAAGGCGGGCAAATTGATATGCGTTACTTCCTATGCATGACAACACTTCTGTGGATGACAGAAAGTTTTGAACAAAAGGGATAGGTAAAGCTCTAAAGCTCACACAAAATCTAATTAAGACACATCACTCCTTTGAAATGGTTGACTATCACCACCAGCCAAAATTTCAATACTACAGTAGGTTGAGGCTTTTATTATATTCTATAAAATTCTTGCAGCAAGCATCCAGAAAGAATTTTTTTTCAGATAGTGATCATAAATACAGTCGTCACATCCAATTAAAATACTGTCAGATCCATCCGCCTCTATGCCATTTTTATGTGTATCTCCAAATATATGAAAACCTATTTTTCCTTAGTAGTTTTCTTTGCAGATGTCAGATTCCATTTTTACCTCCTGGATAAACACCAACTGAAATTGAAGGAAGCTCAATACATGTAACTGTAGCATATTTAATCTGCTTATTTAAAAAGCATG
>WAAB01025072.1:0-25030 GCA_013389865.1 Piaya cayana
AACCTGCTGATTCCATGATTCCACTCCACGGACTTTTTCAAAACTGCAGCGCATGAGTTGTAGACTAGACTTCTTTGATGAACTCAAGCTCAAGCTGGTTTTGAGGCTCATCTCTGCTCTGCAACCACCAGACTTTTTGCACTGCTCCACACGGGCTCTGGAAAAACTGTATGAATTTAGGATTTTTTCCACTCAATATTAGACCCCTAAACTACAACAAACACATAGTTCAGATATCTAAACCCTGAGCAGCTATCATAGCCACATCCGTTCAAGCACTAACCAGGCAGCAGCTAAAACAGAGAGGCTACAGCAACCAGGTGTCATTTGCAACCGCTTTGAATTGAGTATAACCACACGGAAGAAAACTGTGGTTTTTCTTTTATGTAGTAAACAAAATTAGAGCAGTCATTAAAACGTTTAGACTTCCTAACTATTATATGCAGATTTTGAGCATTCATCTTGGGAACAGGAGGTCTACCTTGCAGTCAAGGTCTAGGGAGTTGGCGTTTGTGGTCAAGGCTGAGGTGCCTGTGCATCAGAGGGAATGGCTCACTGCCATGCAGTCCTCTGCAAAGAGAGGACCAACACAAGAATGATTTCATATGAAATGAACTTATCTGTACATGTTGCTGCTCTTTCATATCTTTGAGATCTTCCTCCTAATGTGAATAAGCAGATTATTAGTAGCAGGTTCAGAGCACTCCAGCTGCTTTCTGGTAGCAATGAGAGTGCAGTACAAGACATAAACAAGTATTTGTTGTTAAAAACTGGGGAATAATTCATAGGAAGACGTTTCTCTTCATGAACTGGGATTTTTAATTACTTTTTTTGATGTTTACTGCACCGTACTTTGCAAAACTCACAAATGTGACAGTGATGGTTATGCTATAAATTATTAAGTCCATAAAAATATTTAGACTGCTTAAATAGCTACCAGTCCACTATAAATCTTACTGAAGGCTATCTCCAGTCATAACTGAGAATGGATTTAGGCATACAACAAGATAAAATCATCTTGTAAATTTTTAGTTAAACTATCCTGTGAGAGCAAACAGGCTTCCTGAAGGAAATAACCCATCATCTGCTTCAGATGACAGTAGTATTTGTATTTCCACTGTTTACACCCCTAATTCCGTTAGCGCTTACTGTAGTCTTACCATTGTTACATTTTAAAAAAAGGCAGAATAAAAAGGCATATCTTTGATGTCCCATTAATAATGGAAATTTCCTCATTTACAGGCGTTTTTTTTGCACCAAAAGTATACCGTCAGCTTTGAAACCATCAACTTAAAATTACAGAGGCATAATTCTGTTTATAAAAGCATAGTGCACAGTACAGCTACCAAGGCACTAAAAATGCAACCAGTTGTTACTGAACTGAGACATGATCAAAACGGAGATGTTCTGTGTGGGCTTTGGAAAGCTTTTTTGGAAAGGCTGAGAAATCTTCTGAAGGTTGAAAACAAATAAGTAAATCTGAATAAAAGAATTATTCCTGCATATCTCCAGTGAAATATTCTGTTCAGTATGCCAACTTTAACATGCCATCATCCACTAGCACAGAACACCAGTAGTAATATTCAAGCCAGGAGAAATAATTTCATTGTTCCATGGCCCATTGCTCCATCACTGAGGTCATCTACTGACTTAAATAGGCATTGAACAATTTTAAAGACCTGATGAATCCAATAAAAGAGTAGTGAGGGTGGCATCAGAGAAAAGAAAAATCTCTGCATAATTATTAACACCAACATAAGTGGATACCCTGCCTTCTGTGTGACAGAGACAAAAATGCCACCCTTGTTAAGAGTGACTGTTTTGGCACATGCAAGCAGCTGATGGACTTGTAACCTCTCAAACCTCTAGTTCCATAAATGTTCTGAACGTTGCCTCCAGTCTTGTCAGTCTCTTAAATGCTGAGTTTACACATGATTGACTCCTAAAGGGTGTAAGATTGTGCTTACTGTTATTTCCACAGGAAGCTTTTCTAATTTTGCAGCTTTTTGTTATTACATGTTACAAAAATACAGGAGTTCTAGTAGGGAGCCTCCCTGCAGACACAACAGATGTGGCTCACAAAAGTGAAAAACACAATGAAAGCAAAGGGATAAAGCACTAAACGAAAAGTATTGCAGTAATTTTTCTCCATTTGAAAAGTGGTTTGTTTGTGTTCACCTCTAAGAAAGGCACCTTTATCTTGGAGGTGGGGAGAAGACATCATACAAGCCACAGCTCCTTGTTAAAACCAGTGCAGTTAAAAGCTCTTTGGGGGCAGCAGGTGAATAGTGAAGAGAGTCATTATGGTGTTTGAAGCATTTTACATGAAACATTGTATTTTCATGTCCTCCACTTCCCAGTTTCTTAAAAATTAACTAGGATACCTTCACATGTTCTGTTCTTTCACTTAAATAAACTCCTTTGTCATAGTCAACTCAGAGAGAAAACATACAGACTATAGATCTACTGAACCTCCTCTGGCACAGAGTTATCCAGGAGCAACAGAATAAGCCTTAACAGAAGATATAGCTAGCTCAGAGGTAATTTAACAGTAACACATATTGCAAGGTAGGATACAAACAGTGACAAAAAATAGAAACTGAAAATAATCAGGGATCTTCAAGGTCAGCTACCACACAGACTACAGTAAGTAATGATGACTCAAAAAGCCAACTACTATCATTTAAAGTACAATGGACAAAAAAAGAAAACTCTCCAAAAACTGAGCTAGCAACAAGTGATCATGCTTAATTAGGGAGTAAAAGTCATGACAGGAGAAAGGTGACTTTCATGGAAGAAAACATGTTGATGTGAGGCACTAAGCCATTGAAACAGATGAGTTCCAGAGTGACACCACAGGGACATAAGGATTATGAAAACCTACTTGCACTTCCACTGAACTCTGCTCTACAGCTAAGTGGATGTATTAGTCCTTAAGAGGGAAAACATTCAAAAAGTAAGGTAGCTGTTTCATCTGAGAGAAACCAGTTTAAAAAAAGCCTTTTGGGGAATGTTTTCATTAAAACGGTCTCCTCTTTTTTATAGTTCAAGGCAAGACACAGATTTCTTTAAATAGTTTATCTTACTAATTCTGAATAGAACAGCAACAAATTGTCCCTAGATTCCAAGTCAAGAAAAAAGGTCTTCTTTCCAATCCTTAAGGTCAATCAGTGCTTCTAGCAGAAATGTACCTTCTCTGTCTTTCAAAGCAAAAATGTTCCCCTTCTCATGCTGCTGGGCTCCAAAGTATGAAGCCCCCTGACAGGTACACACTCTAAGAGAGAGATTTCACTGTAGAGCCAGCATCATAAACCATTAAGCAGCTGAAGTCATAAACTAAAAATTAGTAATGGAAAGTGGCAACTCAACCATTTTTCTGTATTGACCTAATCATACTCCCAAATTCTGGGGGCAGGCTAAAAATTGCCTTCTTTCAGATCCAAGATAGGGCTGTTTCTAATATTCTGTGCAAAGCTGTTACATAAGCCCACTGACAGAGATGTCATCTCCTTGCATGCCAGCCCATCCACTTATTTGAGAAACCCAGGCAGGTAAAGCCTTGACAAGGAGAAAAACACCTGTCAAGGGGTAAACCAGCATCTTCTGGTGTGCCTCTACCCCTCCACCACACCTGCAGGGAACTAGATCCAAGCAAACTGTTACAGCACTGGATTATTTTGAAGAGGAAAGGCTATATGGGGAGGTGGAGGGACGCTCTACCCTGTTACTATTGAAACTGTTCTGCTGCTGGAGCAGTGCCTAACACACAGCATCAGACTGTACAGCCTGTTAGCACACAGGTGCTGAGGAAGGGATCATCCGTATTCCCTTTCCCATCTCCCTGGGCTATTTCTGATGCAGTATGGACAAAACTGCATAAAGCACAGGTATTGTCCTGGGAGCTGGAATCAGTACCAGCTGCCTGCATCTTTTGCATCTGGATATCACAGGATTTATGCACAGATCCAGAAAGTTTAGCATGCCGTACTAGCCTCAAAACCTGAGTAGTAACTAGAAAACACAAAGATCTAAATTCTGGTTGAGATAATTCATCACTGCACCACCAAAAGCATTTGTATTCAGGAAAAATATTTTATCCTGGTGAAGCACATCTAACCGGCAGGGCTAGGACTATGGTTAACTCCTTGCAACTCATGACTGCTTAACAGAGAAACAATTTACATACTCAATGTCAAACTAGTAGGTTGCACCTGGTTCTGGACATGGGATCTCTGTTTTTCAAGCTTCCCTAAGACACATGCACAATATCCTTTTCTAAAGACAACTGTAAAGGGATATTACATTGAGATTTCATATCAACAGCAAAGAAACCTCTCAGGTAGACATCAATCTTCAGTGACAAGCAGTTAAAAAGATAACCCAAAGCGATGATATAACCAATTAATATCTACACATACAAAACACTGCTTGTAGACAAAACCAGATTGCAGCAGAGGCAAACACAAAGGGATTTTAATCACAAGCCTCCTGCACTTCTTCTGCCTTAAATCCAAAGGGGAGGCAAAACAATCCCCAAAGCAATATTGGGGGTTTGACTTCCAAAGAGTCTCGATACTAAGTGCATAACATCCATGAAATGCAGCATCTGCTTAGAGGACTTGCCCTGATCCACGCTGTCTAGTGCAGATCCTACTTTTCGCCAAGACATCAGTTCCCAGCTAGGCAGGGTGCAGGGAGGTTCCAGGTCAGGGCCATTAGGAGGGAATACTACTCAATCACACCTACAATTCAATTAAAATCTGCTAAGCTCACAAAACAGGTATTTTTAAAAGGTAAATTAATTCAAATTGCTGTTCATTTTGTAAGCCAAAATTTTAAATAAATATTGGTATTTCTTTTACTACTTTTGATCGCTTGTCTTGGAAATAAGATTACTTTTCATTTCTAAGGTGAAAGCTTACAAATGTTTCTAAATAAAATATCCCAGTTGATGTGAACATTTCAGTTTCAACAAACCTAAAATACTTTTTTACAATTTTTAAAGACCACTTTAAAATGTTCAGTAGAGCCAAAGCACTTCAAGTTCCAATTAATAAGTAAATAACTAAAAAAGTTACAACATATTTTTTTCTCCTCTTGGTTTGAATGTGTACTCTAATGTCTACACTGAAAAATGCTAATTATTAACATCAGTTTCAAATACCATTACTGGTTTTAGACACATTCAACTCCCAATCTATCACCAAACTCTTTTCATTAACAGGATCCTTAAAAAGTAAGTTCAAATATGGAATTAAGTGGAAAGTTTTAACAGCTTGTATTTATGTATACTTGATATTCTTAGCTGCAGAGGATAGCATCAGTTATAATGTTAAAGAAAAATAGGTGTAAATCTAGCCATAAGCAGAGCCATATAAAAGAGTTCATTTAAGTCAATCATTCCTACATGCCTTGCTTTTATTTAAAAAAATTTATATTTTCTATACAGACTATTTTGCTTTTAAAATAACAGGGTCTAGCTGTTAGTCATTCTAACCATTTCGGGAGAAATGTTAAAGTTTGAATATTTGTTGTAAACCTTCCAGGGTGATAAATGAAAGATAATAACCCCTTGATCAACGCAACTTTTATTTATTCATCTGGGAACATGGCAAGGATATCAATAGGCAACAACGCCGCCTAGGAGAACATGGATTTCACATAAACGGTTTTGGCAGAAACACGCATTTAAATAATCATCCAAATCACCACCTCACTATTTCTATCTTTAAAACAAAAACAACAAAGCAAAACAAAACAAAAAAAACCAACAAACCCCAACCAATCAAAAAAAAAAAAAAAANAAAAAAAGAGAAAAAGAAATGCAAGATCTGAACAATGAGCAGCCTAGAATTTTTTCCTATGTAATGTCTATGCCAGCCACATCTCTCCCTGATATTAGAAGCTGGGATGCTTAGCACTGACAATGGCACCTTTCATTTGCAAACACATTATAAACATGAACTGACAGCAATTATACCACAATACCTCACCACAGCTAATCAAGGAGACTGCCTGGCCCTCCCTCAGCCTGGGGATGCGCCGAATTAAGTCTGTGCTGCCAGCTCCCCGCGCGACAGTGTCTATATCCTGCAAAGTGCTACACGTAGAAGTGAGTTTAGTGTGAAGTGACTAACCGAACTACAGCACAAAATCAAGCAGGTTTTTCCACTCGGTGCTAATATTTTGTTGTATAATCCAAGAAGAACTGACCAGGACAGGATGCAATTTAATGTAAACCATTCAGAGTGAAAGGTGTTATTTTGCCCAATGAAATCTCCCCCTCACAGTCCAACTCACAGACAGAGTCAGTGGCAATCTCATGGTCAGGAGAGATCTGGGACATTCTATCAAAAGGGTCCTCATGATTTTCTTCACAGTCAACCACATTGGGGATCATGTTAACATAAGCAGTCACTATCTCCTTATGGAAAAGGGTGTCCTGGTTGTAAGAGATAAGTTCATTGCTTATATTAACAGTTTCCACTGGAGTGCTAGAGCAAAACTGACCACATCCCAGGAGGTTGGAAAAGACCTTTCTGAAGTCAGCATTAAAAGCATAGATGATGGGGTTGAGAGAGGAGTTGGCCCATCCAAACCAGACGAAGATATTAAAGGTGGTCTCACTGACACAGGGAAGGCCAGCGTGGGGGTCACTGGGTGGGCTCTCGCAGAAGGGAACCATGCAGTTCAAGACGAAGAACGGCAACCAGCAGCAGACAAAGACACCCATGATGACGGAGAGAGTCTTCAATACCTTCGTCTCTTTCCTGATGGAGGACTTGAGACTTGTGTGATGGTGGCACTCGACGTGGCTGCTCCGGCAGCTCTGCGCATGCTCAGCTGCCCTCTCCAAGGAAGAGATACGGCGAATCTGCACCTGGGCAATGCGGTAGATTCGCGTGTAGGTAACTATCATGATAGCCACTGGGATATAAAAACTGATCAAGGAGGAGGAAATGGCGTAGGTCCTGTTGAGGCTGGAGTCACAGCTCTCCGATGGTCCAGAGAGGGTCTCATTGCTGCCAGAGGTCCCACCAGAGGGTCTCATTGCTGCTAATGCCACCCAGGTGGTGCTCATGTCATCCGCCCAGGTAGTGACAGCACCTGCCGCTGCCCAGCCGGTGCCAAATCCATCTCCAATATCACTAGCGGCAACAACATCCCCACCTTTATGCCAGTTGAGCTGGACAGGGATGAAGGAGATGAGCACAGACAGAGCCCACGCCACGCCGATCATCACCAGAGCCAAGCGCTGGGTCATCTTCCTCTCGTAGCGGAAAGGGCTGGAGATGGCCCAGTACCTGTCCACGCTGATCACACACAGGTTCAGGATGGAAGCCGTGGAGCACATGATATCGAAGGCCACCCAGACGTTGCAGAAAGCCCCGAAGGGCCAGTACCCGGCCACCTCGGCCACCGCCTTCCAGGGCATGACCAGCAGAGCCACCAGCAGGTCCGACACGGCCAGGGACACGATGAAGATGTTGGTGACCTTGCTCCTCAGGTGCCGATAGCGGACGATAGCCGCGCACACCAGCACGTTCCCCAGGAGGGTCCAGAGGATGAGCAGAGCCAACAGGCTGCCCGCCGCCACCTGCGCCGCCCCGGGGGCGCCCGCCGGACCCCGCTCCGCGTCGGGGGAGGCCGGGCTCCCACCGCCCCGCGCCATGGCTGGCGGCTCCCGCCGGGACGCGCCGAGCAGCCAGCGCCGCCCGGACCCATGGGGCCAGCGCCCCGCCGCCACCCCGGCCCGAGTCCCCCGCTCCCACCTCCGCGCCGGCGGCTCCGAACTCCGGGATCCGGGATCCGCGCCGGCAGCTCCGAACACCGGGCTCCAAGCTCCGCGAGGGCGGCTCTGAGCACCGGGCTCCAAGCTCCGCGCGGGCAGCTCCGAGCTCCGAGTTCCGGGCTCTGGGCTTCGCGCTTCGAGCTCCGGGCTCCGAACTCTGCGCCGGCGGCTCCGAGCTCCGCGCGCCTCCCGGGCTCCGGGCTCCGAGTTCCGCGCGCGCGGGGCTCCGAGCGTCTCTCCGCCGGCCCGGGGTGTCAGTCCCGCTGCTCCCGGTTGGGGCGCCCACCGGGCGGCTCACCGCGTCCCCCCGCTCCCGGTGTCTCCGCGCACCGCGGTTCCCACGCTTGTATTCCCCGGGACGCGCCCGTCCCTCGAGCGGGCGCTGCGCGGCGGAGCGGCGTCCCCCCTCCCCGCCGCCCTCTGAGCATGCTCCGCCCGTCCCGTCTGAGCCGTCCTCGCAATCCTTTCGCGGCCGAAACCGGCTCTGTGCGGAGGTTCCGAGCAGCCGGAGACCGCGGTGCCACCCGGGGGAGCGGGGAGAAGCCCCCGGCAGCAGCGTCCCCTGCGAAGAGCGGCCGTCGGGCTGGAAGGGGCGGGGGCGGGGGGTGCAGCGGGGGCGGCTGGGATCCTTCCATAGAGATGGGAAAAGCAGGCTGAATCGGTCACGGTTTAAGGGTTCTACTGGAGGAGTGAGATGTGTTAAAAGAAACCCGACAAATGAAATCCGGTCCTCTTGTCTTTGCTGTTCTCTGGTGACACCAAGCTGAGTGGTGCCGTTGCCACACCAGAAAGACGGGGTGTCATCCAGAGGGACCTGGACAGGCTGGAGAAGTGGGGCTGTGAGAACCTCGTGGGGTTCAACAAGGCCAAGTGCAAGGTCCTACACCTGGGTCAGGGCAATCCCTGATTTCAGTACACGATGGGGGGTGAAAAGATGGAGAGCTGCCCTGCAGAGAAGGACATAGGGGTGCTGGGGGATGAGAAGCTCAACATGAGCCAACAGTGTGCGCTCGCAGCCCAGAAGGCAAAGTGTGTCCTGGGCTGCATCAAAAGAAGTGTGGCCAGCAGGTCGAGGGAAGTGATTCTGCCCCTCTGTTCCTCTCTTGTGAGACCTCATCTGGAGTATTGTGCCCAGTTCTGGAATACTCAATATAAGAAGCATATGAAGCTATTGGAATGCATCCAGAGGAGGGGTACAAAGACTATGCTGGAGCACCTTCTATACAAGTACAGTCTGAGAGAAGGCTCCAAGGAGACCTTATAGCAACCTTCCAGTATGTGAAAGGGGGCCTGCAAGAAAGCTGGGGAGGGACTGTTCACAAAGGTTTCTAATGATAGGACTAGGGGCAACACACTTAAACTGGAGAGGGGCAAATTTAGACTAGACATAAGGAGGAATTTCTTCACCATGAGAGGGGTGAGACACTGGCACAGGTTGCCCAGGGAAGCTGTGGCTGCCCCATCCCTGGAGGTGTTCAGGGTCAGGTTGGATGGGGCCTTAGGCAGCCTCATGTAGTGTAAGGTGTCCCTGCCCATGGCAGGAGGGGGCTGGAACTGGATGATCTTTAAGGTCCCTTCCAACCCAAACTATTCTATGAATCATTCCTCTCGGCAGGGCTCCAGCACAGCTGGAAGGCAGAGTTAGGACCCTAAGCAGTACCAGTGTGGGTGCTGCACTGTTGGACTCACTGTGCACCAACGTCATGGCTGTGTTTCAGAGAACGTGCTTCCATGATTTTTATTCAAAATATAATGGCTTTAGGTTCTCTAAAACCTAATTATTTTTAAAACCATTGAGAGAGATCAAACCCATTCTTGACTCAACAGTCTATTTTGTCACTAGAAGGGCTGAGAAAGCCACTCACTCTTCAGCCGCCTTCCAGCTGTGTCTCCAGGCAGACACGCTATACCTTGCTGGATCTGCAGTGAGATGAAGGAAAATTAAGTGTTAGAATTACTAAATAAAGAGTATTTAAATAAATAAGCAAGCTCTGCAACCTCTTAGACAATTTTCTAAAATTGTCACAAGAAAAACTGGAGCTTCACTTCAGCTCTCGCTTAAAAACTTGGCACTAGATTTCCACATTTAAGGAGAGCTGTATTTAATATTGGAGGGAGAATTTAGCTTTTGTCACTGCTGAATTCTAAACAGCGTGACTAAAGCTGTGATGTTATGGCAATGTGTTGCTTGTACAAACTCTGCTTTCCTAAGCAATACCTCCTACAGTTTGTATAAATGAAGGACCTAATTGCACAAATAGTTGTGCATGCGCCTGTTGAAGCTGCTAGTCCATAAATGTGGATATCTTATGTAAAAAAGCAATTATCTGATTTGCTTGTTTAGTTTATATTCATTACTTCACCAGTGTAGAAGTGTCCATACACACGCAAACGCATCAACGCAGATTGCATAAATAACATGATATCTATATGCATACGTTCACATGTATACAGTCGGCATTATTAGCTGTTTAAATAAGCATGTTTGTAGGTATCTGTGTGCATAGCAATAATAGTAGCCTGATAATAACAAAGCTTGCCCACAAGTCAGAAGCACCACACTTTTGGTACAAGTCAGCACTGGAACTGGAAGTGAAGAAGTTGGGCTGCAAACATCACCTCCTGTCAGCCCCGTTGCGTGTGATGGTGCTGGACAGAGAAGAGGTGGAAGCACTTTAACCCATTGAAAAAAAAATTACTAGATCTCACTTGTCAGACATCAAACATGTAACTAACGAAATTTTACTGTGCTTTCTATGCTATTGTCTGCAATAGGTGCACCCAAAATCAGGAGGAGTTTCCAAAGTATCTCATTTATTGGCTAAGCATTGCACTTTGCTATCTGGCTTCTGTTTAACTCAGAATTTAGAGGATATAATATCTTCTCTCACCTATTTCATTTTTATTTCATTGTTATTTCATTTTTATTTCATTTTTTAAACAAATGTTCTTAAATTTCAGTTAGCAAGAGTTGAAATTGCTCACCAGAGATGCCCATGGAAAAAGACTTATCATTGACAAGGAGGTTTTCTCAGCCAAAGACGCACCAGTATCTGTAGGTGCACTAGGGATATAGTCTTTGATGCTGACCCAGTATTTCATGCACACTCAAAACTCTCTTTCAAGTCACAGGAATACACTAGGAGACTGGGAATAGTATCAGTGGTAGTAGAAATAGACGTTTCTGATGGGGTGGCATATGAGACTAAACTCCTCCACAGTAATAGACTCCGGTGATCTGGGAAGCAGGCAGCAGGACAACTGCTTTGCTGCAGAGCTTGCACCAGATCAGTCATAGCAGTACCAGCCCAGAGCAGCAACTGTTTAATGAGGACATTTTGGTATGTTATAATATTCTGTTCATTGCCATCAACATTTTTTGACCCTGAGATAAAAACCTTTAACATGTATAGGTTATTAGTATCCTTTTTTGCTTTCTGTAGGCAGTTTGCTAATAAATTTCATTTTAAGAGTAGTCCATTGAAACCACAACTGTCACTTGCTGAGGGATCTGAAGAGGGTTTTTTTCATCCTGAAATCATCTTTGTAATGGGTTTTGTGCTTTTCCTTCAGCGCTTTGTCTGTTTTTCTCTTTTTTTATTCACCTGTTAGAACTGCACTTCTCTCTCACAGCTGGTAGATTGGAAGTAATGGAATTTAACTGCTACTGCAATGGTTCTATGGGGGAAAAAAATCTTTACAGTCCCTGATTTTAGAAATGTATGTTTTACTAGCTCTTTCCCTTCATTGTCACATAATATATTTCCATTTCAAATATAGAGACGCACTGTTCTGCTGAATTATATTCATTTAAAAATAGGCAACACTCAGAAATTCGCACATTCTCTCGCCTAAGAAAGACTGAATATAAAGAGTTGCAAAATAATTAACATTGAAAGGAAGCTGAAATATATAGACAAAGATGTATCACTGAGGTTGAGGCTATAAAAACGTTCCATCAAAACCCTCCTGTAACAGTTACAGTCTCAAAAAGGCAAAAGGTGATGGCAGAGAAGGCTGGAAGTTACTGTACATTACGCCAATTTAGCGAGGTAGTTGGACATGTTCTTAACTGTGGAAGTTTACTCAAGTGGAGCTATATTCAGAAGCGTGGTTGAACATATGCCTAAGATCTATCAGTTTTGCTCACTGAAGCTGAAATATTTTACTGTATAGGGATGGACAAAGGTGAGAGTGTATGTATTGCCACGCGAACATACTGAGGAAGAAAGGGAGAGAATTGGTATCATTGATTAATTCAGCACAGAAAAATCCTTGCATACTAGGTCGGGTTCTGCTGTTCTTTTTTCTAATGAAAATAAATATGAGCAATGGGAAAATGATCAGTTAAACGTTACAGGAATTCTGCCTGGCAAACTTAGCTGAGAGGAGGGCACCCACCAGAAGGGCCAGACAGAGGGAAAAGTTTTCTGATAATAGGTGGCTTCTGATCTTTCAGGTGAGGTAATAAAAACCGCAGTGGCTAGAATGTAAATCTATGAGAAATCAGGATAGAGGTAAGGTGGAGATTTTTGACAGTGAGGCTGATTAACAAACAGCTGATGCAATTGATTTTGGGTTGTAATAGACTTGCTGTCATTTGCAGTCTGAAAGCCAAGGCTGATTGCATTTCTTAGATACAGTGCCTCAGCTCACCCCCCACCTCCGTCTTGATTCAGACAGTGCCAAACAGCTTTCTATAGGCTGTGTTGTTGTTGAAGTCATTTGAGATGGTTACAGTTATCCCTGTTGGCCTCAAAACCATTTAAGTTTTTATTGATTTGGGACTGTGATGGATAATATTAGTTAGCTATATATAACAGAATCAACAGACCTCCCGGTATCTCCTTTTTCTCTCTGTAATAAGTGCAGTATGGTTCCTACATCGACTGTTGATCACATTCTGGGTGAAATCATGAAGTAATTGATACTACCAGCAGAGATTTCCACAAATTTTCTTTTTTTTTTTTTATTATTGCTAGTAAGCCTGACTTCATTTAAACCAATAGTAGAAGATTAAAGACATATGCTAGCCAAAACCAAAAGCAAAGGGAACAGGACTTTTAAAAATATGATTTCCTGGAGGAGTGTCTTAGCTAATTTTGTGTCTTTTATGTTATAAAATGTTATCTTGTACTTTTGGATATTCATAATTTAATACTAAGAATTAGTATTGGTATTTTTTCAGGGGCTCACGTGACAAACAATTAAAGATCAGTGACATCTGAAGCAAGAAAAAGGAAAAAAAAAGGGGAAAAACTCTCAATTTCTACAATGGCACAATTGGGTGCATTATTCATATTCTCGGGGCATGTATGGCTACATCCCAGGTACACATCTGTCCTGAGAAAATCATCAAGAGAAAAAAAGCTACTTTAATTTTCTAACAGTGAACATTTCAAGATTTTTATTTTTTCTTATGTCAAGTATACTGCAAAACTGCAAATAATGATCAGGTGGGCTTAATTCCGAAAGAAGCCACTGTAATTTAGTCTCTAGCTTAAACAGTATAATTTGCCCTATGGAGTAATTTGAAAACAAATTTCTTTTCAGTATTCTGATTGCTCTGTTTCGCTAACCCATTGTAGTAACAGGACCTATGAATTTTATGTTTTATGTGTAAATTACAGGCTTTTTTAGTTAATAATTTTTATTGGAACATTTGCAATCAACATGATTTAACTTAGGATTTTACTCTGTTTCTTAACTTAGTGTTAGATTGTCTTCCACAAAATTAGTAGAAAACCTAAATCTTCCATGGAATCAAACAAACAATAATTTCTATAATGAAAAGAGATGCTATTTATTAAGTTTTAAGTCTATTAGTAAAAAGGGACTCAGGGACAGAAGTCAGCTGGGTCTCAGCCTCTTAACAAGGGCAGGTGTTGTCTCATAAGGCTGGACAGTAACTCATTGTTGGGTTTTCATCCTCCCAAAAGGCAGCTACTGGATGGAAGGGAATAGGATTGGGAAGTGGACCCCCAAATTTCAGCTGCTTCACTGGCACTGTAGGACTCACAGGATAGTATTCTCATGGGATAGGCTGTTGCAAATGCTAAACGCAAAACTACAACGCAAGTTAATTTTACATATGTGAAAAGTTAGAGATAATGAGGTTTTTTTAATCTGTATTTTTACGAGTTGAATAGGGGCAGGGCTGAATTTCATATTTTAGGATTAATTTTGGGGCAAGAATTCCAATTTCAAGTTTTTAAAGAGTAGTTATATGATTGAGCAACTTTGTCACTTTTACAGCAGTGAATTAATACTTTTACTTAATTCTGCCTCTTTTGGGGGGGGGGGAGTGGGGGGACCTTAAGTGAGACTTAAAATAAGATGCTCCATTAGCATCAACAGGTCTCATTCATCCCTGTAGCAGAATATCAGCAGTAGAGATTAGAAAGTTCCTTACTAAATACCTATTGTAACAATCCATAGGACTGCTAGTGCTATTACAGCACACAGAGGAACAGCTGATGAAGACATCAGTCTGCTGGCATAAGAGCTGTACAGGAGTTGACAAAGAAGAACTTAAGTGTATTCTTCTGTCCATCTGTGAGACAGCAATAGCTATTTACTTTGAATTGTGAATAGCCTTCTGCATGGTGAGCCGTGGCATTTAGTCTTACAGTGTGTCTAGATTTTTCATCCTTTTCATTTTTCCTTCTCCAGCACATGTAAGGAGAGTCAAAGAAGAAACTTTTTCAAGACGCAAGAGCATCAAGCACCTCTTCTAATGTCTTTACAACCCCCATTCTTCCAGCTGACACGATGTAAATCAAAGGAGGGAACATACAGATTGAAAAGCATATGCTCAAAAAAATCAAGGCAAATACCCCAAGTTCAGCAGAAGTAATGGCCACAGCTGACTGGCACAGCATGCACCCTTGGAACAAATCTCACCTTTGGAAAGGGAGAAGAGAGGAGCTTCAAAACATCATATGAGGCAGGCCCAGGATCTGATTAGTCCTGGTGAAATGGTCAGCCTGGGGTTCATATGGGGAACAGCACAGCTCTGCACCAATCTCAGAAAAGGCTTCTGTTAAAAGTCATAGTGAGACCTCAGCAGTGGCCGTGACACTTACAGGGAGACAACAGTTTGCCCCAGTGATCCTTGTGGTAGTGAACCTCTAACTACCCACTGAGGTTTTCTGTATGTTATTTTGGAGGGGTTGGTCAATCAGAAGACTCTCATATATACTAACTTTCAGGATATGTTAAAAAACTTCTGCCTTGGGGATTCAGCAGAGGTAACTGTACACAGGCCAGTCTTCATGAAACGTAAAATGTGTATTGATCTGAAAGAAAAAGAGTTGCCGTAGGGAACAGAGCATTCCCGAATGTCAGAACAGAAAACAAAGCCAAGGACAGAAACTATCAATTGAAATATTGTCTAGCTGCTTTCATCAAATAAAATATTGCAGAACAAATCTGATATTTGTGAATTGTTGTACTGATTGCACTAATTACCTGCAATAATGATACCCAGCTCTGGATCTGAATTTTAATTGTAGAATAATTTGCAACTGCTTATTGTTGCTGCCATGGCCTTTTTATTTACAAATTACTAGCTATTGCAATCCCTTTTAGTACTCTTGACCAAGGCTTGTGGCCTGAAGAGTGACAGGCTATCTTATTTTAGCTGTAGCTCTATCCAAAAATAAAAGAGAATAGAATTATAGTTGCACAGAAGTTTAACATTCGTTTCTGTTTTTACAGAACATGAGGTAGTTTTCTTCCTTTGGTCATTAAATCTATTAATTATGCCCTATTAATCTATGTTGTGGCAGTGTCCTGCCTTGCAATGTGCAGACTGGCTTGCTGTTTGTTAGGTTTTACTTGTACTTGTTGGCCGCATCTCACAGGTTCAGTGTTGGTGCCACATCTACACATCGAGTTTATGTCAAATGCAGAGACACTCATCTCTCCTTGATATAGTGAAGTCTGGGTTGTTGATTTTTATTGCACTGGAAAGGTTTTCCCAAATGGTGAGCAAAGAAAATAAAATTAAAGGTTTGGAGAGAAGACAGAGACTCTGATGCCTGGAAAAGAATTCAAGAATGCTAGTGTTATGTCTTATTAAAGTATTTCTTGTTGATTAAGCTATTTGATTAAAGCAGGTAGTGGTGGAAGATCCTACCTGTAGAGCACTGCAGGAGTGTTCCTCATACCTAGGAGAGGAGCAGTGCGAGGGGTGAGGGAGGCAGTTCGTCTAACCACCTACCATCAAGATGTTGTTTCAAAGCTATTGCTTACTACCTCATAGCTGTCAGTTGCTGCCTTCCTACAAAGGTCATTGCCTATTGGAGATGAAATTACTAAATTCAGAAGAAGGTGGGCTTAAGTCTGAACCAAGCACCGAGTGTAGGTTTAGCCCTAAGTATGTTAGGAACTGTTTCTATGCATTTTTTAAAGCATTCTGATCTTCAGTTGAGCCTGGTAAATATTTGATGCAGAATAAATTGGAATAAAGTTATGATATCATTGATGAACCCGCCTGTGTGGACAGGAGTTGTTCATCACTCTGCTTTGATTAAAATGCAGATGTGATTTCCTGGAGTTAATGGATCTGTGTGTGCTTTTCAGAAACTGCCTTTAACTCCAGATATGTTGCAGTGACATCCAAGCAAAAATTTACTGGAAAATAAACACTGCTTGTGCAAATTTTGATAGCAAATGTTGTGTAAAGGTAATAAATTATGGAGAGTAATGGCAACTGATTTTCCTGCTATCCCTGTTCTTTCACAAATTTCTTCATGCTGCATCCATCTTTATTTGATAGCATGTTCTTGGGCCTGAACTGTGGCCTATTTGCTTCTGGTAAGAAGTAGAAAACGTGGTGTTGGTAAAGATTTAACCAAAGGACACATTTATAGGGATGAAACTTGCAGAATAAGGCAGAATAACACAAGCAGGTTGTACCACATGCCCCTACTTAGGAAAGAGCACATCAGATCCTGAAGGATTTATTATATGCTGCTCAGTCAAAGAGACAGACAGGTTTTATTTTAAATGAATTAATTATGCTTATAAGGACCTTACAGTCCCTAGTCAGTGGAAGGAACCATGTACCTATATTACTTGAATAATTTCCCTCTCTGCTGTTCTCTGGAGCCAGTTACTTCACTGTTACAGTCCATTCAAAGTCTGTGGACCACAAGTGGGCCATACAACACAGGAATATTTCCAAAATTTTCAAAATGGGTAATAGAAATTTTTTTAAGTGATTAAAAGAGGAAATACAAATTATTGAGAAATACTAGTAAAAAGAATTCAGTTCTTTAGGAAGACTAAACCATGACTCCTCCAGCTTCTTCCGTCTTCAAGTCAGTGTCACTGGGGAAAGCTGTGGTCTGGTCATGCAAGTTTGACTCTTCAGGCAAATGCTTGAGAACTGTAGGAACATTTTTGTACCTTAGCAGCATTTATTCCTGTACATATGTGAGTTCAAATGCTACCCAATCATATATTATTGAATAAAGAAAATTATCTAGGGAGGAAGAGAGGGAGTGGAATAATCTAACAGAAGGATATGATGAGCATCACAGAATAGATTTCTGATTAATATTTTAAAGCAAAAATTCAGAAACTTTAACTTATCACATGCACTTTGGATTTGACCATAGAAATTCCCTTAAAAAATAAATCTGTGTTTAAATAATAATCAACTGGTCTCAGACACATCCCCTAGCGATCTCAGAGTAGGCAAACTTTCCCCTAGAGACACTATAGGAAGGTGATAGTGAGCACCTGACAGACCTTTCACCTGGCTAAGGCAGTTCTCCTGCCACATGCGTGAACAGATAGGCAGAAATAGGGTAACTTTGTGATATTCCTTATATTTTAAAACACGATAAATTAGTATTGTTAATATATGCTAGAGAAAAACAAAAAAGAGAAGTTTGAGAGTACCCAGGTTTCACACTGATAGGAGAGCTAGAGGTCACACTACACTAAACAATCTGATTAATGTTACTGGTCAAAAAATCTATGTTTCTTAAAAATCTATGTTTCTAAAATGTTCTGAACTTCATGAATCACCATTGCTTCAAGGGTAATTAAGTTAACCTGCTTCCATAAAACATCCCTCATTTGGATGAGACAATATTTTTTGAGACAAGTCCTGTTGTGAAAACCTTTTAAGCTTCTCAGTCCAAAACAAAACCTGTGGTCCTGAAACAGAACCATTTAGGTCAGCAGGATTTCATCAGTGCAGCTCAGAATAGAATTTACCCATTAGCATGTTTAAAGCATTTGCTCACTGCCAGAGTGCTGCTTTAATTCATTTTTCTGAATAAACTTCCATTTCAGTACTCAAAATCAATTTTATATTGTGGACAAATCAAATTATTTCAATGGTAATGTTTAGAAACAGAAAGGCCTAAGTAATTGCAGGTGAAATATAACAGAATAAGGATGTATTTATTTTTTAAACTTCCAGATGTGTGCCACAGAGCATATGGCCCCTTCTTGACCCTTGGGATTAGCAAGCTCTACTTTGGTTGAACACAAATGCTGGGAATCAGGTTAAGAACACCAGTTCTAGTTGAAGAATGGCATGGGATATATCCCACAGAAGCAGAGGAAGAAGAAACAGGCTTCCTCTAGCCATCTTTATGTATGCTTAAAAGGTGAAGTGAAACTTGTGGGTTTACCTAGTAAAATTCTTTTTTTCTGATTATCTGGATGACCCTATGCACTCTGCTTAAAACGGAATCAGTCTGAGAGACAACTAAGTGAAGTGGTTAGAGCTCCTATTTGCATGGAAGTAGGTGAGATCAAGCTACTATGTGCAAGATGAAAGACAGAAAATGTTACTGTCTAGGATGAATGTAAGAATTAATAGTGATAAATGTGATAAAAGAGCATGATAAGCAACCCTAGAGAAAGGTAGAGACTACAGCTATGTGATCAAATGGTGACTCCAAAACCACTTGAAATCAAACAACTTAAATTGCTTTGCAGATACACAAGAGTTCTCACTCCCAGCCTTGCTGGTGGTGCATGTAATTCAGATTTCACCTGTTACGTCAGATGAAAGTTGCTTTACCTGATCTGGGATTTGCAACAGGTAAAGTAGATAATGGCTGTGTGTACTGCAAAACAGAACTGAAGATTGATTATGATGTGAAGCAACTCCTAGAGATAATCAGCTAATTTATCGAATGGTCTGTGTTTGCCATCTAGTGGTGTAAAGCCAGATTTTTTGTGTGAGAGCAGAAAAGACAGCTGAGATCTTCTGTCTCATAAGCAGACTCCTATGCAAAAATACAACTGCTTCTAGGGTGATGGTGGTGACAACTGTACTTAAAAGTATAACTGTCCCTGAGGAGCAAGAGGCAGAAATCTTGCAGCTCCTGACCCACCAGGCATAGGACTAGATCATTAGGGAGTTAGTGAAGGTTATACAATAATTGATCTGTTGTTGTCTTCTAGTATTGTTACAGTCTTTCAGTCTTGCGGGTCCATATTCTAAGAATATTCAGGCACACAGCTTTTCACCACCTTCTGTGAGAATTCAGGCAACTAAATATCCTAGAGATCTGAGATCCTGTTCTAACAACTCCTCCACCAAGAGCCCTCCAGATTTGTCCATATACCATTTTGGCAATGGAACATATACACCTAAACATAAGCTATAGGACTAGGTTTCTTTCTTAAAACATTACAAGGATATGTGAATAAAGAGTTAAGTAAAAGGATTAACTTTATTCTCAATTATGTCACATAGTAAATACAAAACAAGGGTGATGCCTTAATACAAACACATTTTATCAGAAGAAATTATATACAGCATGATGTCTAATCATACCTATTATTTCTTGTTATGCAGTTAATAAAATAATAACTAGATATTGACTTTTTTAAAACCAGTATTCAGGAAGTCTAAAATAATTCCCACAACCCAACTAAATAGCAAATGCTTTCAGGTTGTCCTATAAAAACATAGCTAAGAATTAAGAATCAGAGTTTCCATAGCATCTCTGTGATTCAGGGGCATCACTCAGTTTAGCTTATCCTGGGATTTTCCCTCCTTAGTCATACAGATTTTTTTTTTAAACCCCTTTCACAAGCCACGATGAATGAAAACAAAGCAATATGTAGAGGACAAACCCCAGCTGACCAAAGCAAAAATGAATGAGACCAAATTAACTTTGCTATGTACAGTTAATCATATTAACACTTTTTATGATTCTGAGAAGTGTAGCTCTACAATAACATCACATATATAACAAAATGTGTAAAAGAAAAATTGAAAAAAATTACATACTACTAACTTTGGTCCCTTTTTTTATGGTCTGTTCTTTTAAAAAATTGAATTTTCTATTTACTGAGCAGCTGTTGTTGTGTTCACTCATTCATCCATCCACTCATTCAACTGTTATTTATTTAATTAATTATTCAATCAATTGTTCACTGAGGGACTGTATATGATCTATGTTTTACAATTGACCTCAAAGAGTGAGGCAGCTGAATGCATCCGATAGAAAATAGAAAATGGCATTGCAAGGTTCACAACAATTATCCAGGGTTCAAAGCCAAAAACTATTTCTTCTAGTCCATTGTCATACTCCGGGCGGCACCCAAATGCTGGTGGTATCCAAAGCTGCAAGGAAAGAACACAAGGCCAGTAATAATCACCAATAACACATGTGACTAGTGCTTAATGACTGTTTACCCTGCCAAACTGCAATTCAGTTTTAGGAATCCCTAGGGAAACCCTCCCTCTTGCTACTGGGGAACACGGAAGAGGGTTTCAGCTTCCACTGCTGCTACTGTATTTGTACTGTGACTAAAAACAAGACTAGGCTCCCGGATTCCATCTTTAAATAATCCTTTGTTCCTCAAAGGCATGTTCATTTATTCTTCCAGAAGAAGTAAAATCCACTTGCTACAAACTATAGAACCATGTAATTTTAATACACTTATCAGGCTTGAAAGGTTGGGAAGCTCTGGGGTATTAACTTGTGAATCACATTCAAAAGGTCTTACCGAAAGATTGCATAGGAATAAAAATGCAGCAATGTTCTTCAGGACTCTCCTCTTGTTGTTAGTAACTGAGTTTCTACTGTAAAATGAGAAATCTGAGGCTGAATGTGTGACCAAGCTATTTTCCTGACTTGTTTCTTCTTTGACGCCACCACCAGCATGGTTTTCTCTCCCACTGACACTGCCCTTAAACAAGCAGGGTAACTCTCCACTGTCACCAGCAGCTCTGCCGTTATAAATCTCTTTGTATGAGGGGGTAAGTGATAAAGTGCTCCCCCGAGATATAGTCACAATTCGAAGAGTTTTAATATTGTCATTCACTTTTTCCTGCTCACGATGTATGGATTCAATGATAAAGAGGTTCTGAATATATTTCTCAATAATAACAAGAATGGAATAGGGCAGGTTATACCACGTGTATTTTGGATGAGCCTGGGCACAGATAATGGCAAGGATTGAGCCCCAGGAGAGGAGCCAGGACCCTGCAGCTGTGCCCACCAGCAGCTCTGCATCAAGTTTTCGAGCAGGATTTTTTGAATTATCCAATGATCTATCTTCCAGTCTGTAGATGAGAAGGGCAACAATTCCAGCTGTACACATGAGAGCCAACACAAAGATAGCATGCAAGTAAAACATAGTAAGTGCTAGCTCACTTTTGATTTTTGAACGTCCAATCTGAATTAAATACACCACAACTATGGCTATTGTGCTAGTTAACACAATTAGTCCAAAGATCATTCCAACAGTTATGCCATGGAATTTGAATGGAGTTTTGTGTTGCTGCTGGCACTCGACTTTGCGGCCAATGTTCTTCCACAGGACATAGAGCATTGTGGATGCTAGGATGTGGTACTCTATATTAAAGGGGTACAGGTAGTATATTCCTTGAGAAAATATCGAGCAGAGAGTTGTTGTTGTACAATTGCATTGAGGTGCATGATCATCTAAAACTAAAGGAGAGGAAGAGATTAATTAAGTGCATTATAAGGATTTCTCATTTAAAGTAAACAAATAAAACAAATAAAATAATAAAACATAAAGGCAAGATTTCAGTCAAGCAACGCATCATGCCATCCAGTTAGCTACCTGAGTAAAGGTTTTGTCATCGAAGTCATAAAGCTAACACAGCTTTCACATATGCACTGAGGTGTGATCTCTGATCAGCTGCTGAGCAGTAATCACATCATGACTGAATGCTGCAGCAACATGCACCAAACTTCAGCAGGGTCTTGGTAAAAATACCTTTTTATAACATGAAAACTCAGATCCCAAGGGCTTTGAGTCCTCAGCCCTTCAGCTTTGAAGGCTTCTGTAGAAGCCCAGAGATCTGAGAATCCGATCAAGAACAAGCTTAACAAGGAGAGGGCTCATTTCCACACTCATTTTTATCAGTTATGTACAAAAGTGTGGTTTCTGATACAAAACCCACTTTATTAAAAACTTGTATATGTCTAGGAAAGAGGTGAAGCAAGCCAGAATACTTTCACTCAATGTATCAATACAGTTTTAAGGATAAAAAAAAAAAATCAAAATCAGTCTTCTCCCTTTGAGAGGAACCTATACAATCACTATCTCTCTGCAGTGTAGTTACCTGTATTGTAAACTCCTAAGGCATCTTGATGAACAATTGCTTTTATTTGTAAAATAAATATATTTAATGTTCATATATAAACTAGGTAAATAATTAAAGAAAACAGAAATTTCCAAGTGGCAGAAAAATAGACACTTATTTTCACCATGTGTTTATTTAGAAACATAGTCCTGAAGGGTACATCTTTAGGTGCTGATTTTAGCACCTGGATTTAGTACCTGGAAGCTTTTCTTTTGTTTTCTGTAATTTTAGAAGAGAAAAGGAGAGGGGAAAGTTGGTATTGTTTTGTTGCAAGCACACACTGCTAAGAGATGAAACCCAATTGCTTTTGCAGTGGATTGGATGTTCATGAGTTTTGGATGCTATTTCTGACTATTCCAAATTGTGTAACAATTCTGGCAGCAGAACAATAGGAAATAATGTAAGGAAACTGCTTATATTTAACAAGCAGAAATATCACACAGAGCCACTAACTTGCGATTAGCCTGCTCTCTACTAAAGCTCCATGATTGCAAAATCTCTGAACTATTGATTCAGCCACTTGATTATTGATGGAAAGTAGATCATTTCCACAGATACACCAAGAAGGGTAACACACATGAATAAATGTAAAATTGTAGGCATAATTTTACACATAGTTATACTGAAAATACTATTACAGATTTTATTATTAAGTTTCCACTTATATGTGAATTTTGGCAGGAATTATTAAAAATGCCTAAAAGTTTTCCATTTATACAGACTAATAAATAGGCATAAAAGAAATTAATTCAGGCTTTGCCTTTGTCTATACAAAATCAGTGAGGTTTTAGGATATGGGCACAATTGAATTCACGGGGTGGGTAAACACCCATTCTCCCCTTCAAAAACTGTCTTTTCTCTGTGAGCACAATCAAAATTTATCAGCTGTACCAATAAATTTTCATGGGAAGAAAATCAGTTATAGCTGCTGAGAACTTTCATTTCCTCTTTAAAGTTAAACACTCCTAATTTCCCTGTGCTTCAGTGGTGTTTGAAAGGCTGAATTATACTCAATATTTGTTGACTAAACTTGTATCCTCTTACCAATGGATAAAATGGTTAATTATAATAAAATGAACCATTCAGAGCAAAAGCTTTGTCTTGCAAACCAGTACTAATGGATAATTCCTATCCCTCTGAGCTATTCCACTAAATAACACACCATGTATAACCACTCTTCTGGGAAGGATCTACAGGATTATCCACACTTGTTTTGCTATGAATAGCTTACAAAATAGCAAACTGTTTTTAACAGTGCTATGTTCACTTTACTCTTTGATTTACTAATAAAGGGGTTCCTCAAATAAATTTTTTTTTTAATCTGTTTTTTGTTTGGAACTTCAGGATTTGTTTTTCTTCTGGACCTCATCCAAAGGGGAGATGAGTAAACAGAAAGCTACAGTCCGAACTAAATATATGATAATGATCATATAGCAGTTTAATTGTGATCTGACATATCAGCCACTACCAGTTGCTCAGTTACAAATTACCCAGCTCCATCCTGCAGTGATGCAGTATTTTATACAAGAATATGTTAGAACAGGAATTCCAAAACGTATCAACATTTTCACTTACCTATTGTTATGTTCCCAAACCCTAGCGTGATTAGTCTTTCCTTATGTTCATTCAGCTGATGTTTTGACTCTGTTAGCACTCCATTTGTCCACAGGAGTAAATTTGTGAACACAGAATGGATAACCCCAAACCTACAGAGTAAAGTAATTATTGAAGGAATCTGGACAGAGCATACCTCCATATTTGTTAAATTGAATTAATTAGCTTTCTGTAGACATGCTTTGTGGCACTCTTTAACTGTCAATACCAGGAAAACACAATCATAACCTATTTCTCTGAAGATGTTCCTCAGTGGAGCACAATGAATGTTAGATTTTCAAAATTGTATAGAGACACAATGGCTTAATGTATTAAACCATCAACAGTATGCTGTTATGTGCTCTCTTATGTGAGGGTTGTTATTCTTTGGGTTGGACAACCTTCATATTAATGACAGTGACTGAAAAGTCTGAATAGGGTTAATTGATTCACAAGCTGTGTTTCATAGCCTTCTGCGGTGCTTCTTCGTATTCACCATGGCTGGTCTTTCTTCTAACTTCTGGTCCATGTGTTTTTGCCTCCTGGAGAGCCTTGAAGGCAACTGAGGGCTTTATTGCATTCTGACTACTGGTACAATGAGGGTAGGTTTCCAAGTGTTTTTAAGACTCCTCATTTCAGACAAACCAAATGTTTTTCTCCTGCACCTGAGGCTGGTAATGTTCCTTTACCAAGAAAAAGTATTTTATTACTGCATTGTTCTCACTGATAGACTTGCAGTTTGGGATTTTTAAAATTCTACTTATAAACAGCGCTGATTTCACCAGCTGACATGGCAAAGCCTTCTGCAATCTGTCTCCTCATTAGCATTAGGCTTAAATATTTAGCCAAGAGAGCAAAAGAAAAGAAGCACCTCGTCTACCGAGGATATTGCTTAGTAAATTTCTTTTACTTCTGCAAAAACTGGTCAACTCATTGGTAATTTGAGATGAGTATTTTAAAAGTTACCCTGTTTGTTTATTTATGTTCTGTATACAGATAGAGTCATCTACAATAATCCACCCACTCACAAACCAAAACTACAT
>WAAB01025073.1:2447-24542 GCA_013389865.1 Piaya cayana
CTTGGGAGAAGAGCCCAGCACCCACCTAACCACAACCTCCTTTCTAGCAGCTGCAGGGCAATGAGGTCTCCCCTCAGCCTCCTCTTCACCAGATTAAAAAGCCCAAGGTCCATCAGCTGCTCTCACAATCCTTGTTCTACAGACCCTTGTCCAGCTCTGTTCCTTTCTCTGGACATGCCTCAGCCCCTCAAGGTCTTTCTTAGGGGCCCAAAAGTGAACCCAGCATTTGAAGTGCAGCCTCACCAGCACCAAGTGGAAGGGGCAATCCCTTCCCTGCTCCTGCTGGCCGCCCCATGGCTGATCCAAGCCAGGATGTTGTTAGTCTTCTTGGCTGCTCCTGGCTCACGTTCAGTCACTGCCAACCAGCAACCCCAGGTCCGAGAAGGCTTGTCCCATGTGAACAAGGAGTGAACACCGAGCCCCTTGCTGCTCGCACTGCCCTGGGGCCAAAAGCACAGGACGGCAAAAGCGAAGCGGTTACCAGAATCTGCTGTGATAAAGTGAGTGCCTTTCTGCTCCTACACTGCACGAGGCTCCGATTTCTCACATGGGAAGCAGGTGTAGAGCTCAAACAGAGACCAAATGGCAGTGGAACAGAAAAATGTTAACAAGACAAAACTCAGCAAGTGCTGCGCTGAGCTCCATAGTGTGATTAATAAAACAAACACGTGGNAAAAACAGTTTATGAGCTATTTTGGTTGCATGGTTTTTTTCGACCCTAACATGCGGTGAAAGTTCAGGAGTTCGCACCTTTTTCCACCCTAAAGCCCCTCCTGAGATGAAGCTCGACCTCCAGTAGCTTGGACATGATCTCACCTTTACAGACTGCACTTGGAGAGCACGTTGCTACACACAAACCTGCATCCATCGTCTTCTGCGGTTCTTCATTCACCCCCCCAAAAAGCTGAGTTGGGCTATTGTAAGGTCAAGGTGGCATTAACAGTCCCAACCACGAAAAATCAGAACTCGAAGACCTGGAGAATTATTACTTTGGCATTAAAATCAAGATTAAACGAGTAATAAACAAGTAAATCATGGAGTTCAACGAGTCCAAGGGCGAGGTCCTGCACCTGGGTTGGGGCAGTCCCGAGCACAAATCCAGGCTGGGTGGAGAACGGATTGGGGGCAGCCCTGAGGAGAAGGACTTGGGGTACTTGAGGTTGATATCTTAGGGAGAAATGTTTTGTTGTGAGGATGGGGAGGCCCTGGTCTGGGTTCCCCAGAGAAGTGGTGGCTCCTCCATCCCTGAAATTGTTCAAAGCCAGCTTGGCTGGGCTTTTGGTCAACCCGATCCAGTGGGAGGTGCCCCTGCCCATGGCAGGAGNATGGCCTGAGCCGCCGAGTGCCACACTATCGGGGCTGCTCTGCCCTCTGCGCACCCGTCTCTCTGTTTGGGTTCGCGCTGACACGCTTCAACTCGTTTTCCATTTTTTTTTCCTTTTAATTTTTATTTTATTTTTACAAATGCTCAGACTTTCCTGCCATGAATTATTCTTGGCTGGATTACAGGTAGCATGGCCGTGCATGGTCATTTCTNATTAAAATCAAGATTAAACGAGTAATAAACAAGTAAATCATGGAGTTCAACGAGTCCAAGGGCGAGGTCCTGCACCTGGGTTGGGGCAGTCCCGAGCACAAATCCAGGCTGGGTGGAGAACGGATTGGGGGCAGCCCTGAGGAGAAGGACTTGGGGTACTTGAGGTTGATATCTTAGGGAGAAATGTTTTGTTGTGAGGATGGGGAGGCCCTGGTCTGGGTTCCCCAGAGAAGTGGTGGCTCCTCCATCCCTGAAATTGTTCAAAGCCAGCTTGGCTGGGCTTTTGGTCAACCCGATCCAGTGGGAGGTGCCCCTGCCCATGGCAGGAGATGGCACTGAACGGGTTTTAATGTCTCTTGCAACCCAAACTGTTCTAAGATTCTAAATCTTATTTGCTTTTTGCTCCCACGCGCTCACATTGTTGGGTTTAACTATGAAGGCTGGAAACCTTTTGGGGCCACAGGCTGTGAAAGCAAATTTTCCTGCAAGCCCACAATACCACGGAGCTGAGAATTGTAGGAGAACAAAAAGCATCATCAAGACTCGTAAAGAGCCTCACTGCAAGTATTGGCACCTCCAGCAGCCCAGCACAAATATCCCCACGTCATGGGAGTTCATGGGCAGTTTTAGGATAATTAACCCCCGAGCACCCTAAGTCCAAGCAAAACTAATTACTTTCAGGGAACTAAGAAGATTGGTTTACAGGCAATGTTGTTCTTTGGGCTGCCTCTTCTCGAAAACGGCACCAGTTAAATGGAATCAGTTTTATTAACTGGGAGTGTGGTGATTTATGGGAAAGGACTGTTTGATGGTCTTTTAATTACAGACCTGATGTCCGTTACTGCAGCTGACAAATTGCACATGCTGGACAAGAGAGAGCATCTTTGAGCAGGAGACCTTTCACTATCTTGTAGATATTCAGGTCAGGAAGGGCTTTTTCTGCATTACTTCCTCTAGGGAGCCCTAAACTAAGCTTTTAGCAATACCTGTAGGACTCAAGGACACAACCCTAGTGATATCTCACCCAGAAAGGTGGGTTTCATAGAATAATAGAATTGTTTGGTTGGAAAAGAACTTTGAGATCACCGCGTTTAACCACTTCAACCTGTTAAAAGTCATTGTGCTGGGCTGCTTTGGGGAAAAGCAAGAGGCAGACCCCAGCCCACACTGTTTGTCTACAGTCCAGCCTTCTTAACACCTCTCAGCACTGTGGTGGCACCCGTCATCCCCCACCAGACTGACACAGGGAAGGAGCAATGCACGTCCCAGCCCAGAACAGGCTGTGGTCTTGGGGTGAGGCGTCCCAGAAGCTCTGTCGCCAGAGGTCCTGAAGGGAGAAGTTGCCTCGCCGGCCCCAGAGATGGGGAGGTCTCACCTTGCTGGAGATTGTTTGTGTAAGTTGTGATGGATCGTGCTCCAGTGTCGAGAGTCGAGGTGCAACGGGAGACCGAGAAGCTTAACGCTGAAAATGTTTTAAAGCAAAGGGAACATCAAAAGGTCTCCAGGAAACAGCAAACACCCAGAGTTCAGCAATCTCTGAAACAGATCCCCTCCTCCCATCTCCATGTCTGGATAAGAGAGACTCCCAAGACAAAGGGCGATCAAGATCAGAGAAGATGGTAAGCCATAAATCAGCCACCTCTGTCTTTTCACCTCCCTCCCTCTGCCCTCCAGGCTCAGGAAACCCCTGGAGCCGCAAGACACAAATGCAGTCAGAGGACTCCTCCCGTATCCTCCTTGAGGGCCTTGCCCCCACGCAGCCCCCAAGCCTTCTTCCAAATGGAGATTCTGGGTGGGGAGCATGAGCTGTTCTCTCCAGAGTTGAGATTTTATCTGATGTGCCTAATTTAGCCTCTTCTATAAAAATTCCAATCAACCTTAAAATCCTCAGACTCATTGTCTACCACTGGAACAACATTTTCCTATAAATCTGGGAGGCTGGACACAAGGCTGGGAGGCTTTGACCTCAGTGAATCACAGACTCTGAATATCTACTGAGTGGGAGTCCTATCTGGCACATGATTTTTCAGGGGACTTACCCCACGGTACATCAGGAGCTGCTCTCTGGTGAGGGGCAGCCACTTCTCCTCCTGATGACCAAGCAAGCAGGGGTGACCCAGCCCTGGATTTTAACGCTGAGTGGCTTTTCCCCAGGTGGGTGGATTTGGGGTAGGCATCCCTGCTGATGGAAGGGCCTCTCAGTGGTTTCAACACCAAGCTGGGCTCCTTCTCCTCCATACCCAGGCCCTCCTCCACCTCTGAGAATCCCTCTGCGATGGGGAGTGCACTTTGGGGATGAGGGAAGAGAAGACATGTCAGTAATAGGACAGAAGCATGGGGCAGGAATCATAGAATCATAGAATCACCAGGTTGGAAAAGACCCACCAGATCATGGAGTCCAACCATTCCCATCAACCATGTCCCTCAGCACCTCATCCACCCATCCCTTAAACCCCTCGAGGGAAGGTGACTCAACTCCCTCCCTGGGCAGCCTCTGCCAGTGACCAATGACCCTTTTGGTGAATTTTTTTTTCTGATGTTCAGTCTGAACCTCCCCTGGTGGAGCTTGAGGCCATTCCCTCTCGTCCTGTCCCCTGTCCCTTGGCAGAAGATCCCAGCTCCTTCCTCTCCACAATCTCCTTTCAGGTAGTTGGAGAGAGCAATGAGGTCTCCTCTCAGCCTCCTCTTCTCCAGGCTAAACAACCCCTGAAGGATTTGCCCTTCAGAGGCACCCATGGCGAAGCAGCAAGGCAGGGAGCACCGCATGTCTCTGCTGTAAGGGGATACGGTCCTTGGTGGGTGCTGGCTCCGGTTCAGGAGATGGTTTATGAGCGTGCATGCGTTAGTGCAGTTGCCAGGTTACTGGGCAGACAAACTGTTCAGCCTCTGTGGGCAAGATCTCATGCCCAAGGGGCTGTGGGTCAGGAGGGGAGGCGCCAGTAGCCCCGGTCTTTGTGTCAGCATCTGAAGGGGTTTAGCATGGCCTTGAGACAGAAGGAAAGGAAGGATTCACAGAGTATCCTGGCTTGTATCGGCCATGACATGGCCAAAAGGAGCAGGGAAGGGTTGTGCCTCTGTATTTGGTGTTGGCATTGGTGAGGCTGCACCTCAAATCCTTGTGTTCAGTTTTCGGCACTTCACTGCAAGAAAGTCATTAAGTGCATCTGGAGGAGGGGAAAAGGCTTGTGAAGGGTTTGGAGAACAAGTCTTATGAGGAGCCACTGAGGGACCTGGAGCTGTTTAGGCTGGAGAAGAGGAGGCTCAGGGGAGACCTCATTGCTCTCTGCAGCTCCTGAAAGGAGGTTGTGGTTAGGTGGATGCTGGTCGCTTTTCCCGACTAATAAGTGATGGGACAAGAGGCAATGGCCTCAAATTGTGCCAGGGGAGATTTAGATTGGATATTGGGAAAAGTGTCCTTACAGACAGAGTGGTGAAACCCTGGCAGGGGCTGCCCAGGGCTGTGGTGGAGTCTTCATCCCTGGAGGGGTTCAGAAAGCATGTGGCCATGACACATGTGACTCTTGGCTCTCTGACTCAGAGAGGCTCATGTCACCTGCTTGGGTAGGATCTGGACTTCACAACCATATTTACTTAACTAGGCTGGACCAGGCCACCAGGTCCTACCAGGGAGATCTATCTCCTAAGTCCCACTAACTCCCTACTTCTTTGATCACCTGCAGCTCATTGCAGGAGAAGCAGAAGACAGACTAATGAGGTATCCAAGAGGAAACCTTGTTAAGTGAAAGCTACAGGTGATACCAAACAGCCCCTGGAGCTTGCGTGGAGCACACTCTCAAGAACCTAAGAACCTGTGCCCTCCCAGCAGACCACATTTTTTGTTTGGACATTCCTCTTCTGCTGCTGTTGTCTGCATTAATAAAGTAAATTACTTCCAATATGGGCTTAGAGGGATTTGGAGGGGAGCCAGATCAAGGCGAAAGACATCACCATAGGATCTGCATGAGCCCCTTGCTTGACAGAGTCTAGGGGTTGGGAAGCTTTGGGGTAGTGTGTATCCCCTCCACTCTTTGGGAAGGCCCAGCAGTAGGAGGCAAATGCAGGAGAGGGAGCCCTTGACTGCAGGATAGGGGTGACTTTTGTGCTCCCTTAATGAGGACCAGCTCCGGATCCTACTGGGAGCAGGCCCAGGTCAAGAGGAAAAAGTGCATGAGGTGGGACCTTGAAGGTCATGAGTCACCTTCCCTGGAGGGGTTTAAGGGATGGGTGGACGAGGTGCTGAGGGACATGGGTTAGTGATTGATGGGAATGGTTGGACTCAATGATCCAGTGGGTCCTTTCCAACCTGGTGATTCTATGATTCTGTGACTTTGTCAACGTCCTCCATGGTGCGAGTACAAGAATGGGAAAGGGGTGAACGCTATGGCTGCGACTCTTCCCTGGCTGCTCCTGTAGTGCCAGCTCTGGGTGCAGATTGACCAGGGAACACAGAGGAGAGGGAGGTGTTGGAAGAAAGGCAGGGGACAAGGTGATTTTTAAAGAGCCGTGGTGGGAGACATGGCTTGCTGAGCTGGAGTAGGAGCAAGCAGCATTAGGATTTGGGGTGGGGAGGGCAGTGTGTGTCTCAAGCCCTGCGTGGAGGCTGAAAGGGGGAAGAAACTCTCTCTGGGGCAAGGTTTGGGGTAGGTGTGGATAAGGTGTGGGCAGAGGATGCGACATGGTGGGGCAATCTGGGGGGGATACAGTGAGCACAAGGGTTTCCTGAGGCAAGGGACAGCTGTAGAGTGCCTGAAGTGCAGAAAGGAGCAAAAGGGGTTGGGGATGAGGTGTCTCCCACAGGAAGGGCAGGAGAGGGAGTCCTGGGGCTGTGGGTGGATGGGGGCAGCCGGAGCAGGAGGGTGAAGCTCCCTGGTGGACACGTGTGGGGCTGGTGGACCCCCCGCCTGCTTGGTTCCTCATTGCAGAGGGGGCTGGCTCGGAGGTGTTTCCCGGGCACAAAGCCACCAGGGTGTCCCCCGGGGGCCGTAACTCCAGCTTGGCCCCATCCCGCTGTCAGGCCCTGCGCCCAGAGCTTGTTATTGCAGGTGCAGGGTAGCCCCCCCACCACCAGCCTGTCCCTGTCCCCTCTGCTGTGCCCTCTCCTTGCCCTACACCAGCCACTCATGAAAGAAGCAGGCTGGGGATCCTCAGCAGTGCCCTCACCCCACCCTGCCAGGGCCCTGGCTCCTGCTCTCTGTAAGCCCTCTCCCCACCCCAGCCTGTCTCCCCATCAAGGGCTTGTGCCCATCACTCCAAGTCATAGAATCATAGAATTAACAGGTTGGAAAAGACCCACTGGATCACCAAGTCCAGACGTTCCCATCAATCACTAAACCATGTCCCTCAGCACCTCGTCCACCCATCCCTTAAACCCCTCCAGGGAAGGTGAATCAACCCCCTCCCTGGGCAGCCTCTGACACTGCCCAATCACCCTTTCTGTGAAATACTTTTTCCTAATGTCCAGCCTAAAGCTCTCCTGGTGGAGCTTGAGGCCATTCCCTCTCGGCCTGTCCCCTGTCCCTTGGCAGAAGAGCCCAGATCCCTCCTCTCCAAAACCTCCTCTCAGGCAGTTGCAGAGAGCAATGAGGTCTCCTCTCAGCCTCCTCTTCTCCAGGATAAACACCCCCAGTTCTCTCACACGATCCTCTTCTTCTCCAGCCCCTTCCCCAGCTTCGTTGCTCTTCTCCAGACTTGCTCCAGAGCCTCAACATCCTTCTTGTGGGGAGGGGCCCACAACTGACCCCAGGATTCGAAGAGCGGTCTCACCAGTGCCGAGTCCAGAGGGAGAAAAACCTCCTTGGACCTGCTGATCACGCCATGTCCTCCATGAAAAGCCACCAGCTTGGCCAGGTCCTCACCAAACAGGGCCACCAGCAGAAGCTCAGGTGGCTTTGGTCACCAGGGATCACTGCTAGCACCCTTGTGCCTTCCCACAGTGATCCACAGGTAGGAATTACCCTTCCTGTTCCCACAGTGTCTGCTTCCACCTGCCTTCCCCTCTGCTTTGCACCATCTCCCCAGGCTCTGTAACTCCACCTTCTCCAGCAGCCACCCAGCACCCATCACATCTCTCCCAGCCTCCCAGGGTCCCTGCACTGCCTTCGGGTGCTGCATGGAGCCCCTTTCCTGGGTCCCAGACCCTCTGAGGTGCAGCCAAAGCAGCTCCAAACTTAGGCACCCTGCAGTCACCTTCCACCTTGCAGCATCACCCCAGGTCCATGGGGATCCCGGGTAGCTGCTGAAATTTAGAGGATGCCCTGGGCCTCCCAAACTCTTCCACCAGCAACTTTGGACCAGCCCCCGGCACTGGGCACTGCAGCTGCATGCAGCGCAGGCAGGGAGCTTGTGATTTTATTCCCTTTGGAGCACAGCCAGGAGTTGAGCCAAACACCCCCTTCTGTTAAAAACAGCTCTTTGACATCTTTAATGACCTCAGCTTGGGGAGGCAGTGGCTCCGGAGAATAGAGTGCCACCGGCCAGCCCTCAACATCTCAGCTGAGTGCTGCTTGGTCCTCCCAGCCCCTCTCTCATCTCTTCTTTGCTGGGTTTTGCTCGTGAGGATAAGCAGGGACCACTTTCGTGCATCAGTGCCACATCTTATCACTCTCCAAGTGTTTGCAAAGCCCTCTCCCCTGTGTCCTGCTTTTCCCAGGGCTGGAATTCAGTTCCTCCCCTTTACCTTTCTCCTTGGCCATCTGCACAGCTCCCTCCTCTCTGCTTTGCGGGAGACAAGGGAGTGTAAGCACGGAGACAATTACAGGCAAAGCCTGGGTAAAGACTTGAGTTCCCATGCCCTGGCCTTGGCCTTGCCTAAACACCTTGAAACATTCCAGCACTGAGCTCAGAAGGACAAACAGTCCCACAGTGAGTTAAAGGCTCATGAGCCTGAGTCTTCTCTGCACCGCGCTGGCAGCTCCTCAGAGTCCCTGCAGGTATTTTAACTGCAGGACTCCAAATGTTTTAAACACGGGAACAGCCGTGAACGGTTTCAAAATAAATGGTGAAAATTAGGGGATGCTGTGGACATACTGGGCAGAGGCAGAACGACTGCAGAAAAGCTGGGGAGGGGCTGGAGATGATCCGAGGGCTGGATATGAGGACAGGCTGGGAGACTTGGGTTGTGCAGCCTGGAGAAGAGAAGGCTGTGAGGAGAACTTAGACCATCTTCCAGTACTGAAAGGGGATCCAAGAAAGCTGGGGGTGGAGGGTGCCTCTTAATCAGGGATTGCAGGGAGAGGATGAAGGCAGAAAGCCTGGCTTGATACGAGAAGTCTGGTCAGCATATGATCACATCTCTGCAAAGTACTGCTCACCTCATGCTTTCTGGAGCTGTTGAAAGAACGTTCCCAGAACCCCATCGAGCTTTTTCCTCCTCATTCACCTTTTACTACTTGATTCATGCTGGGGCAGAGGCATAGAAGAAAGAGTGTCATCTGAACCTCTTGGTCGGGGCCCAGAATGGAGTACTGACCTTTCACTCATGAGCTCTGTGAAAAAAACCCCATGAGCACTTCACAGTGCTCCTGAGGTGCTTCCCACACCCTGCTCCAGCAGAACTACTGCACAGGACAGCCCACATCACCACAGTTCATGACCAGAGGCTGAAGGTGCCTCAACGTGTTGTCCAGAAGCAGCTGTTTGGTATTGTCACAGTACAACGTCCCAGCACCCATGCTCAGTGAACATGGTACCTGCAATCAGCTGAGAGTCTGAGGATGGAGCCACTCACCTTTACACCTGGGTTTTCGTCTTCAAGTTCCAATCCCTCCTGTCTTCTGGCCAGGACTGCAGATGGCTCAGGACATGGCCTCAGTTACTTATGATGATTTGGGAGTTTCTCTCTTCTTCTCTCCACCAACAGGTTGCCCTGAGCTCCTTAGAGCCTTCCTGCAATGTTGCAGTCCCATCGTCTTCCCAGGTCTCCAATACGAACTCAGACAACCTTCTCCATGAGGAGTTAGCCTCTTTTGCCTGCCCCAAAGCCCATTAACCTGCTTGCTGGCCCTACAGGACCTTGCTCCCAGCCTGCTTGGCATGACCTTCTTGACACAACTGGAGAACTTCCCACATGTCTGAGTCCCTGATCCATTTTCCCACCACTAGGGCTGTTTGGAGATGATGGGCTGATGCTGATCCCCCCAGTAGAGATCCTGAAATTTGGTGTAGGTGATCATTCCATCTAAACGTCATCCCCTTTTCTGCCATGTGCATCTTCGTTCACACCAGATCAGTTGTCCTTGGAGGACCAGGGATTCTTTGAGTCTCAACTTTTTCTCCCCAGGCCACTCAAAGTCCTGAGCTTGAGTTCCTCAGTCAGACCAAACTGGACTTTTCCTACCAGCTTCCCGTTGATCTTTGATTTGAGAAAGGCCTAACAGAGTAAAGAAGGGAAGAGTTATCCTTCAGAAATAGCAGATGCCCCACAAGGACCTCTCCCAACATCATGTCAGCTCCTACAACACCTCCATGTGCTTGTCTGGCTGTGGTCATCCATAGACTCATAAAATGATTTTGGTTGGAATGGACCTGTAGTAACAGAAGGCTGGTCTAACATCTGCCTGGAGCCTTCTCTTTTCCAGGCTGAACAACCCCAACTCTGTCAGTCTATTGTTGTATGGGAGGTGCTCCAGCCCTTGGATCATCTCTGGCCTCCTCTGGACTCTCTCCAACAGCTCCATGTCCTTCTAGTGCTGAAGACTCCAGAATTGGACACAGGGCTCCAGGTGGGGCCTCACCAGAGCAGAGCAGAGAGGCAGATTCCCCTCCCTCACCTGCTGGTCCCACTGCTCTGGATGCAGCCCAGGACATGGTTGGTTTCTGGGTTGGGAGCACATATTGGTGGCTCCTGTTGGCTCGTGATGCTTTTTGCTGTGACCTTTTTTACTCCAGCCTGGCAAAACCAGACTCTTCTGTGGCTTTTTGCCTCTTGCTGTCCTTTCTAGTTCCCCAGTCATCACGTTTTTTCCAGTCCCCTGTCTGTGCGACCCGATCCATAACAAGCTCCCACCTTGCACCAATAGCACAGAGCTCAAGGCTTTTGGAGCCACAGAGACAGGTCCCAGCAAACCTCCCCTTCACCTTCCCTCCAGAACTTGGCTGTCCAAGCATGCCTCGCCTGAGTTTGCATTGGGATTTACTGCTCTCTCTAGCTTTGCAGTGAGAGGGGACAGGTCGCCAGCCTCTCATGTGCAGAGACATAAAAGGTTTGCCCCCAGTCTACAAACATAGTGAAAAAATTACACGCAAGGCGTAAGCAACTCAGCTGGTGGGAACAGTATATTTGCAGATGGTGACAGATTTTGAAAGACAAACATGTCCTAGTTGCTCCCATAGGGATGTCTTCAGCCAAGTCTTACAGGAACCTCAGTATCCATTGAGCAGAACCCCCAGCCTCTGCGTGTCTTGGCAAATTCAGACCCTGGGTTTGCAAAACGAGCCCAGTGACTCATCTCCAGAGCTCGCAGAGGGCTCAGCCCTGTGTTCTATCTGCAAGAAGTCTCCAAGGTTTGTAAAGAAACATTATCCAAGGAAGGCGCTTACCTAGAGTGCTTCCAACCTGAAGTGGACTCCACCAGGGTGTAATCTGGGGATCGAAGAGTGGATTGTGGGACTACAGAATCTTGCAGATTAAGTAAAACAGTGGCAAGCTGAGAGAGTTGGGGTTGTTCAGCGTAGAGAAGAGAAGGCTGCAGGGAGATCTTAGAGCAGCTATCGGTATGGAAAGGGGCTCCAGGAAAGCTGGAGAGGGGCTCTTGACCAGTGAAGGGATAGGATGAGGAGAAGGGTTTTGAGCTGAAAGAGGGGAGATTGAGATGAGATTTTAGGGAGAAATGTTTTGCTGTGAGGGTGAGGAGGCCCTGGCTCAGGTTGTCCAGAGCAGTGGTGGTTGTCCCATCCCTGGAGGGGTTCAAGGTCAGGTTGGATGGGGCTTGGAGCAACCTGATCCAGCAGGAGGTGCCCCTGCCCATGGCAGGAGGTTGGAACTGGATGGGCTTTGAACCCCCTTCCAACCCAAACCATTCTATGATTCTATGACTTTGAAGAGCAAGATGGGCTGCAAGGTTTTGTAGAGGAGCAAGTTGCCAGCAGCTGTGAGAGACAGGAAAGAGCAGCTGTACTTAGGCAGCTGACCCCCTACCAGGGCACCAGGACATGTCAGTATTGGTTTCGTCAAGATCTGGACCCAGAAGCCTCCGAGTTCCCCATGACAGAGCCAGGCAGAGGTCCTGGCAAGCAGCCCTCAGCAAGGTGGGCGTCTGGAAGGGTTCAGGCACGTCTTTGGCTCTTCGCCTGCTTACCATCAGAAACACAGAAAAACAAACCCTCTCCTCGAAAACGTTTCCCTTTTAGTGAGTCAGCGAAGGTGTTGGCAGGTTTTGTGACTAGCTTGCAAGCGAATGCTGGTTGATTCTTGCCCTCCTCCAGGAGGTCCAAGCTGACCTCGGGCGCTGCTTCCCCCATAAACCATCAAATCACACAGGTACTGGCCCCGTGCCTTCAGCCTGGATGCGGGCTGGAACGCTGAGGCAGAAAGTCAAGGGTTAAAAGCTCTTTCATGGTAATATTGTCCATAAACTCATGTGAGAGATGAAAGCAAGTGCCTCCAGCGACAGGAAGCTGCCTTTATCGCCCCGTGCTGATAGCGTGGCAGGAGGCAGCCACTGCCCTTTGCCAGCCTGGGAAAAGAGGGAGTTGCAGAGCTCGTGGCCCGTGGGAGGAGGATGTCCTCAGGGACTGCGCCCTGTGCTGCAGGTCTGAGGAGAACCCAGCATACAGAGGGTGGAAGAGGTGAGCTGGAGCCACCAGCTCGTGGGAACACGGCTTTGATAGCATCCTCTGTGCAGGCAGCAAGGCCACCTCTCTCTTGCTATGGTCACTTTTGGGGTGCAGAGGCCAGTATTTGTGTCAGTGATGCCAGCGGGAGAAGCTGTGCCCACAAACTCTCATCAGTTTGTCCATTCACCTGTCTCACCTCCTGAAAGCACTGATCCTTTATTAGGGGAGGAGACCACCTCCAGCTACATGCAAAGTGTGCTGACAGGCAACTGTGCAGAACAGGAGTTGAGTGTGAAGTTCCACCCCTCCGTGTCCATGCTGGTCCTCTGGACCTCAGCTTCTCCTGAGAGTCCTTGGTAGAGGAGCACTACTGGTGGTGCTGCTTTTGCGCAGGGGAGAGCCCGTTCATGCTCTCCATCAGGCAGAACATGGGAAGGTGCAGAACATCCCATGTCCCCATGTGAATCCCCTCCCAGCACTCCAGCACAAGGGCCTCAGACCAGTGAGTGGGCTCAGTCAGTTCCTTGCTTGACCAGCCATAGAATCGTAGAATCATAGAATCACCATCAAAATGTTTGGGAGCCTCCAAGGACATCTTAGCGTGCTGGAGTGCAGCCTTGGTGCCCCTCCCAAAACTCAAATGGTTGCAGAGGAACTTTTTTTCGCTTGGGATTCGGAAACCAGACTTCCCTGCAGCCACCATGCCCAGTAAGCCCAACATCTGCTCTCCTCCCCAGATGTTCCCACGGTGCATCCTTCCCCGGGCTATCTCCCTGCTTCGAGCACCATCACCTGCCACCACAACCCATCCCGCCCAGCTCCTTGGCACATCCTGAATGATTAAACCCAGCTTGTGTTGCCGCCTTCCTCCCACACCCAGCCCTGGGTCTACGCCTTCTGGGGCCAGTGAGGGCAGCCCAGCTCCCAGGGCTCTTGGGAAGGGTCTGTCGTGGGAGATAAGGCAGCCACATGCCACTGTGGTGGCAGGGAGGAGCCCTGCCAGACTGAGCTTTATCCCAAACCAAACAGCCTGGCCAGCCCCAGAAGTTATAAACAGATGCTGAGGCAAGGCTCTGGCTCTGGGAGGGCCTGGGAAGAGGAGAGGAGTTGGTATCTGGCTTCCTGGAGAGCCACAGCCCCGGAGAATCTGCTGAGCCTCCCACGGTAACACCACAAATAGCACTGGGAGGAAGCAGCTGCCTGGGGGCAACTGAAGGGATGGGCACAGGGAATCATAGAATCATAGAATCTCTAGGTTGGAGAAGACCCATCGGATCATTGAGTCCAACCGTTCCCATCAATCACTAAACTACATCCCTCAGCACCTCTTCCACCTGTCCCTTAAACCCCTCCAGAGAAGGTAAATCACCCCCCTCCCTGGGCAGCCTCTGACACTGCCCAATCACCCTTTCTGTGAAAGTTTTTTTCCTAATATTCAGCCTAAACCTCCCCTGGTGGAGCTTGAGGCCATTCCCTCCCGTCCTGTCCCCTGTCCCTTGGGAGAAGAGCCCAGCTCCCTCCTCTCCACAACCTCCTCTCAGGGAGTTGCAGAGAGCAATGAGGTCTCCCCTCAACCTCCTCTTATCCATGATAAACACCCCCAGCTGACAGCGATGGAATTTGGCCTTCAAGGCACCCTTTAGTCATAATATTAATTAGGCCACTGTGCTTCTCAGAAACCTCAGATAAAGAAGTCTGGAAAAGTCCAGTTCCTTACCAAGACCTTAGATTTCATCCCCTGCACTCAACAGGGTAAGTATTATGCTTCCCTTGTCATCAACCAGCCTCCAAGCCTAAACAAGCACTGAAATGCGAATGCAAACAACCAGTGTTGGGGGGAAACAGAAGAAGAGAGCGGAGCACAACAGCAGCTCTCAGACCATCTGTTTGGGTGACAGCCAAGGCTGTTTTGTTCCCTTCACAGGTTGTCTCCATCCTCCCCTTCATCCAGTTCTGCAGGCTGGACTCTCCCTTGGTCCTTCCCTTCCAGTCTTGCCCAGGCAATGTGGTACCCAGAAACCACCAGAGTGGTCACTCCTGGTGCTTTTCAGGGCAGGGTTTTCCATCTGTGAGTTTTCCATCTGCAACCGTGAGTTGCAGATGAGGGGAGACCTCATTGCTCTCTAAAACTATCTAAAAGGAGGTTGTGGAGAGGAGGGAGCNCCACACCATTGTCATTTATCCTGCTGCCAGACCAGATCTGTCCTCTGTCTTCACTCTGCCACATTACAGCTTCTCCTGCTTCCTAGGTTCTTTCCTCCGCATCACTCCACTGGGCTCATGCCATGCTACCAGTACCCATCTGTGCTACCAGTACTAGCTGTGTTACATCCATTATGTAAAGGGGGATGCCATTCATTGGAGAGCAGGTGCCAGGAAATACACGATAAAAGCCTTGAGGGCAGCCACAAGCCACCATGGGCTTGACTGATCATAAAGGCAGTTCAACTGAGACCCTACCTGGAGCCCTGCATCCCATTCTGGAGTCCTGAGCACAGGAAGAACATGAATCTGTTGGAGCAAGTCCAGAGGAGGCTACAGAGATGATCTGAGGGCTGGGGGAGCTCCCGTACAAGGACAGGCTGAAAGAGTTGGGGTTGTTCAGCCTGGAGAAGAGAAGGCTGTGGCGAGAACTTGGAGCCTCTTCCAGTACTGAAAGGGGCTCCAGGAAAGGTGGGGTCCTTGCTGAAGCAACTCATGCTGCCTCACACAATCATTTCAGGCTCCCTATGGATTCACTGTCCATCTCCCACATTCATCTGGACAAAAGGTAGCCCTGGAGTCTCGGTTCAGTAGGATGCGCCTACCCATTTCTGTCACCCTCTGCCCAGCTGTGCCAGGGGAAGCTCAGACACCAGGGCTGGCACCATCCCAGGTTCTCTGTGGTGGGATGTAGCTGCCGAGCCGTTCCTCCAGAGCTCTCCTGCGAGCAGACTGCGCGCTTGGCTGCAGCGGCCGACGAGAAGTCAAGCCCTAAAGTTTTAACGAGAGCACTGGGTTCCATAAGCGGAGCTTTACACCCAGCGCCGGTCAGCCAGCTCTCGCAGCTTTCCACTGCCGTCACACGCTCGCTCGGTAACTGTGCCCTGCTCTCCACAGCTCACAAAAGCAATAAATTACCAGCCAGCTCGCATGCACCCGCCACAGCCCCGCGCTGCAGCCTCCCGGCATTAACCCTGATTAACTCCCCCCGCTGATGGACCACCCCACAGACCTGCTCCCAGAGGTAACGGGGTGATATTTGCCAGCCCCCCACCAACAAGCATCTTTTATTTTCACACGCAAGTGAGGACTGAGGGGGCTTTCCAGCTGCAAGGCAGCGAGCACCACAGCACAAGCACCACAGACCTTTCCTGGGCAAAGAGAGTTCAAAGACACTCCCCAAGAGCCCTGTCCCAGCTTCAGCACCAGCTTTGCTCCCCACTGACCTTGGTTAATTCAGAGGGACCAGAACACTCTTGAGAATTGGGTCCACATGAACTCCATGGGGTTCTAACAAGGCCAAGTGCAAGGTCTTGCAGATGGGTCTGGGCAATCCTCTGTTTCAATGCAGGCTGGAGGATGACATGACTGAGCACAGCCTTGAGGAGGACTTGGGGTGATGGTGGGTGAAAAGCTCAACATCAGGCAATAATGCACATTCACAGCCCAGTAAGACATCAGTGTCCTGGGCTGCATCCAACGCTGTGGGACCAGCAGGACCAGGGAGAGGATTCTGCCCCTCTGCTCTGCTCTGGTGAGACCCACCTGGAGCCCTGTGTCCAGTTCTGGAGTCCTCAGCCCAGGAAGGACATGGAGCTGTTGGAGCAAATCCAGAGGAAGCCATAGAGATAATCAAAGACTGGAGCACCTTCCATATGAGGACAGGTTGTGAGAGTTGGGGTTGTTCAGCCTGGAGAAGAGAAGATTCTGAGGAGACCTCCGAGCAGCTTTCAGTACAAAAAGGGGGTCCAGGAAAGATGAGGACAGACTTTTTAGCCAGGCGTTTTTTGACAGGACAAGACTTAATGGTTTTAAACTAAGGGAGGGCAGATTTAGACTGGATCTTGGGAAGAAATTTTTTATAATGAGGGTCTTGAGGCCTTGGCCCGGGTTGCCAAGGGAGGCAGTGGATGTCCAATCCCTTGAAACATTCAAGGTCAGGTTGGATGGGGCTTTGAGCAACATAGAATCATAGAATCACCAGGTTGGAAGAGACCCACCGGATCATTGAGTCCAACCATTCCTAACATGATCCAGTTAAAGATGTCTCTACTCCTGCAGAGGGGTTGGACAGGATGACCTGCTAAGGTCCCTTCCAACCTGAAGCATTCTTGGATTTTCACATGTGCCAACGAGTATCCTGCGTACTCCAGCATCCCCAAGCTTTTCCCAACACCCTCAGCCCTTTTGCAGAAGCATCCACACCCCGAGTTAACTTTGGAGGGACCCTGGGGACCCTGAGTTCAAGGTAAGGAGCTGCGAGGCAGCTCACGCCATGGATGGGAGCACTGGTGGAGGGTCCTTTTCTCCCAGAGGGCCCTGAGGATCCAGAGGAACCCAAGCCTGAGCAGCGAGTGTCAGTTTGTGTCCTTGGGGCTCTGTCGGGGAAGGGATCAGCTGCAGTAATTGAGGAGGAGGAATGAGAGGTATGCTCCGAAAAGGCAGGCGGGGGTTGCCGGGTGGCCGAGCTGGGATCAGCCCACGGTGATTTCCCAAACTCACCCTCCTTCCGAGCCCACCTTGAGCCTCCCGGACCCCAGGAAGAGCCTCCCAAGAACAAGCAGCCCTTTGAGAAACCTAACCCACTTTCCCCAACACCTCTGAACCCTGTCAGGAACATCCTTCGTCAGAAAGCTGCGAGTGCCAAGCAGTTTCCCCTCGAGGGCAAATCTCCCTCGTGCTGTCAGGAGCAAAGCCACCCAGGTTCACTTTGCTGCTCGAGGTGAATGCATGTTGTGTTTTACCAACTCATTGTGCAACTGCGGGCTGCTCCAGAGGCGAAGGAGAAGCATTTTATTGTGAGCAGAAGAATTAATCATACCTGGGGCAGTACAGATGTCAGCAAAAAAAAACCAAAACAATGCAGCAAGGATTTCTCAGGAAGATTGCTTGACATGAATAGGAAGGGGGTTTTTCGGGTCCTTTTAGATATGAATGAAAGATTCTCGATGGCTGCTGTGACCTCTGGTTTTACCCTCGCTTTCTAGATCAGAGAGGGGGACGTGCGTGCCCAAACTGCAAAATCATAAGGGAAAGGAATGTTTTATTCAAAAAATGGAAACTCCCCAGGCTAAGGCATATGCTGGAGCTCTAATTCATGACGTGTCCTGTATGGTGTATGGCGGAGATTAAACAACACAAAGGATAAAACATTTAAAAAATGGCATTTATCTAGGAAAACAAGAACAGGCTAGACTCCAACCCTTCGCTTGTGCAATGCTGCTGAGCTCTCAGCCCCAGCATTCAGGTCCTGCTCAAGGAAATACCTCTGGCTGCTGTTTGTATATGTGCAACATGGCATTTCATCACACCTTTTTGTTTGTTGCAGAGTAAATCCCCTAGGTAACACAGCCACCCCCTTTTTCCTCCCTTGCTTTGTGCATTTTTCTCTGCCTGGGACTCGTTACCCTCGTCCCAGGGCTTTCCCATGACTTTTTCCCATTTGGAGGCTATGTAAGTGTGCAGCAAGGAGCACAAGAGCAGAGGAGCTCAGGCTTCTGGTTCACTGCAACCATTCCTGGTATTTTTAAAAGATATTGGTTACAGAATCACAGAATCACAGAATCACCGGGTTGGAAGAGACCCACCGGATCACCGAGTCCAACCACTCCCACAAAACACTAAACCATGTCCCTCAGGACCTCGTCCACTCATAACTTAAACACCTCCAGGGAAGGTTATGGTCAGCCAAGCTCTGCTGAGGATGGTTTTATATCCTGACACTTGGAGGTCTCCTCCATCAACCAGGTCAGTTCTTGAAGGGAGAGGAGACAATGTCAGGGCTGATTTGTAGCACTGGGGATGCAGCATCGTCATGGAAGCTCTGGGACTGTTTCTTCTGGGAAAGAAGAAATGGGGATAACGGCAAGAACTGAGGTTCAAAAAACCGAAGAGGAAAGTCTGAACTGTCTTGTGTGAAACCAAGCTGGGTTGGTGCCAGCCCTGGTGTCTGAGCCCCCCATGGTACAACTTAGCAGAAAGTGGCATAAATGTTTGCCCTGTCCTGCACAGCTACTGAACCAGGACCCCAAGGGTACATTTGGTCCAGATGAACTTAGGAAAAGAACAGTGAACCACGTGTGGAAGGTGAAGATAAAAAGGAAGAAGATACAGACCACAGAGTGAGGCTGTATAAGGAACCAGGAGAAGGATATTTCCTTTTGTGGGGGCTATTTGGAGATAGATTCTCAAAATTTCCTATCAAAACTCTCCTCGCAGCTCTACTGAGGCTCAGATGTTCTCTGAACAGGAGTCCCCTGTCTTCCTCATGCTTTCCTCATCCCTGTCCTCACATGCACCCAGCATCAAGGTCTGCCCATGGTCTTAACACAACGTAATCCTGCACGTAGACTTGATTCCCCTCAGGGGAGGGACTATTCACAAAGGCTTGTAGCGACAGGACTGGGGGCAATGGGTATAAACTGGAGAGGGGAAGATTTAGACTGGACATAAGGAGAAATTTATCACCATGAGAATGGTGAAGGTCTAGAACATGTTGCTCAAGGAAGTTGTTGATGCTCCATCCCTGGAGGTGTTCAAGGTCAGGTTGGATGGGGCTTTGAACCCCCTGAGCCAGTGGGAGGTGTCCCTGCCCATGGCAGGGGTTGGAAGTAGATGGAGTTTGAGGTCCTTTCCAACCCATTCCATGATTCTGTGGCTCTAGCATGGCACTACGCTCCTCCAGAGAGATGCTCTGACCTCCAGGTGAAGAGAGTGAACATTGCGTGGGGATGATGTAGAATTTCCTCCTCCAAGTTTTCTCACCAAGCATCCCTTCTGCTTCTTAGGAGGTTCTGCCCATGCTCTCCGGGGTTGAGATAGGGGCACCCAAATCAGTCCAAGTTACCGAGGAGACATGAAAGTGCAATGTCTGCTCTTTCCCCCTTTTTTATACTTATTATCTTGATTATCCAGATGACGTGGGATGTGATATAAGTTCACAGCGATGTCGCTTACCTGCACGTGCTCCCATATCCACACCGATGACATCAGCCTTGGGGTTTGCACAAGGGACCCACAACCAGGAAATGACTTCGCTTTAAACATGAGGAAAGCTTGGTGCAGCCTTTGTAGCTTCCAGTCCAACAAGCCTGTAATATTCACAGGAATGAGACTCAAATTTCTAATTATTGGCTGAGTTATTTGTAGCTTCATATATTTTAAGGCCAGAAGGGACCATCATCTAGGCTGGCCTCCTTAAATGGAAAGCTTCATAACCAAAAACCAATTCCCCACACTTCGTTACGGTAATGAGCTCAGGAACCCTGCCGTCTCGTCTCCGACACTAACCTCTAGACCCCGCCATGCCAAACACAGCTGCTCAGAGCTGCCTCCAGCTCCAAAGGGAAGTCTCAGAGTTCCTCCTGAATAGGTAATAAATCAAACAGCAGTGTCCACAGCGATGGGCAGGGGCAACTGGCTGCACACGCTGGCTCAGTCTGCCTGATGGGGATCTTGGGTTCTGGTTGCTTTGCCCAGGACCAACCACCAGCAAGGATGCGCATCCAGCCAGCGGGATGGGATGGAGGGAGTTACTCTGCACTGGGTGGGTTATTTTCGGGGAGGAGAGGGAACCATGGACACTTGCACGATCTCACACCCTGGCCAGTGCATCTCACCCCATTCTGCTTCTGGCAGCCCTGGGCAGAGAGCTGGGATCATTTCAAGTCATGTGGCACTGGTAACCAGAGACCCAGAGGCATTGTGTGGTGGCTCTGGCAGGCTTTGTCCCTGCCCAGGCTCTTTAGATTGAATGACTTCGGGAACAATATGACGACTGCTCTCCTCTGTGTCAGAGGCAGGTGTTGAAAAACCACCCTGTGCCTCCCAGCATGGGCTGTGCTAGCCTCTACCTTCTGCAGGGTGAGGGAAAGTGGCTTCTAAATGCTGCCACCAAACCCCAGGAGGGGCAACCCAGCTCTCCATGGATTCACTGGAAGAAAACTGTCTCTGGCACAGCATGAAGAGCTCCCTGAACTACAACATGGCCAGGACAAGGGTTGGGACCTGTCAGTGATGAGTCGCCCCTCTTGCCTTTCTGCTTCTCACCTAGTTCCAGACTGGGACTCCTCTGGGCCACAAGTGCTCAAAGACCAGCTTGGATGTGAGAACAAGAGGGGCTCTGGAATGGGAGAAGAGGTGGTGCAGGTTCTAAGGAGCTAGGGGAGGGCAGAATTTACAGATGACCTGCCTGTCATCATGAGCAGGACATTTATGTTCTTGTTAGACTGGTGCTCACACCTTCTTCCAGGTGTCCTCTTTGACCACAAAAGCAATTTACTTTTACAGAGGCATCAGTGGCTCAAGGGAGCACCTTGAGGTCTTCTCAGTTTCCCATTCAGGGCTCTGCTTCATAGGACAAAGTAAGTGTCACTGTAGAGGTTGATGGGCACCAGAAACAACCACAGCCATGGGCAGATGTCTCAGAATCACAGAATCACAGAATCACCGGGTTGGAAGAGACCCATTGGATCATCGAATCCAACCATTCCCATCAAACACTAAACCATGTCCCTCAGCACCTCGTCTACTCGTGCCTTAAACACCCCCAGGGAAGGCGAATCAACCACCTCCCTGGGCAGCATATTCCAATGCCTAATGTCTCGGATGGGGCACACTCAGCTTCATGAAAACTGAAGGGTGCTCACCCCGTGACCAGTTCACAGAGAAAGGAGAAGCTCCGACTCCTTGGTCAGGATACTAACTGCAGTCTGTGTCTGCAACATGACTGCTGGAAGGAGGCAGGGAAGAGACAAGCCAGCAAACCCAGAGCTTTGGACACGTTCCCTAGAGGCAGCCGTAAATATTATCAGCAGAAGAGCACTCATCCCATCAATCAGCGAGGCTTTGCCAAGCGCCATGGGCTCTTCCCACACAGCAGCTTGGACTGCGACACCCCTATGAGTCACAGCCCCAGGGTCTACCTGGTGGGATGAGTTGGCTGCTGGTCCCATCACGCAGCACAAGTTGCTTACTTGCGTTGTCAGGGCTACCACCCATCCTTCCCTGCTGCCATGGTTTTTGTGGTGATAACAGAGGCAACTCGAGACTTCTGCTTCCTGCAGGCAAGAGGCAAGTCAGTGGTGGTGGAGAAGCAGGCTCTGGCGAGAAGAAGGGTTGGGTTAGAGCTGTGACAGAGAAAGCATGGAGGTTTGGGGAGCTCTGATAACCAATGTCTTGAGTTGGACCAGGCATCACCCTACGTGCCCTCAGATGTGCCCATCACCACCTTGGGTGCTGGGCACAGAGTCGCGGAATGCCAGTTCTGGTGGTGTGAAGGTGCAAGGAGAACTGGTTCTTGTCCCATAACTTTTGTTGCCAGGATGAGTCAGTTCTTACCAAGGGAGCCTGAATAGGCAAACTCCCCATGCTCAGAGCAAAACCTCACCCAGGTCCTCCAGGGCTGGTGGGCACCTGCTGCCTCCTGAGCTTTCAGTGCTTGCTGGACAAAGTCCATCTCCTCAAGCAGAAGCCCTGAATCTTCCCCTCACAGGCTCTGTTTTCAACTTAGTTTTCACTCTAGTATCAGAGTAACATATGGGTCAAAGTGGTTTTTTAGCTTTCATTGGGGTCCAAATTGGAGC